>BDMB01000008.1:8387-246616 GCA_016859785.1 Macrotyloma uniflorum | reverse complement strand
TTTTTTTTTTGTTTTCCTCTGTTGCGGCTGGGTGAGTGGAGTGAAAAACAAGAGAGAGAATGCTTTTAATTAATAATGAAGATGATCAAGTGGACCCTATATTTTTTTTTCCCTTGATTGAGGTTGACTTCAACTCTATATGCCAAAGAAACAGTTTTCATTCCTCTGCCACGAGTGAACAAAAATATAGAAAAATACTTGTGCAGTAATTCAATGAAACCGATATCCATTGCAGCTGTAACCATATTCATATATCATCTATCATCTATCATCTATAACTCCTCTGACTTTCTTCGACACCAACCATTTTTCTCTCATACATCTTCATACTATATATTTCTTATTTTTTTCTTCCTTTTTTTTCGTAATTTTGTTCTATCTCTCTGTTATGTTATATCTCTATATTCTTATATTCAAATCATTAATTTTTGTTTTCTCCAAGAGTCAACATTTTGTTGTCTGGTTTTACATGCAAGTATATTAGGATATGAGTTATGGTTTTGCAGAAATCATCTGCAGTAAAACACTATGTTTGGTACTCTGTCCCAGATGGGAAACTCGTTCATAAAGTTTGAATTCCATCAAATTTCATTTTCAGCGCGTATGCTGCGTGGCATTCCTGTTAGCTCTTATGGTCATAATATTTCTAGACAGAATATCACACCTTATTTAGAAAGGGGAAGAGGAAATAAATATTATCAATTGTGTTTGAGCATTCTAAGTTTACGTCTCATTAACAAAGGTGTAGTATTTACAAATATTAAAAATCTCATAAGATAATTCTAATATCATATAAGAAAGTGATTATAAATTTTACTCTTAAAATTGATTCAAGAAAAATTTTCATTTCACTTATATATATATATATAAGTTGACTTAATTTTTAATTAATATAAAATTTTTTAACTATTAAATTAGATATTAATTTTATGAACTATTTCAAAGTTTACACTTGTTAATTTACATATAAAGTTTTAAACTAGTGTAATTTATAGATAAAGTTTTTAACTCATTTAAAAACTGTTGTATAATAAAGCCTTGAAAAAAAATTAAAGTTGTGTGAGTCATTTAAAAAAGCTAAAACTAAAAAGACTTGAGGAAAGAGAGACACGTACAAGGTAAATAAGTCAAATTGAATATAATATAATATAAATAAATTACTATGATCTGTTGAAGATTAATGTTTTTCATATGTTTCATAAATAGGTATTTTCTTAACAGAGGTTGAAAATCTATATCTTTCCACCATACAATTCACACACGATAAGAGTCAAATTTTGTTCAGCTAAACAAGAAGTTCAATTTTTTATCAATTAGTCTGTGAACTATTATAGCGTTATAATCTAAAAAGTTAGTCTTCGTAATTATATATAAATCTGTTAAACAAAAGTTTATTTATTTTATTAAATTAAGCATAATGAGTTTTTTCTTCATCTTTTTTTAACCCAAAAGTTCATAAATATTGAACAGTACATAAAAACTACATGCAGTAGCAGAAGGCCATATTCTTAAAATGTTGAACATTGTAAACAGAAAATTTTTATATATAATTCCAATTATAATTTTGATTTTAACAGCACCAACTTCTAAGGTATCCTTTTTACAAAAGGTAAGATGTACAGAGTGTACTACTTGTCTCCTATGAAAGTGAAATAATTAGGTGGTTCCAAAGTTTTATACTTTGTATTAATTTGACCAAATATTAACAATTAAATAGTGTAATAATTAGAAAAGTTAATGAGACATTAGTAGAGAATTGTTATAATTTGTGTAGAGGGGGGAAAGTGCAAATTGTAGAGAATAGAGGAGAAAAGGAGAAAAAAAAGGAGCGCCGACAAATTATTTAGAAAGGGCTGAAGTATTGGATAATTATTTAGAGCGGGGTTGACAAAGTGGCAGTTGTTGTTTGACGCACGCTTGATGATGTGGTGATGAATTGTGAAAAATGAGATTTTGGGTTTGGACTAATGGGAATTCGAAAAACTGAACCATACACGTATACTGAATGGACTTTCAACACGTATTATAATAACATCATCACACGCTGCTACCCATTATTATGCATCACTCGCCACTTCACCATTACCATAACTTCTTAGTATCCATCCATCAGATTCTCTTTCTCTCTCTCTCATTCTCACACACACACACACTTAAATGCTTCCACACACACTTCATTGTCATGGTTCTTTCATAATAATACTTCAACGAACAGATTGCAGAATCATTTATATCTCAGCAATGGCCTCAGTTGCATGTGTGTCCCTTCACTGCAGCAACTTTTCTATATCAGACACACTTCATCACTTTTCCTCATGTTCATATTTCTTTATATTCAAACTGGTCGTCAACTTTTCACTCAAAGTGTAAATCATCTCACATTCATTACTACATTAACAGTAATAGTCCTGTAATATAATCTTAAATATAAGACATTCTTTTCTTTCTGAAATATTGATAGTTGCAAGTGAGTGAATTATGTGAAACTGAATTACTAAAAGACATGCATAAGGAGGTTCATCGTGAAGAATAAATATATTAGAATCCTAAATTACTATGAAAAGTTCTGGTGTCTGTGATTGTCCTTGGAATATTCATTTCTAGGGTAAGTAAATATATATGTCAAGCTAGGCCATTTCATCTTATCAAATCAAAATGCTTGATTATGTATATACAATTTTAAAGAAGTTAGATTATGGATGTGTTGTAATAAAAATGGAGGGTAATTATAAGATGGAGATACATTACTTGTGGAGCTAGTTCTTAAACTGTAGATAGATAGAGACGAGGCTATAGGTGAGAGAATTATAAGACAGATAGATAGATAAAAGAAATATAAGATATGATTTGTGCACCACAACTCCTTCAACCTCGTTCTAAAAACTTCCACGTATAGGGAAAGAAAAACAAAATGAAAAAGCTAATATGAACACATGGTATCATAAATTAAGAAAAAAAAAGTAGTTCTCCTAGTATATAATATTACATAATTTTCTAGTTTAAGATAATAGAATAATATGATAAATTGCTTGCAAGTTATGATTGTGTGTTCATATTATAGTTTGGCACGTTATAGCGAATTAAATTTTTTTATTAGATCCAAATTCCATTTGTTTTGTGAAAAATAAAAGACATTATAACCAAGAGATTATCTTCCAAAACTATTTGTTCAAGTCAATCTCTCCACGATGCGTTACCAGTATAGATTGAGTCATTGAATTTCCTTGTAATGTTTTGTAACCGATGTTCTCCAAATTCTGAGTTTTACTTAACATAATATTTGAAGATTTTTTTCTTTTTTTTGAAGTCAACTAATAGATTTCACAAGCATTATATTATTTATGAAGTTATTGATAATGTACTCTTTCCAAATATCCTATCGTACTTCTCTATATTTCTCTAATACCTATATGAAAATAATAAAATCAAATTTATTTTAAACAATACACTTGCCGAATCCATGTATATCGTATCATTGACCAATTCCATTATTTTAGAATCACGACAATACAAATTAAATTTAAGACGTCATATAAATTCAAAACTCTATAACTAAACTAAGAGTTATTACACTAACATATAAACCATTGATTTAAATAATGGCTTCTAAACTGTAAGAACTGTAGAAAGTGGATATATATATATATATATATATATATATATATATAACATATACACTAACACACATGCACTAACATATGTCATTTTTATCGTTTTTCATGTTCAAAACACACTAACATGTATACCAACAGAGAACAAAACCCTTTGACATATTCATACACACATTAATGTGAAGTATCAGATATCAAGCATAGATCACTAAATAGCAGAGCAAGAGATGAACAACAGCAGAACAAATAAATATATAACTAAAACAAGAGAACAAACTAATAACACAACACATAGTGAAAAAGAGACCAATGTAGCAGAGAGCAAGAACAAGAGTGAAATAATGACAAAAAGGTTGGAAAGATTTTGTATTGTATTGCTTGGAACAAATTGGAAAGACATGAGTTAGTAATGTTGTACTAAGGGACAACATTGATGCTTAATAAGATTTTACGTATCAAACTGTACAAGGAACAAATCTAAAAAGTGTCTAATAGAACCAAGATAAAAGTCATGTCTTTTTTTCTAAAATAAAACGTCAATTAAGGAATTGAATTTATATATAAAAGTGATTATATATGTATTTGTATTGACTAGTAAAATTTTGCAACTAAAAAGAAGCATGGATTATTCCATTCCTCAGATACTAATCAAAGAACACTTTAATTTAATTGATGGTAAAAGGAAGAGGAATCTAAGATCATTCAACACTTTGAACTGAAAGTGATGGAGCTGGGAATTGTTTGGTGGATGCCAATAATGGAATAAGCTGTGTTATGTTATGAATATGAATCTAAAGTGGTGTTTGCAAAATCAATTATGAACTCAATTCATTAACCAACTTTTTGCTATGCCGCCCACGATTGCATGCAAATCAACTACTTTCTTACTTTACATTGCAAGTAAAATTCATATTCTTTACATTCATCCTCTTCAAACCTCTTACATATTTTTTAATAATAATAATACATGTTATGGTCTAAGATTTGAGGATTGTTACAGCTATATTCGTAATAAGTGCCTAAATAAGAACAAGTTGTAAAGTTATAACTATATGACCATTGAAAGCAGCCCACAGAATGGTATATATTATATTCGCAAATACTGATAGTGATCAATGTTATCCAGAAACAATTCAGAAAATAAAAGTAAAAAAACATATTTATTACGTCAAAATATCGTTTTTAAGATTTATTAGTAAGCAAATTTACAAGCAAAATGTACAGAATAACATCCAGAACTTTTTCCATACAGAAAACATGTATAAGTATATGTATATTTGATTTTTCTCGTTTATTATTTCATATAATTTCCATAAAAGTGTTATAAGTTAACTAGTAACAAAACAAAAATTTCTGTATCATGAAAAGTTATAAAAGTACACATAGCTGAAACTATTATTATAATACCATCTAATGGTCTAAAATATGTTTTACGGGGAAATTCACAATTTTCCTATCTAATTAGACAAGTTTTCGAAGAGTTATATTTCCCGAATAGCTTTATAATTTTCTTTAAATTGATTACTAAACTTGAAGCTTCATTTGAATATTTAATGGTGAGTGATTGAAGTGAAATAATATAGAGCAAAACGAATAATATGGAATGAAATAAAAAACTAAGTTTATCTCTTAATAAAAAAAACTGAGTGATTGAATATTTTTATAACACATGTTTTTGAGAAAAAAAATTAATATAAGATATTTTACAATTTTAATAAATTTAATTTTTATATATCCTTATTAAAAACATAATATTATGTGTGTTATTATTAATTTATTTAATAATGATTAATAAAGAAAAAAAGTGAAAAATAAGTTAACATAAATGTTATTATGATCCTGTATAATTGGGGAAGCTTCTGAAGCATGATTACAAATCTATCTTCTTTCTCAGATCTGCACTCTTTATTATTGAGTTAGGCACTGGAGTATCATCTTTTACAACTACAACTCCACTAACATCCTTCATTCTGTAACATAAAAAATTCTGATAAATAGTGTGTGCTACTTTTGAACTTTTTTTATGACTTTTTTTTTTTAAATATTAGTTAAGTTTTATAATTTTTTGTAAATCTAATTAGACAAATTTCATATTATAAATTAATAAAAAAATCAAATTATATCCAAGAACAAAAAAAAAATTATCATTATTTCAAAAGATCAACATTGATCAAATTTGACAAATAAAAGACTTAAACAAATCAAATATAAAAGATAAAGTGGTAAATTGTTTTTAAAACAAATAAATGTCCCAACAATTGAATCTAAACAAAATGATAAATGATTAAGAGTGTATTATCACAAGAGTAGAGTGTATGTTTTGACTGATTCTCATTAAATTTACATAATAAAAATCAAGAAGATGTAATTTTATACCATTTTCTAGCTAAAAAAAGTAATTAGAAATCACATCAAGTGATGAAGATCTCCAATTTTTCCTTTGAATTTGTTTATTGGTAGCATAAACAAAGGTATTGCACGATCATATCCAGCAAAAAATATTATGAAATGCAACGTACAAGAACAAAAAGATATTTTTCAATACACTCTAAATTCCAATATATACGAAACATATCAGAGATATTCTCTTGAAAACAGCCAAGACTGCATTAAAGGTTAAAGAGTTTTCAGATGTAAGCATTCCAATAATTAAAGAGAGATATAAAGAAACTGGCACTCCCATTTTTGTGTAGGAGGAGATAGTGCCTAAGTTTTCTTATTTTAGGTGATCCTTTTTGTTTGGTTGCACGTAAACAAGACATTCATGGAGATAATTGTATATGTCATTTGGTGGGGGAAACAGCACCCAGAAAAACCAGAACAGTTTGTCACACATGTCATATGCATCTTTTCGATTAAATAAAATCCCCCTTTAACTCATTGTATAGCACTCCCTTTAGGATTTTCAAATTCTACTCCTCAATATATTTAATATCTCCTATGCCCTAGCTAGGGTATGGTGTATGATCAATAGCTATGCAGAAGTATATATATATATATATATATACTATATGCTTATGCTACTTGGGCATGCTTCCATAGCTAGGTCCTTATCTCTTTATAAAAACTTCTTAGCTATTCTTTTAGAGGCTAAAACGTGAAATAGGTTTTGAATACTTTGCCCTTTTTTTTATTATTAGTTGGTAATGATATTTAAGATCTTTAACTGTGTGTCAGAACAAGTTACCATGGCCAGCAATGTAGCAATGTTCATTACACATTCTAATTTGTATGCATGTGTGAAAGAGAGATAGTATTTTGATGCGAAGAACTAATATACCTTGGTTTTCTAATTATTATATAGTCAACACTGTTTTTTTTATGAAAATATATACATAGAGAGAGATATGAAGAATTTAAATAGTGTAGTTTTATATTAACAAATTAATGGAACTATCATTATCAAAGTGTATTATAACTATAGTGTGAAAATATTTATTTATATGTTTATATTGTGACACCAAATAAGAAGTTAAGCATTATGATATATTAAATAGAGTTCTTATGTAGGGGCCATACCATCCCAATCTTTAGGAATGAAAATTGATTTAAACCCATGAATACTGGTTTGAATAGTATTGAAATTATCATTCAAGCAAACATAAGGTTGAATATGAGTTTTTTTTATTAAGAAATGGATTTAAAGGCATTGACAATGAAAAAATCTATATTATCAGATAATCACAGAATGATATGTATGATCATTTTATTGAGATTAATAATAGTTATTAAAGTTTTAAATATAATTAGTTGAGAATATAAAAATGATTATACTTTCCATGCATAAACATTATATTAATTATTTAATTAAATGGGAATGTAGTAAGTGTAGAAGATAGATGGTTGGTATTTAAAATTTTGGTGATTGGTGAGTTCCGTCCATATGGTAGGTGGGATGTGAAAATGGGAAAACTTGAAGGTTTTAAGAAAAGAAAAAAAAATGGAAATTTTACCATGAGAGAATGAAAAGTAAGAAAATGCAGAATTTGAAAGTGATTAGGGCATTTATTTGACAAAAGAGAAGGTGTTCAAAGTGTTCTTCCACGTTTGCCATTAATTTGCTTTTATTTAGCTTTTTGGTTTCCTTGGTCGCAAGAAGAAGAAAGAAGAAAGAAGAAGATGAAGACATTCTATTTAATTGGCCCACTTGACACTAGTTTACGCGACAGCACACATTTTAAGTACTCTAAAAGTCACAAATTATAGGTACTTCACCATCTCAGTTCTCATTCACAACACCTTCTAAAATCATTTCAATCTCAGAAAAAGGACATAAAAACTTTAAATACACACATGGGTGCGTGACCACCACCAGTCTTTCACAAGAATTAATAACCTTGTGTATATTTTTTTTTTGTTTCTCTAATATGAAATCAAAAACCCTAAACTGGTACATCATCTTTATTGTAATTGTTTGGCTCCTTCTACCCTGCCCTCTAGCTTTCAAAGCAGCTTTCTCTTGTATGGCAGTAAAGCATTACTCAGAAAAGTAGATTCTCTTATAAAAATAAGAAAAATATTAGTACAAAATATAGTGATGTTTAAAGGTGGTGCAATGCAATTGCAAGTGCAAGTGCAAGTGCAAGCTTACATATTTTTTGTCTTTTCTTTCTTTCTTTTTTCCACTTCTTTAAGTAAAAACTCAATGCATGTGAAACAGGAAATGCCAATGTTGACCCAAATGAAATTAAATTGAGACAAGAATTATGTTGTCTCCTAAAATAGGTACATGATGGAAAGTTCAGACAAATGAGCATCAAACATTAGTGGGGGTTATTGAAAATGGAAGCTTGAGTATAACTGTATTCTGCAATAAAGTTTGTCAAATATCAGTACCAAGGGTTCCATCAAAATCGGAGAAGATAATGTAGTCACACTTCATAGTGTTAATGACAAAGTTGGAGGAATGGAGAAAGATAAAAAAAAAAAAAAATAGAAACAAAATATGGGATTTACTTATTGATGTAGGAGAAAATAAAGACAAAAACAAATAAAAGTGTTACATAATCACATCTCATTTTGAAGAAGACACATTTTGTACTGCTATGCTTATCATGTACCCACCTGAACATTTCTAAAAGTGAAACCTTTAATTTTTATTCACACTAAATTCTATTATATATTAATTTTTTAAACCAGAAGAAATATCTATTACAGATCATTCTATACTGTTTAAATTAGATCTGGAAATTAAATCTATTACAGATCATTCTATTACAAAATCATTAATTTAGATTTAAGTATTTTTGTCTCTTAAATTGAGTTAAAACTATTTTGCTTTTAAATCTAAAAGTTTTTTTTTTTCTTTTTAGATCCTCAATTTGAAAATAACCATTTGTCAAAAATTAAAATTAAATAACCAAATTTTGAGCCTTATTTGTGATTTTTTAGTCCCTCATTATAAAACTAGAAGTAGACTATTTTTAAATTAAGAGAATTTAAAAAATTATTTTAAATTTAAAGAAACAAAAAAAAATGCAAAGGTGTTTAAGCCTATTTAAAAATATAAGTACTTATGTTACTAGAAATCTATAATGTTCTTACTAGAAATAAAAATTAAATTTAAATTAGTGAGTATCCATTCAATCCCCATTTTACTTCAATGAAACTGACATATTTTGGTTGAGTTTAAAATTTTCTCACACTCAATTAAATACTTGTCTTGCATTATATATTAAAAAATTAATATTGTCATAAAATAATGTATTTTCAAAATATTAATTATGTTTTCCAAAAAAAAAAAATCATAAAAAGGTAAGAATCAATCCCACTTTTTTAAGTTAAAAAAATTTGCAACAAAACTATCACGTTATCTTATTAGATCACTTAATAAATAATTAAAAATTTGATAAAAAAAATATTATATAGTTTTTTATTACCAATAAACATACAAATATTTTTAATCAACTAAATAAATTTATTCATTTCTAAAAATTTCAATTTTTAGAATTTATAATTCCCAAAAAATAATAACTTTTGGGTTTGAAAAAAGTTCTTATTTACCAAATGTCTTATCATTGCAAAAAATAAATTCATTTTATAATAATTAAATAATTTAAATTATAATAATATCAACTAAATAATAAAGTTAAAATTAAAAAAAATCAACCAACATTGTTATTTAGGAAACAAGAACTAAAATAGAATAAATAATATATTCATCAACAATGTAAATATCATTTATAATATCAATTAATCATCACGAATATCAGTTTATGATTTGTATAATAACTAAAAATTTATATGTTTTATTTTATTTGATAATACAAAACTTACATTTAATATGTTTTCTTTTCCTCAAATAGTTATCTAAATTTGATTTTTTTAGTTCTTAAAATTATTTTTCATTGGTTCTTGTTCTCAATTTATTTTTAAAATAGGTGAAATTAGTCTCATGGCCTAACTTTTATAATATTTTTGTTGAAATGACTAGCAAGTGGATATCACATGTTGGCCATTTGATAGTCATGAGGATGGCACGTGACATCAAGATCGAATTCATTTATTTTTGAAAATTCAAGAATTAAAATCAAGGTTTGAAAAAAATATAAAAACTGATATTAAGATATACCAAAAACTTTTGTCATATAAAAAAGCATATTTTACTCTATTTTTTTATTTATTATCATTTAAATTATTTAACTATTACAATTATTAAATATTTAATAATTATAAGAAAAATGAGTAAAAGTAAGGGAAATAGATAACAATTAATTCCTGCATTAAGAATCCTATAGAGTACATCACTTTAAATCATAAGAATTTATATTGTTAGAAACATAACTGTTTTGAGAAGAAGAAAAATAACGTTATAAAAATGGTTTGAACCAAACTGTTTTTATAAAACGATTTGATTGGGTTCATTATTTGAATAAAAAAAAAAAAACTGAACTCTCCACCAATAGTATGATATATCTCTCTTTTGGGTACAAAGCCTCTATCCCACCTTCAATAGGAAAACCTCATTAGTAAGCCCACTAGAACTAAGCCCAATATAACTAAGCCCAATATAACTAAGCCCACTAGAACTAAGCCCAAGGCCTCCATAATTCTTGGGGCAACAGATACAATTCCAGTCAACCACGTGAAAATACTTCTGATGCAACTTTTCTAAATGGCTGCAATTCTATACTTCGAGGTTTCTACTTATTAAAAAAAGACTGTTACTATAAATTTCTAAACATATTTTTCAATTAACATTACATTAACAAAATTAAAATCTCAAACATAAGTTGTATTTGGCGAAAATAAAACCTTCATATCTCGTAATAAATTATAGTATTTCTTTTTATGCTAATCTATACATTTCCTAACATAAACAATTATTAGGTTAAAAGATAGTATCAAAGTTTGCGAAAATTTAGAAGCATAAATCTAATTTCAAGTAATGTAAAAGGTCAAATTCATTGCCATGTTGAATAGAGTGGTCGGGTACTGGGATCTATGACTCAACGGTCTGAATCTTTGTTTAAAAAAGGTTGTCCACATTTTAATTATTTTTTTTTATGGATCAATATTTTAAATAGAAAGGCTAAATTTGGGAAAGCCTTCATTCTATTGACAGAGTGTAGTTTAATTCCACACAACAAACACAAGTAACCCATGAATCTTTAATAAACCATAAATATACAAAAATGAATTTTAACATCCTTTATAGGCCTTGACGGGCGCATAATGGTTAATCCTGCACGTTGGCCTACCACATAAACCATCCACACAATAACCAGCTTGTATTCTTGTTTACATTAAGAGTTAAAGCAAAAGAAGGCCATTATGAGCCTTGAAGCAACAAAATATGGCTACCAAGTACAACATTTTTACATAAATTACATGCCGCGATACTTCTCACTAAAGGAAGCTAATTCGCATGATGCAAACTCTTGGAAAAGCTCTTAACATTGCATTCATGCACAATCCATTGGAAAAATTACCAAGGTAATTGAACCCTAAGATAATCAGTCAAATCCCCTTCTGTGACAATCAACGAGCTGCAACACAGTAGAAACAAATATATTAAGCACTATCCAAATCATCACAAATGTGCAAAGTTATTCATGTCATATACATACAAGGTAAAATAAATAGTTAGAAAATCCCAGAGCAAGCATATCAATTATTTCAATTTTGATTAAATGCAGATTCCTTTTATAGACTAAATTGGCCATCACACCTCAAAATGAATTTTAATTTTCGTATTACTATCACTATTGTTATTTGTTTTTACGGGGTTTCCTCATCTTTAGGATGTGGGACTTGTTATTGTTCCCCTCGTCACAATCTTGCATATCACGAGTCAATGTGACTCATCCCTTGTTTTGTAAGTAGCTAATAGGAGACTGGTAGTCAGGCCAGAAAAACTTTTTAACACCAGAATTATTCTCCGCAATTAAATACTTATCAATCTTGGATGGCAGAACATTTGGCCATCCCAAAATCATATAGCACTTTAACACATTGTGGAATGGAAACTATTCCAAATTTTAATATACAGTTAAATAATTTGTACTAACTACCTGTAATTGCTCAAAAGTTTAAAATATCCAAATTCTTGACATATTCATGATACCAATAAAAGTCATAGGTCTTAAGCAAAACATACACGAAAATGTGTTAAACATCTTTTTATTCCCTATAAATGTATATATGTTTGATTTTAGTCCCTTATTCCCAAAATATTGAACTCCGTTTCTCCCTGACCACACTGTTGGCATCACCGTTAACCTTACTTATGGACTTAATAATGAGATTTATTGTCATACATTTTAAGAAACAGAGGTTAAAAGTCCGTATTTTAAAATATGGGGTTAAAAATGTACCTATTCATATTTAGAGAGACCAAAAAGACGTTCAACCCCAAGAAGAAGTAATAAAAGTCAAGGAAACAAACAAAATTAGAGAGACATTCATATTTCAAATACAAGATATCTTAAACATTCAATAAAATGTGAGGGTGGGTGTTGCTCAGAGAAAAGAATAAAGGAGGTCGAGGGTTCAGTCAGGTGATTCAAAGTAGAGAAGAAAAATGGAGTTTGGGTGTGTTAGGAAATATTGTTGAGATGTGTTGATGTTGATAGCACAAAATAGAAAGAAGGGCGGGTCTTTGGTCCCTTCTCTCTGCTATGAATCAAATAAAATTAAAAAGATTATGAACTTATAGACACTTATAGTACCAACATCATCCTTTCTTTATTTGAAATAGTAATTAGAAACCCTCATAAAATTATAATATCTATATTTAATCAAATTAACACATTTTTTCAGACAAATATATTAATACTACCATGGAATCTCGAAAATGAATTTTCATAACGAAACTTACGAGATATAAACTGTATAATCCATCCAACAACAGGAATATGGTAGAGGAACACTTTGATAGAGGACCAAAAACCACTGCAACCAAGAGCATCAATGATAAGTGACAATAAGTTCTGTAGCCATGTAATGTTCAAGAAGGATGTCAATGACATCAACTAACCTGAATAGAAAAACACAACCGTATATTTCAAGTATTATACCAACTATTGGCCACCTCACAAAAATGAAAAAGAGACCCAGAAGAAATGATGCAGAACCCTGCAAAAAAAGACACAGCAAAACTAGTTATCCCATTTATAGTGTTTACTTGTCCATTTATAGAGAATTTGGAAATTTCATATCAAGGTGAAGAAAAACACTAAAGAACTAAGATTAATATATGATGTAGTAGTACTAAGAACAAAGGATGAAAGATACATCATACAAGCATCCATTCAAAAATAACTGTTGGGCTTAATGTTTCAACACGGAAAGAGATGCAGGAAGTCCAGAGCAAATAATTCTTTGATTCATCGGTGTTAGTACTTGAATTGAAGTAAAACAGATCACTGACCTAAACCTAACAGATCACTGATTTTAGAAAGAATTATTGGTTTCTAAAGACAATTGGAACTGGGAAACAATCTCTCACAGGCAAGTGGACAAGCAGGAACTGACTGGGGAAAAATTCAATTTCCTTGTTCCAAACTATCATTGTTCACAAACAGAAGGCAAAACAATATGTTGCAAATCAACTGTGAACAGGCTCTCAGTCAATAAGGCATTGGGAAAAGTAGAAATTCTAAGGATTCTGTATAAATAAATTATTTCATATACACAACTAGCACACGCACTTTCTCGTAGCGCAGGAAGGAGAGTTGTGAACATGATTTTGAATTCAATGACAGATATTTTCCATTGTGCAATACATAGGTATTGTTCGAAAATAAGAGGGTTTGCGGAGAAATCTATGAAGATTTTGTACAGAAATCTATCACCGTTAAACTTTCACACTTATATGATTGGCAAAGCAATCTATCTCGTTTAGCAGATCCCCGATTAAATTTCAAGTTCAAGAATGATAATAAATATGTTCTTTGATCTAAAGCAAACAACTCAAAAGCCAAGAAGCAGCTATGTCCCTAGCTTATAACAATAAAAACAACTGTGTAACATGTGAGTGACATTCTGGTATTCTACAAATGTCCACTAGTGACTATCAAGAGAGAGGGAGAGAAGAGTGCCTTAATATTTGCTCTATTAGTGAAAAGTTCCCACGTAGAACGCCAACCAAGCAAAATAGCTACCCCTGCCAAGGAAAATATCTGATTCCACAATAATAGATGCCAAAACAAAAATTAGGGCTATACCAACCTCAATTCGAAAGGAAAAGGTTAGGGAAATTTAGATTGTAAAAGTAAGCCTCACATTTCCCAGAGCAAGCAAACCACGGTCAAAGAAGAGAATCATGCCAAGAAATGTGAAGATTATGCCGAAACCAATTAGGCCTATACCAGCCTCTGCGAGATTATGAAAAATTCCAATGTCAAAACACACGCAGTATGAATAGTTTGGCATTCAAACACTTGAATTACAATAAAAAATAAACAGAATGTTCATTGCAATGCTTCTTACTCTTTATCTCAGTTATCTCAAATGCCATGATTGATTAGTAAAACAGCACCAGCAGATGAAGAAATCTTCACAAAAAAGGAAAGTAATCAGATCACGAATTAAGATACCCTCACCCTAACCTTGATTTCTAAAGACCAAAAATGTAAGTAATAACTTCAAGGGCTATCTATTACAGTCACCACATTTTGAGAGAGAAAAAAATAACACTGAAAATTCACCTTCAATAAGATGAGTTGACGGAGAAGAAGAACGAAAATACTTGCTTTTGCCTTTGGAAAACCGAGATTCTGAGAGAGAAAGTAAATGGGCCTCGTCCTTGGTATTTACTACATGGGCTTCAAAATTTTGGGCTCATGGGTAACTGTAATAAGCCCAGTAGTCTTTGTAGATGACTCTCAACATACAAAGAAAAAATAAAGTGATGGACCAAAGCAACATCTGAAGGAAAATTAGACCCGCATACAAAAAAAAAAAATAATAATAATAATAATAAACATTAAAACGATAACTTATTTTGACAAATTCATTCTGATTGAGAAGTATTATGCTATCATATAGAGTATTTTTTTTTGTCCTCTTAAAAAAAAATCTAGTCTAATTCTTATAAAATATTTTTATTTCATTTTAACCTTTGGACTTGCTATTTCTATTTTTAAAAAATTATTTGTAAACTTTGACACAGATTCGAAATACGTAAACTTAATTTTAAAATATTAAATATAATTAAAAAATTTATTTAAAATTAATCTAAATTATAAATTTCATATTAAAACACAAGTGTATATATATATACTATATTACGAATGAATTATTTCTTAATGTAAAATAAACAAATTTAAGTGGATCAATTAACACGATAATTATTATTTACTCTGAGTACATGAATGAGGCTTGCAACAGTTCCGAACCTACTGTCATTCAATAGAAATTATAAAAATTGTTTGAAAAATGAATGGGTTTAGTTTTACTGTATATATTGCCTTCATTTTTGTATCTTTTAAAATTGTAACATATAGATTAAGGAATGTAATTAACATTCTTGTTTCCTGTTCAAATTATTTATAATTTCATAATGTCTGTTATATATCTAAGCAGAGAAGCAGAGGTGAAGGGAGAAAGGAAAATATAGCAGAAAAAAGAAAGAGGTAACTTTGTGTTTAAAATTTTGTAAAATGTTCATTTAAGAGATAACATTCACATTTATACAGAAACAGTTGATCAATTATGAGAATGTTAATGTTGCTTTGTTGCAACATTGTTTTTGGGAGAAAGAAAAACTAACCGAGGATGTTTGAGTGAAGCTGCATGAACTAACGTATTGGACAGTAACAATTGATTGAGCAACCTTTTTTTTCCTGAAAAAGTGCAAGTCCAGTTCAAAGTGTTTGGCTCTTGAACGAAGAATGAGAAAGCACATAATTTTGGTAGATAGTGGATGAAATGGAAACCTTTAGCTAGAGCAACAAGATCTTTATGCAGACAAGTTCAGCTCAATTGTTAAATCAACCACAATTCCATCAGAACTTGAATTCTATACTCTTAAGGTATTGATCAATAAAGAAATTGACTTTAACAATGCTTTTTTAAATATGGTAATTTGGTAGAAGAAGTTTATATGCAGCAAGCTCCTAGGTTTAGTCAAGGCTCTTCAAATCTTGTACATGCAAACTTGAGAAGACACTTTATGGATTAAACATGATAAGCTAAGATCATTTCTCCAAAAAAAAAAACACCTTATTTTAATTTATCCACAGGTTATATTTAAGTTATGAAAAAGACTTATTTCATTTCTTTTATTTTGTTTATAAATGTTCATGAAGAGAAAAAGGATTTAAAGCATACTCCTAGGACCTAGTTTAGTTTGAAAAACCAAGCAATTTAACACAATAAACCATCTCTCTTTTTTCCTGTTATTAACTACTTTACCTTTTTAGGATATTTTTTAAAAATATTAAAATAGATTAATTTAAAAAAAAAACACGGAATAAGGATAAGTTGGATTTTAAAATTCTACTTCCAATGAAAGTCATACTTTAAAATAGGATTTTATTTTTTAATATTTTAAATGAAATTGTGTTTAAAACATGAGGTGACGACTTCATTTGTTTATAAAAAAGGTTTCCTTCAACTTTACAACAAATATCTCTTTCCATAATTTTTTAAGAAATTCATCCAAAAATGTAAAAATCCCTCTTTTATTCCTTCAATTTTGGCGTGCTATCTGTATGATATTAGAGTTTCTAATTCATGGCCACTAATTCTAGACCACCCTTCACTTTTCAAATCTAGTTTTCAAAAAATTGGATGATGGGAATTTTCTGTCATGGATTAAGCACCAAATTGTTGAAGTTATCATTGGAGAAAAACTTGGAAGCTCTGAAAGAAAGTGAAGTTAGCATGAGAGGAGGAAAGAGATAAAGTTTTAGAAGAACTTTTGAATTAGGAGCAGTTGAAGTCTTGGCTGTTAAAATCAATGATAGACACCTTTACATCAATAATGGTGGCTTTGGTTGTTAGTACTCTCTAGTCTCGTCAAGTTTCGGCCAAATTAAATTCAAAGATTCTTTGCTTCATAAACAAGAGCCACCAGCCATGGGAGAAAATTAAAATATAGCAGAGAAAAAGTTATCAATTTTTTTAGAGAATAATGCAAATAATCTCTAACATTAAATAAAAATCAACTATCAATATTACATATACATCTATAATAAATAGATATATAATCGACCGAATGCTGTTTGAATTTTAGAATACTGAGTGAATTTTTCTCTGTTTAAAAAAACTGGATTTGTTGGTTTTATCAGTTTCAGAGATAAAAATATGAAAAGAAATTTTGTCGGACTTGAAGTGAGTGAATTGGAATCCCATTTTTGTTAAAAAAAAGTTGAATAATACATAAAAGAAAAAGACACACAAACTCGTAACCTTAAGATTTTGGATAAGAAATAGAGTCGTATTCACTTGTATAATTGTTGATTTATCTTTATTGCTTAAAATCTCCATAGTATTATTTTTCTTCTAAACCGGTTTTGATGGTGAGATAGACTTATAATCACTTCCGACGTATTTTTTATACAATGAAAATATCACTATACACTGATCTTCATCGTTAAATAATTTTTTTTCAAAGTCTGGTTGACGTAGCAGAAGATGCATGAGAAGAGTAGAAAACACATGGGGTTACTATACATACACAAACATGTGTATATATCAAGAAACACAAAAAAACAACTAGCTTTCCAACTAGCCGTTGTGTGGTCATTCTTAATACATATTTTTTTGGTCCTGTCTCCAAATTGTAATATGCTATCTAATCATACATTTTTAAACTTTCATGAAACCCTTAAAAAACTAAAACTTGTCGAATTTTTTTCTATGATTTTGCTGTTGATCCCAATTATTCTCCCCCTTGATCGCTAATCACGTGCTGTATTAAGTGTTTGTCGTTTTATTGGAAATTTTCGAGAAGATCGACTCAATGATTATACTGTATATACAATGTCTGTGATCATTACATCCTACTCTACCATAAATAAACAATTATCTTCTAATTCGTAATCTACTTGCGTGTTTAACTGGTTTAAATGGAGAAAAATGTTTCTATAACTTCTAAAAGAATCATCATTTGATACAGAAATTACTTCACCATTAAAAAATACATGGTACAGGTTAAAAATATTCCTTATACTCCACCTGTCTCATAGAAAAACACCATTAGTTTTATAAAATCTGGTAAATAATTGTGAAAACACATACATGCTTGCTAGTGGGTATATTTTGGTGAAGTTACTGATCATTATCTGGTATATATTCTAACCAGAGGAATAAAGAAAAAGACAAGAGAACCCTAGAATACTAGATAACTTTTCTTGAAAGTATACATCGGATATTTGTTATCCAAGCAAAAATTAATAAGCATAAGATGCATGCATGGAGCACGCATATGTTTACTACACAAAACAAAAATCATATCCTATTCTTCGGATAGTGTGTGCATATTTGTCCTCTATTTGCATGCTTCTTCGGGATGTTTATTCATTTATTTTTGTCTTCATTTCTAATACATTAAATATTTGTAATAGCTATCATAATTCCCAGATCTCCATGGAATTTGATTAAAACATCTTCTCAGTAATATAGTTTGGTCAAAATATTGAATTGATTATAAGAACGAACTATACATGTGGCTCAAAGAGTCTAGGAATTAACAAGTCATCATAATTGAAAGGGAAAAAAATCACCATGCTGGCTTTTGAAGAGATTGACGATGAAAATCAGAGATTTGAATTGGCAAGAGATTAGACTTTCATCTTTCAACTGCATGGTATAGATAAAGCTTAAGACCTAAACAATTAACGCGATTCACGCGATCTTTTTTCATTGGGTATAGAATAAGTGAAGCCAGCTTGAATTTGAAGCACCCACTTTCGAATTTCCGTGTTAATCTATATTCTTAATTAATGTGAGTGCAATCTGTTTGATAAAAGTTCATTTTATTGTAATTATATGGTTAAATCTGTTGCTTCCTGAGATGAACCTGAAGTGAGTGATAATAAATTATTAAGTATGTATTTCAAAATGCAAACGTGAGAACGAGATGGAGGTGGAGACTTTAGTTTAGGTATTCTAAAATGAAGAAGATCCTCAATTATGTGTGATTATTCAGAAGATGAGCGTGGGCACATGGAGTTTCGCATAATTGGTGGTGTTGAAATATGAACATCTCTACGTGGACATTCAACATCTAGGCAGAGAAACAATACTCAATTATTAATCTAATTCATCATTTATTACTTTTTTTTCCCACGCGATCAGATCACACCAGAAAATTTATTTTTTTCCTCGTATCATTTTCATCTGTTTCCTTTATCAGTGCATACATATACATTCTCTTTTTTATATTTTTCCATATACCATCTTTTGAAACTGATATATGAATACACAGAAATAATATACAAGACTAGGGTCGGTGACTATGAAAAATCAACCAGTCTGGCATAAATTAAATCTGAAATGTCAAATGAAATCTGTAATGACCAATGAAAAGAGAATATAGTGTCAGATTAAATCTGAAATGACCAATGAAAATTCAACGCTTATGCAGATGATAAAACGTAACTATCCCTATAAAATTTTAAAGTACTGAGTTTTCACTCTAAAAATTCCAGTCAATTCAATAATTCATATTATAGACGCTAAAACTGCATCTTTTTATGCCTATTAGTTTCTCTTCCCCTCTCATAAAATTAAGTGTAGTCTCTCACTATAGATCAATGGATTATTTAAAGTGTTCATAATTGTAATAACCTTTTACCAGTGTACCTAAACCTGAGAATTATGCAAAAAATGTAGGTGAATGGAGTGGTCCTTTGAATGACTTTAACATAATTAGCTTAAACTCTTTCTTTGACTTTCTCTAATTTTATCCTGTAATGGATCCTATACATATAATAATAAGGACTCAGAGACACCCCATACACGTCTGAGCCACTATCACATTCTCTAACTTAATACCTCCACTCATCTGTTCTGACTATCGTATTTAATTATGGACCTAAATTAAGAACACTGTCCAAATCAAATATAATGGTTATTTTTCCATGAACAACAATTATCTCAAAATAAACTCCATGAATTAAACATCTAGGCTTTAATATAGTACACGGCATTGACTGCAATTAAGAATAAAAGAAAGAGGACGAAAGAAAGGCACTAACATGGTTCTTAATTAGAATATGCATGGTATCATAGTAGCCACACCCACATGGGGACATATGCAAAATTCTGAATTGTAAGTCACTTAAAGTAAGCTTTATTTATGATTTAGGATAATTAACGTACAAAACAATTATTATTTCATACGCACATCCTAAAAACATATAATTCTCTTTCTTTTTTTCTTTTTCATTGTAATCGAAATGGGGTAAAAATATATTGTTCTAATTAACACTGCTTAATTATACAAGGTAGTAGTTGTTAATAATACTCCGTGAACTATAATAGAGAGTTGACAAATGAAGAACGATAAACGTGAAATAAAATAGATATATAATGGAGAGAGAGAAAAGTATATATTATATTAATTTGTGTATAATTTTATTAGATGAATATACATTCTAACCTCCATTCCGTGCGTTTATACGTTTCATTTTGAAATAGTTCCGTCCGTTTTTCTACAAAACCGACACTCATTGCGCGAAGAAAAATATTTCAATCTTTTGGACGCGTTAATAAATTTTCCATGTGACCAAACAATGAAACATTTGTTAACGACAAAAAATCTCGATTTTTTTCACGAAATGTATAGTCTGGAAAATAAATATGTTTGTGCAAGCCGATTTTAATTACCTGCAAAAGCTGCATTGTGCAATTGATGATGGGCACCGTTCATAAATAGCATGCCTAAGAAAATTGTTAATTGCAAATAGAAAAGGAAAAGGATGAAAAAAGCATTTTGAATTTTCTTTCAGTCAAGAGAGGCAACAGAGTAGCTGGGAGAAATGATAAGAGAACAAAATTATTTGAGAACCTTTTGCTTTATCATTGTATAGAGTAGATCAAGAGGCTGATTTAATATTGAAATGAGTTGTTGGAAATTCAATTAAAAAAAAAAGAAGAGTTAGTTGGAATGAAGCCATATGGAGAAAAATAAGAAAATTGAATTAAAATATGGTACTTAAAAAGTCACAAGGCCAGCTAGGGAAGCTTCATTTAAGCATTAAAATTAAGATGGTATGAACTGGATATGTGAATTGGTCCTTCACTATATGATGCATTCCACTATAAATATGCATTTGATGTAGCTTTCTTAGTCATCACTAAATCAGCAAGGATCATATCTGATCATAACACATTGGTTGGAGGGTACTCCTTCTACTCATGACAGCCGGTAACTACGGCCCTAGTAAGGGTCGAATTAGGCCACAAATGGCCATTGCATTGGCATTTGTTCTCATTTCCTTCAATGTTGCATCCGTCGCTGCCGATGCTTACACTTACTCTTCACCTCCACCACCACCTTACGAGTACAAGTCCCCTCCTCCTCCTTCTCCATCACCTCCACCTCCCTATGAGCACAAGGATCCATCTTATCAATACAAGTCTCCTCCACCACCCTCTCCTTCACCTCCACCACCATACTACTACAAATCTCCTCCACCACCCTCTCCATCCCCTCCACCACCATACTACTACAAGTCTCCTCCTCCACCTTCTCCTTCTCCTCCTCCTCCTTACTACTACAAATCTCCCCCTCCCCCAGATCCATCCCCTCCACCCCCATATTATTACAAATCTCCTCCACCACCCTCTCCCTCTCCCTCTCCTCCACCTCCATACTACTACAAGTCCCCACCACCACCCTCTCCCTCACCTCCTCCTCCTTATTACTATAAATCTCCCCCACCACCCTCTCCCTCACCTCCACCCCCTTACTACTACAAGTCTCCTCCCCCACCTGAAAAGTCACCACCTCATGATCCTTACTACTACAAGTCTCCTCCACCACCCTCTCCCTCCCCTCCACCTCCTTACTACTACAAATCTCCCCCTCCACCATCTCCTTCACCTCCACCTCCTTACTACTACAAATCTCCCCCACCACCCTCTCCCTCACCTCCACCCCCTTACTACTACAAGTCCCCACCACCACCTTCACCATCACCACCCCCACCATACTACTACAAATCTCCTCCCCCACCTGAAAAGTCACCACCTCATGATCCTTACTACTACAAGTCCCCACCACCTCCTTCACCATCTCATCCACCACCTTACTACTACAAATCTCCTCCTCCTCCATCTCCTTCACCTCCTCCACCATACTATTACAAGTCTCCACCACCTCCTTCACCATATCCTCCACACGTGCCTTACTACTACAAATCTCCACCTCCACCATCTCCTAAACCATACTACTACAACTCTCCTCCTCCACCGGTTGCCTATCCTCCATACTCTCCATATCCTCACCCTCACCCATATCACCACTCATTGATCGTTAAGGTTGTGGGTAAAGTCTACTGTTACAGATGTTATGACTGGAAATACCCCGAGAAGTCGCACAGCAAGAAACACCTCGAAGGTATAAACATTATTTTTATATTTCATTATTATTATTATTTCATTCTGATGCTTCAGACAACAACAATATCACTATTTTCTGTTCAAACGTGTCACTTTTTGGTAATATTTAACTGCATTTTTGTTTTCTTCAATATTTTATTTGGGGACGTCAGCTTCTTATGTTTCTTTCATTTTTTTTTCTTGGTCAAACTCATTTTTCTATTTCTATAATATCATTATCGATATCGATATCGTTTTCTGTGTCGTTGTGTCTACAGAATTTTCAACTACTCTTCATGAACCTCTACTTTTAATTCAGATCTTATAACATTTATATATAACATTATTTTTCTTTAAAACTCACTTTTTTTTCCTAAATACATCATCAAATGAAAAGAAATAACTTCTTATTGCTCATTTTCTGTTCACAAAACAGATCCTTCCTAAAAAATTTTGAAAAAATGTCACCCAGTGTTATATGTTAGACTGATTTGTCTTTTAACATGTGAAATTCACTCATATTCTACAGGTGCCACGGTCGAAGTGACTTGCGAAGTTGGAAGCAAGACCATAACGGCTTACGGTAAAACTAAGAGCAATGGAAAATACAGCATCACTGTTGAAGGATTTGACTATGTTAAATATGGAAGCACAGTCTGCAAGGCCAAGCTCCATGCTCCTCCCAAGGGTTCAAGTTGCAACATACCCACCAAGTTGAACGAGGGAACCAAGTTGAAGTTGAAGTCGAAGGATAAGTATGAAGTTGTTCTGAAGGCTCAGCCATTTGCTTATGCTCCTGAAAAGCCATACGATTGTAAAAAGCACAAGCATTCACCCACTCCTCATCACAAACCATATTACTACAGCTCTCCTCCACCACCACCACCAACACACTACTACAAGTCTCCTCCTTACTATTACAAGAGCCCCCCTCCACCATCACCATCTCCTTCTCCATATTACTATAAATCTCCACCACCACCACCACCAACATACTACTACAAATCTCCTCCTTACTATTACAAGAGCCCCCCTCCACCATCGCCATCTCCTTCTCCATATTACTATAAATCTCCTCCACCACCACCACCAACATACTACTACAAGTCCCCCCCTTACTACTACAGTAGCCCCCCTCCACCTTCACCATCTCCACCTCCACCCTACTACTATAAATCTCCACCTCCTCCAGCTAAGGATCCATATTATCCTCCTTACTACTACAAGAGCCCCCCTCCACCCTCTCCTTCCCCTCCTCCACCTTACTATTATAAATCTCCACCTCCACCATCCCCGTCACCACCACCTCCCTACTATTACAAGTCACCTCCTCCACCATCCCCATCACCACCACCACCCTACTACTACAAATCACCACCTCCACCAGATCCATCACCACCACCTCCCTACTACTACAAGTCACCTCCTCCACCATCCCCATCACCACCACCTCCCTACTACTATAAGTCACCTCCTCCACCATCCCCATCACCACCACCTCCTTACTACTACAAGTCTCCTCCACCACCATCTCCATCACCACCACCACCCTACTATTACAAATCACCTCCACCACCAGATCCTTCACCACCACCTCCCTACTACTACAAGTCACCTCCTCCACCATCCCCATCACCACCACCTCCCTACTACTACAAGTCACCTCCTCCACCATCCCCATCACCACCACCACCATACTACTACAAATCACCTCCACCACCATCCCCATCACCACCACCTCCCTACTATTACAAATCACCTCCACCACCGGATCCATCACCCCCACCTCCTTACTACTACAAGTCACCACCACCACCATCTCCATCACCACCACCACCCTACTACTACAAGTCACCTCCACCTGCATCACCTTCTCCACCCCCTCCTTATTACTACAAGAGTCCTCCTCCACCATCTCCCGATCCTCCTACTCCCTACTACTACAAATCTCCTCCACCACCATCGCCGTCTCCCCCACCTCCTTATTACTACGTGAGTCCCCCACCACCAACCAAGTCTCCTCCACCACCGGCTTACATCTATGCTTCCCCTCCACCACCCATCTACAAGTAAGCTTCGAATTAAGCAGAAACGACGAAAAGTCATGTAAGTTACTAATCTTAAAATAGATAAATATCTCTTTGATGTACATTTGTGGATGTTGAAAATATTGAAAACTTTTGTTTTTATTTGCAGGTTCTAGTATTCATTGTGGAATAAAGTCAAGTTCCATTTGGAGCAGAATTAAGCATCTAATTTGTTGTACAATTTCTTTGAATAAGAGTCTAAATGTATCATCTCTAAGCTACAATCTTCTCGATTCGGATGAGGTTGCTTCTATTTATTTGGTGACCATCTTGCACGTCTTGTTCTTACTAAGTTCAAGGGAGCGACAAATGAAAACGAGGAACCAAGACTTCAAATGTTGATGCCAATGCAGGCTACTCTTAGAGATCTCTTTCATTTGTTTCTTTGTAGATTATATGGTTGATCGTGTAATGATTGCATTCAAATTATTGTGAAATTCTTTTAATTATATCTTCTTCCGTTGTTTGCAATAAAATTAAATATCCCCTAAATCACGATCCAATTTATTTTCAATTTTCAAAAAACATAAATATTCAAGTTATATGCTCACCTTTGCCACAAATTGATTGAATACTACAATCGAAGGAATAAGAGACATTCATTGAGAGGATGCATGAGTTGTGTGGTGCATTGGACTTATCCATGGTTTCTATAATTATGGGAATCACTAATTACTTGCACATTTTAAAGAATATGTCTAACCTAATGAGGCAGTGTCCGTAAATCACTGGTGAAGGGTCAGACCTAAATTTCTTCGTTCTACAATGCTGGTTTAGAACATCAGTAGACAAGACAATTGGCCTATGATCAAATATAGCAGCCATTACTTCTTCAATTCAACCAATGAGATGAAAGGATGCATGATTGTGCGAAGAAGATGTGAAAAGTTGCACGAAAAATACAACGAAAGAGTGTATGAATAAAATTCAAGAAAAGAGAGAGAGGGAGAGAGAGATGTTTGAACTTTTTATTCTTAATTTAATAGTCTAATTATTTGAAATTTGAATACTTAATTTATAGTTTAACATCTTTATATGGATTTGTAGATAATTATTACTTATTTAAATCTTATAAATAAGTAGGTACATATTTTATTTTAGATATTAGAGTAAATATACATTTTTAGTCATATTTTTTAGTGGTTAATATTTTTTAAATTTTTAATTCTTTTAAAAAAGGAATGATTTGAAACGAAATTGATTCTTTATAATATTCAATCTGAAGGAATTTTGAAGGTATGAATCATAATATTTTATTATACCACATGGATTAAATTGTTATATTTTTTTTATTATTTAGATAGTTAGAAAATAATGTTTAAATGAATTTTTTATCAATAAAAATGGAATATATATTAAAAAAATTATTATAATTCCCATGCTTTACTTAATTACATCAACGTGAATTGAAATGAAATTTAAGTATAGCATTATAAAATATCATAAAATCATAAACAAAATATTCATTTTACTTTCTATAATTTAATTATTTGTTAAAGATTGTAGGAAAATTACAATGTCGTATGGCATCGATTGAGGAAGACTAATTTTAATGATTTAAAATGCATATAAATAGTTGATACAATTTTTTCTATTTCAAGAATTCCCATTGAACAACAATCGTTGAAATGATTGTTAAGTGATAGAGTTAATTACCTTAATTTTCTAAATAATAAGTAATAAACGTTAAAATATAAATTTAATGGATTTGGATCAATGATATAATTTTATATTTTATATTTATAAAATTTTTTATCATTATTTTAACTAAGATAATTACAATGAAAATATTTTTTATGTCTTGATATTTTTTTTTTTTTTAAATAATGTATCTGAAAATTTTCTTAAAACAAAATAAGATTTAGTTGACTTTAATTAACCCGTTCTTGCTCACATTAATTTGGTATGGGTTAAAAAATGAAACTCAATTTAAAAAAAGAAAAAGAATTTGATTAATTAAAACATTAATTAATTTTATAAGAATTTAATTTTTAAATTAATATAAGTGTGTGAAATAATTTAAAAAGCAACAATAGCCTTGTATGTTAGTTTTCCCATCACATTTAATATTTCACGTATCTTATTAAAAAAAATTATCTGCGAAGAAAATGGTAATTCATCCTATAAACAGGAAAACAATAAATTCTTGTGATGATGTAAGAGACCACTTTCAAATTATTCTTTTGTTTTTGACAAAGCATTATTCTTTTTCCTTCAAATTTTAAGATTATTCACCTTTTTTTTTCTCTGTGATGTGGAAATAAATAAACTATGGTGTAGTGTGGGTATTATACGAGAAGAAAAGATATATGAAAATGAAATTATGGGTGTCAGATGTTACAGAAGACGTCAAAACACTAGTCCTATCATGTACACAAATGACAGAGGAATGGTATTTAATTATTGTTGTGAATTCCTAATGAACAGTGAAGGGTCAGAATTGGCATACTATGCTCCAAATTTTGACAAGGAAAAGTAAAATATTTAGTTTCTTTTTGGTTATAGTGTGTGTCAACAAGCTGGCTTTGGTTCCTTTGAACACGCCTAATTATTTTGACAAAAGCATGGGGAAATAAAATAGAATGAAAAGATGGATCCACCAAGAAAAAGAATTAGTAGTAAGAATAAGTTGGCACATTGGTGTCAACAGTGAGAGGGATTTGAACCCATTCACCATCCACCTTCCCCAAACACCCCTACACTCACATCATTATTATTACCTTTTTTTTTTCGACTAAAATTTAATGGCCAATCAAAATGAATAAAATAATTTGGCAGTAATTATTATTTTTCAAAAAAAAAAAAAAAAAAAGGTAAATGTTCTTAATTGTTCCCCGCGTGTAAGTTGCGGTGTCTTGCTCGTCCTTTATGCTTCCGTTTAAGATTAACTCCGAAATTGTAGAGAGAGAGAGAGAGAGAGAGAGAGAGAGTTTGTTTTGTGTGTGTTTCTCTGTCTCAGCGCAATAATAATATTATTGTTAGTTTGGACATAACAACTCAGAGTTCTTGCAATTTGCAACCTCTCTCTAACGTTGGCCTTTCGTTTCCCCCCTTTCTGCCGACGATTTTCTTTGTCCCTGCGGATCAGGTTCGATCTCCTACCAGATCTGGATTTCCCTTCCTCTCAACCTCTTCGATCTTCTTTCATTCTTATCCTTCTCTTTATTTCTTTGCAATCCTTTTCTTTTTTTTATTTCACTTATTTCACCGCTCATTCCAATCGTTTGATTTCGCTTTTCATTTAGCTCTCATCTATGTATCTATGTATCTATGTATGTACTGCTTTATGTTTTTGTTCTTTCTGATTCTCTATTGGTTCAATGGTTTTTGGATCTTCTTGTTATTTTCTCTGATTTCCATCACCGGTTTCATTCAATGTGTTATGCTGCACTTCTTAATTGTTTGAACTCTGATAGATCACCGGCCAGATTTCAGATGTGAAATGGGATGATGATCTTATTAATGTTTTAGAATTTTGATTGTTCTCAGAAAATGTTTGTTCGACTTCGTTTTTGGATTCCTTTGTAGATCTTTAAGTTTTCTCTTCGATCTTTTATTGCTGTATTTGAATTTTGAGGTTACATCCTTGGATGTTCATTACATTTCTCGCATTATAGACCGTACAGAAAATGATTTTTCTCATTACTGTTGGCTTTCTTTCTCTAAATATACCAGGTTTCTGACTAACTGCTAATTTCTGAAAATTATTGTAATTGCTCTGTTTGAGCAACAACAAACAGATAATAGTGCTTCATAAATATCCTTTTGGAATTCAAGTAAAACTCTTTTTTTTTTTTCTTGAACCAGTGAGTGAATTTATTTTTTATGTGAGATTTATTTGTACATTGCAGTTCGGGCCCTTGGTGCTGGTTTGTAGCTTGTGCTGAATACCAGCTACAATGAAGAAGGCTATTGGTCAAACTGTTAGGGACCTGTAAGTATAATTGTTCATTGAAATATGATTTGATGTATTGTGTGTAGTATATATTGGGTTTAGAGGCCAATTGTATTTCTTAAATGTCTTACTCTTCATTGTATTCTTGCAGTAAAAGAGAAGTAAATAAGAAAGTGCTGAAAGTTCCTGGAATTGAGCAGAAGGTAATTCTTTTTTAAGTTTGCTATGAAATAATGACTGCAACAATCATTGCAAGACAACTGTAGTAATGATTTGTGCCAAGTCTGATTTATTTTTATGCTATTCTTGCTAATGAAAAATAGATGTCGACTATCCTTAAATTTACGTATTATGATATGATCTTAATTTGCAAAACCTAAAGCAGATTCATTATTTACTCTCCCCTCTAATAGGTTCTTGATGCTACCAGCAACGAACCATGGGGTCCTCATGGATCACTTCTTGCAGATATTGCTCAGGCAACCAGAAACCCGTAAGCTTGGACTCTTAACTGTATGTTTGACATATTGTGTATTTGAGTATATTGAATCTCATTTTTAAGCACCCATGCAGTCATGAATACCAGATGATCATGTCAGTAATCTGGAAGCGAATTAATGACACTGGCAAGAATTGGCGGCATGTCTACAAGGTTTTGATCAAACACTTTGAAGTTTTAGATACAATTGCTAGCAGATGCTGCTGATCTTGTTTATTTTTGTTTTCACCATGAACACTACAATGTATCCGCCAATTTGTGAAATTTGTTTTGATGGTTGTTTATATCCTCTGCAATGATGGCTTGTTGCAAATTAACAATAATGTATTTTTTCTTTTGCATTAACTGTTGATCTCACTTTCTTAAATTACTTGTTTCTGTATTCACCACCCTTTGTTCAACGACAGGCTTTGACAGTACTAGAGTACTTGGTGGCTCATGGGTCAGAGCGGGTCATAGACGAGATCAGAGAACATGCTTATCAAATATCAGTAATTCCCATTTAGTCAATCCTACTTCAAACTTATATACTTTATTGCCATGCAGGTCCCAATTTTGTAAGATGATCTAAAATTTATAATGTGACCTGCTAACGTTCATCATATGAACAGACATTGTCCGAGTTTCAATACATTGACTCCAGTGGAAGGGATCAAGGAAACAATGTCAGGAAGAAATCTCAGGGTCTGGTTGTCCTTGTGAATGATAAAGAAAGAATCATAGAAGTTAGGCAGAAGGCTGCTGCTAACAGGGACAAGTAAGTCTCCTCTCGTTAATTCTATTGATATTTTGTACTTTGTTATTTTCCAGTTGCAATATAAATTTCATATATACTCCCTGGTTTAGCAAGCATAAGGCATTGCATTAGTAGATATTGTTTTTTAACCTCAGTTGTAGAATATGATAATCTGTATGTCCTGTGGGTTTCTGGATTATAGATCTAAAATACACAGTTGGGTATGTGAAATTTGTATGAGCGTTTGTATGTATGTCTGTGAGTATCCCAATTTCTAGGAGATATTAACTGTTTTATGTGATTCATCAGGTTTCGCAACAATGCTGCCGGTGGAATGTACAAACCTGGTTCATATTCGAACAGTGGAGCCTATGGTGATAGATATGATGATGATCGTTATGGAAGCAGGGAGGAAGATCGAAATGGCTATGGTTATGGAAAAGAAAGAGAATGGGGCTATAGAGATGATGATCGACATAGTCGTGATGGAGATCGTTATGGTAGAGATTATGAGGATCATTATGGAAGAGATGGTTACAGAGATGATGACTATAGGGGAAGAAGTCGAAGTGTTGAACACCAATATGAATCAAGAAGCAGGAGCTCAGATAGAGATCGTTATGATGATGATGGACAAAACTCATCTCGGTATGTACCTATATGATATAATACCCATGATAAATTATTCTTTTATCCAAAAATACTGAAAAAGATAATTTGCGAGCTGAACTAGGAAGAACACAACCTTCTTAGTTAAATTATACATATATGATGAGATTCTCTCTTGAACTGAATGACAAAAGCTTTGATCCTTTTTTCTATGTTTGAGCAGTTAGTTCAGGATTTTTTTTAAATTCTGGCAGAATAATCTTATATTCATGTTTTTCATTAGTGACTCATAGCTTTCATTTTGAGAAAAATAGGTTTACATTTCAACCTTTTCAGTTTGAAAATTTAACAGTTAGTGTGGAGAACCCAAACTACTCAGCACCTGTGGTTTTGATCTTTGTTCTAATTAATTTAAAATGAAATATAGATTGAGCAATTTGTTCCTGGTACAGTACTTCTTCCATCATGCTTAATTTGTGGCTTTTAATTATAACATTAATTAGGATACTGTTCAGTTGCAAAACTCTAATCATCAATGAAAAACAAACCTTTAAGAATCTGGCTAAATTTAACTTAGTGCTTAATTTGTGAAATGAGCATTTTACTTCTCATGCCACTTCCAGGTCACTAAAATAGAAGCTAACTTACAAAATAAATTCTTCATAGGAGTACTATACTTATACTTAGTGGTAACACGCTGTTAACATAAACAGTGGAACAAAGTGTTATTTATGCATATTTATCGAAAAAGGTTTACATTTCTACCAAATTAGAGTGGGGTCTTATGAGATCTATTATTGCTTGTGTTGTCCTTGGCCAATTAATTATCAGAATATGAATATGGCTTTGGTTCTATCCTTCTTGTACTCAATTTCCTAGTAAGAGAGAATTGTGAACTGAACTTTTAACTTGGTGCTCTGATTTCTTTCATCAGCAGTCTGCTGGAAGGTGCAAGTTCTTTTCTTCTAATATTTTCTTCCTATTTATCATGAAAACATGGGGATTAATGTGATGTTATTGCTCTGTGATGTGAATCATTTGCTTCTAACTTTATCTTTTTATGCAATGTCTGTCAGCGGAAGCAATGCTAAAGCTGAAGACCAATCTTTGGAAGCAAGGTAAATTTGTTATTGGAATACACCTTTTCTCTCTCATGTATGCCTATTGCTGCAAGGTTTTAAGGTTTATAATGTACAATACAAAAAATGGCAGGCTTGAGCGGAAAATTTCTGAGCAAAATATGGGTGCTCCTCCTAGCTATGAAGAAGCTGTTGGTGAATCTCGCAGCCCTGTACACAGTGAAAGGTAAGAATTGTTATAATACAGATAACACTTACTCACAACAGAATCTGTTACTTAAAATATTTTGATTGCAGAGATGTTGAAACTTCAGCAGCATCTGCTCCAAGAGATTCCTCTCACGTAAATGGTAATCCTAGTGAAGCCTCTGCTCCTACAGGATCTTCTCCTGTAAACAATAATACAACAGAAGTAACTACTGCTGCATCTGGAGCCCAGGAAGCTGAGGCAACTGATGATTTTTTTGATCCACGTGGTCCTGCATCAGGTGTTTATTACAGTATTATGTTGGTCACTTGTAACAGCTCTTCCTTGTTTCTTGTTTTGAAGAGTTCATACATGTTTGAGTTGAATCTTTTTTACTTGTCAAATTATTATTCATTAGATCATCTTAGTTTCATTGGTGAAGGGGCAGGCTTGTATGTTAGTTGTTGGCCTGAAAGTTTCAAATACATGTCTCATTTATAATTTGATTTGCATATACCTCTGCATTACCAATATTTTTTTCTTTAGATCATCTGTTGGACATTTCTGAATATGTATCTGTTGTACTCCTAAGGCGTAACAAATGTGGTTCTTGTCCTAAACACTTAGAAAATTATTTGGCAATGAGAAAAATTGCACAGAAATTCTCAGCTAACCAGGACTGTGAAATAGGTACCGAGTACCTTTTGATTGATGATAGTTTTAGATTTTTATCCTTTGACAACTTAGTGTCGTATAAGACTTTGAAGTGGTACATACTCACTGTTCCATGCATAAATTTTGTAACTGAATTCTGAGACAATTAATACGAATAATTTCCCTGCATCCTTTAGTGGGAAAAGTTGGCCAGTCTCTGATGTAGCGCATAATTAAAATTATTTTCATTTATACATATTTTGAGCAGTATGACATAGCTGTATGTCATGATTTGTGGTCAAGATGTTACACTTCAGTCAAACTTCCCTCTGATATACTTGTGAAACCAATGGCTCGACTGTAAATGACATTTGATGAATTTTCATTGGCAATATTTGGGAGTTTAATGTTAATATGAGCGCTTGTTTGGATTTGTTTATTTTGGAGAAATTATTAATTTTTCTTGCCTGCTTCTTGAGAGAGGTTCTAAAAACATCATTTCCCCAAAAGTAGGTTCAAACAAGCACAGAATTAGTGGCCCTTGAAAAGTACCATTTACTAGTTCATGTACTCATGATATCTTTATATTTCTTCTCAGCATCCTTAGCTGCCCCAGCCGGACCAGCTGCCCCTGCCGGACCAGCTGCCCCTGCCACCACTAATAATGTTGAAATGGACTTGCTTGGTTCCCTCTCAGACTCATTCTCATCAAATGCATTGTCTATTGTACCATCTGAATCAGCAACTGCAGCCCCTGATGCAAATGCGGGATCAACAGCTTCCTTTGCAGCACCGTCATCTGGGTCCAATGATTTCAATCAGGCATGTATTTGTTCCATTGCTTCTACATTTTAGTGAAAGCAAGTATTTCAATCAGGCATGTGCTAAAAAGAATGGATTTGAACTGGACCTGGAATTCTTATAGTTGTCAACCTGTCAGCTCATATCCTTTTCCTTTTTGATTTAGCATGTATGACCATAATTGGTAGGTGGGAGAGTTTTTTGTCCAGAAATGTACCATATTACTCAATATTAACCCTGTTTATGGACCAAAATGATTGGATAGAATGCTTAAAATTATTTTATATTTCTAGAAAAGGCATAAGATAGCTTTGAATAATCTTTTTGATACATCTGCATCTTGGAGTATAAATCAGTCCGTTTGTTATTTTTTGTTAAAATAATATATTTGTTGTTTTGACTTTTATAGTCTTTTGAAGATCCATTTGGTGACACGCCATTCAAGGCCTTTACTTCCACTGAAACTGCTCTGTCTCAACCCCCGACATATCAGAGTATTGAACATTCCCAATCAAATGGCCTTAATGCAGAAACAAACTCTAACTTTGGGTTTGGAGACTCATTTTCTGTTGTACCATACTCTGCACCTGTTCCCTCTGACACTCCTTTTTCTACAAACTCTCAGTTTCTGTCTCAAGATTTGTCGTCTGCACAGCCAGAAACAGATATTCTTGCAGACATTCTTCCCCCTGCACCGTTACCTGAGATGAGTTCACAGCAGAACATTTCAGCACCTGGTTTTGGCCATCCTTCTTCACCTTCCTTGCCTGCTTCATCTGGTCAAATGGCATCACAACCATTTTCTGAACCAACTGGCCAATTTACCCAGCAGCAAGGTTTCTCAGCTACTACCAGTCAACCTGCACAAACCTTTCCAGTTCCTACAGATCAATTTTCTCAACAACCCTTTTCTGCTCCTAATGGCCAACCAGGACAAGTACAATCATCCTTTTCATCTCCCTCCAGTCAATATGCACAACAACCCTTTTCATCTCACGCTGGTCAACATGCATTTTCATCCTCTACTGGCCAACATATTCAGCCCCCTTTTGCTTCTCAAGGTGGCCAACCTACACAATCAGGTGGTATGTATGGTGGATTGCACTCCCAGGATGGGTCTCCTCTTTCCCAAAATGGATATAATGGGCATATGAACAGTGGGAACTTCCTGCCACAAGGATCTACCGCAGCTTTTCCTTCTCACCTGGCTCCCCAAACTCCAACAGGACAGTTGTCACAGGGTACCAACTTTTCCCATCATGGAGGATCTACTGCTCCAAATGTGTCTCCCCACTCTACTACTCATCAGGCATCACAGTTTAACAACCAGAGCTTTATTGGACAACAGGGGAATGCAGGCCCCTTTAGTTCACCAGTTACCAATCAATCACTTGCTTCTAATGCTTCACAATCAAATTCATTAGTTTCTCAACCATCCAAGGACAAGTTTGAGACAAAGTCAACAGTGTGGGCTGATACTTTAAGCAGGGGATTGGTTAATTTGAATATATCTGGACGTGAGTTCTTAGACCTCTCTCCCCAAACCCAAACCCCTTTGTAAACATTTCAGTTTCTACATCATACTTGTTAGAATGTTGATCTTATATGGGACATTGTTAACTAAGACGTTTTTCTTATCATGCAGCTAAAACAAATCCATTAGCAGATATTGGGGTTGACTTTGAAGCCATTAATAGGAAGGAAAAGAGAATGGAGAAGCCCACAACTGCAGCTGTCACATCAACTATAACTATGGGTAAAGCTATGGGATCAGGTTCAGGTATGGGCCGAGCTGGTGCTGGTGCTCTAAGGCCTTCTTCACACCCAATGATGGGCTCTGGCATGGGTATGGGTGTGGGCATGGGCAATGGTCCTGGTGTTGGTATGGGAATGGGAGGCTATGGAGGCATGAATCCATCAATGGGTATGGGAATGGGAGGGATGAGTATGGGACAAGGGTACCCAATGCAACCCCCAACTGGATTGCCCCCTGGCTCCAACATGCCAGGTAATTATAATAACTCCATGATGGGTCCAGGTAGTTATGGTCAACAGCCATATGGTGGTAATGGTCAACAGCCATACGGTGGTTATGGTCAACAGCCATACGGTGGCTACAGATGAGATTGATCACTATGCCTGATAGCAGGTGCAAGTATTACTGATTGTTTTGCTACGAGTTGAGAAAAAAGAAATGCCAATACAAGTGCTACTACTAGTAGACTACATCGTGACGTTTGGATTTATAGCGGTGTATCATTAAAGCTGCAATTTTCTGTAAAGTGACCCAGTTATATGTATTCTTGTTATAAATATGCTGTTACCATTCTTTTTTGGGTCACCCTTCTATAGGTGCTTTGAGCATCACTGTTGTGTACCAGTGACGACGGGATAGAATAACCTTGGGTTATTACTTTCTTTGCTTGTTCCACATTTTTTGAACACCAACAGGTGGTTTGATATCAATATATTTTTTTCATGTGTCAAATTTAAGGATTCGAATTCAAAGGTTTCTTTTAAGCGTTTTAATTTCTTGCTGAAAATTCTTGTAGACTTCTTGAGACAGGTGCAAGGCCAGATATATATTTTTGTTGGGATTAAGCAAATGGGAAGCCGTGTTAAATACTGTGTAGCCTACTTGACAAACGTGTAATGGAATCAACCTACCTACGTGAGGTGTTCTTTAACTGCTCCGGCTTGGTTCTGGCTTACAAGTCTTTTTTTAATTTTCTCTAGTTATGTTTTGGATAATTATAAAGCCAGTGGTAGACATGAAACAAATGATACTAAAAGAAGGCATTAAGTCACGTAAAGTTATCTGATACGTGCTATTGGTGTTGTATGCTTTCCACCTTCGTTTAAAGTTATCTGATTCTTATTACTTTAGGTGAATGGTGTTGACACCATGCTTTTGGTGTTCAACATTCGTGACTTTAGTGCCGTCTATATACCATACCGTGCTTTAATTGCTTTTGATATTGGACACCGGACTTCGGGTGACGGATCCGATGCCATGCTTTTCATGTTGACAACAGAATCTTGCGCCCGACATTTCCTATTACAAAATATATAAACTTTAATCACCTTTTTAAAAAATTTTAGCCTCCAGAATCAATCCTACATTTATATCTACATACTTTGAAGTTGCTTAAAAGTAATGGTTCTAATTGTAAATAGCCATATACACCACTAGTGATAAAAAAACATGCTCGTTAAAAAATTTAGACGCCGTTTTGCATGAAACTTAGTTTCAAACCTCAGTCGACTAGTCTTGACGATTATAGGACATGGAAATTTCTCTTTACCAGAAGAAAAAAATATATAAAATTGGGCTGACAAATTAAGGGAAATTTTACACTAGTCGTATTACATTCAAGTAGTTTCGCATAAATCACTAACTGGTAACAAAACTTTTATTTTTCCAGTGTTTGTAAAATGAATCCATGTGATATTCGAAACTACTGGTTCCCTCCCGAAGACACGACCAAAGAGGACCATCTTTGTACCCCTTGCCTTCCAGGTGCCCACCTTCATCAATATGAATCATCAATAAATATGACAAACAAGGCTTTCTCATCCAAATGTCCATGACTCCCTACTTTAAATTAGGTTATTATGGCATGGTTGTTCAGAAGTGCAATTAAACAAGTCGACTTATTCTAATTTTGTAGTTAAATACAGTGGTCGAGAACAGATTACCATTGGACTGGAGGAAAGCAATGTGGAATCACTCCAAAAATACTTGAATCCTGTCCCCCATCCTGTCTTTAAAATCTAACAAGAGCTTTCCCCCAACTTCCTCAGCCGCATCATCCAACAGTTCTTTGATGTTTATGCCACCCAAAGCTGTAAAGTTATGAAAAAAAATCAACCAACAGAAATTGTGAAAAATAAGCATTGAGTTGCAAATTTGGAATTGACGTCTATTTATATACTATATAATAATTTCTAAATAGTAGTAGTACCAGGAACTATGTTTGTGATTCCATCCAGAAATCCAGCCTGTATAGAGCAAACATGTATTATGAGAAAAGAGAACAGGAAATCTTAATTGGAGCAATATTCAATTGAACATGCACATAAAACATGGGTAGAAAAAGACTTGGCGTGATGCAGTACAGAACAAACAGGTTGTAGATTGGCATTTATAAAACAAATGTCATGTATACTAAAATCGTGTAATTGGAATTCTAAAGACAAAGATGCAGCAACTTATTGTAAAATCATTCATATCAAAAGTGGAAGTCAGTAGGCCCCATCCTTAACTAGTTCTGAGTCTTCTGACCAATTAATACGAATAAACCGTTATTCTTTTTTAGTGCAACTGGAAGGTATGATCACTTACAGGAATCCTAAGATCGAGCCTCTCAAATCCATCTCTGCCAGTTATTTTTACTCTGAGAGTTCGAGACCAGATACCAGAAAAAGGGTTCCTTGAACTATCTGCACCATATTTATTGTACACATCATCAGGTGTTATAACTTCCACAATGGGATCTTTGAAACTTTGACTTGTCTGCTCAGTATCAACTTGATCTCTCTGTCGTATACTGTATAGGCTACTGCTCTCTGACAAATAACTAATTACTATGAGAATGCAAGAATGGAATGCACAATATATATTTACAATGCGAAAAGCAGCAAGAGACCTTTACTTCTGTCTTTGACTCTCCCCTAGATCTGAAACGTAGAGATTCACTAATGAAAAGATAGCTGTCTAATTTTCTCTCATATCACGACTACCTATGATCAATTAAATGACTTTTATTTATTTTGATAAAATACTAATCAAATATTTAATTTGATATTCTACTTGAACATATCCATTTGACATAAATAGACCCTGATAAAGTTCAAGTCCTTCTCTCCACATGCAGATGAATTCACAAGGTTGGTTATTCATCATCAGTCGACTCCTACCAAACCCAACACATGTTTACGAAATTAAAGTGCTGAAATTATTAAGTAATCATTTGTTAAAGATAATGATTGGCAGCTAACAAGAAAACTGAAGTAGGCATAGACTGCTTATGACTCTGAGAAGCCTACCACCATTACACTACAATGTCCCTTTATAGAAAAAGGATTAATATTTACTTATTTTTGTGTTAAGATCTGTCTATCCTACCTCCCTTAAAAAGCTGCTGATTGGTACTTGTGGCATAACGCTTCTCTTCTTCATAGTAAGCATTGAACCCTAAGATATCCTTAATTTCTTCAAAAGAAGGCATGCTTCCTGGAGGAGGAATACGACCTCCTTTAATGGCTATGAGTGAGTCCTACAAATCAATCACAGATATTATTTATCTGCAAATAATAAAATCTAAATAATACTGCAAAAGAAACAACAGCAAAAAGTGATATAATTTCATGAATAATGAGATCAACATTATGGCCTGTAATAAAGGAGTTGAAAAGATAAAGGTATAATTCATCCAACGACCTCACTCGATTTGTGCAACTAACCCCTCTCTTATTTTTCATCCAAATTAAAAGGCCCTTGAGTAGCAGACTATCAGGAGATCAACTCTTTCCTAGTTGTTTTGTCTTTGGCCAAGCTCCGTTGTATAGGTTGCTTTCTTTTATTTACTTAGGACCTTTAGGCATTCTGATTTGGCTAAAGATATAAATATAATCGATAGGATTGGCATTAGGCAGCCATTTTGGTTCACTTAGCAAGAGCTGCAGAGTGCAGTCACAAGCGGGGATTGGATGGTGAATGTTAAAAAATCACAATCAAGTACTTAGTTAGCAGGTCTCATTTCAAACCTGAACTTAATGCACATATAGTATGAATCAATCAATTCGAAGGGGAAACGGAAGGAAGACGAATGACCTGCATTGCTCGTATAGAAACCCCGATCAAGGAAAGGGGATATGCAACAATCTTAAAACCAATCTCTTCAAGCTCCATAGGAGTAAGTATCGGCGTCTTGCCACCACCTTCAAGCATATTGGCCTACACAAGAGCACAACCCAGAAAATCATTCCAAGTAGCCACAAAAGCAAGCAAGCCAGAAAATCGTACCATTTTGGGAACAAGCGGAGAAACTTCGCAGAAAGCCTTCATCTCTTCTCTGGAAGCAAGCGCATCGATGAAAAGAACATCAGCTCCAGCATCCGCAAACGCCCTCGACCTAACAAGCGCTTCATCTAACGACACAGCTTGGCGAGCATCCGTACGCGCCACAATCACAATATCACAACCGCTCTCTCTTCTAGCATCCACGGCCGCCTTAATCTTCATCACCGCCTCTTCTCTCGACACCACTCTCCTCCCGCGGGTGTGTCCACACGCTTTCGGCGCTACCTAACCAACACCATAATCAACTCAATCATATCGATAAGCCAAGTCTATAACTAAAGAAACCTAACTAGCTAACTAACTAACCAACTAGATGTTCCAATAGTAGTTCAGATACTAATTTCTCGAAATACTGAGATCTATTGATGAAACCTAACTGACCTGATCTTCGAGAATGATTCCGGCGAAACCGGCGGCGATATATCCCTTGAGAGTTCTCTTGAGGTTCATGGCGTTGCCGTAGCCGTTGTCAGCATCGCCGATTACGGGAATGGAGACGGCCTGGGTAATTAGGTGGCCTTGATCGAGAATTTCGCCGTATGAGATGAGGCCGGTGTCCGGCAAGGCGAGCCTGGAAGCGGAGATGGAGAAGCCGCTGGTGAAGCAGAATTGGAAGCCAGCGGTCTGAACGAGCTTGGCGCTGAGAGCGTCGAAACATGCAGGGCCTTGGTGAACCCCCGGGGAGTCGAGGATTCGGCGAAGGAGCTTGGCGGGAGAAGAAGGAGACGGAACATCGTTCCCACCGAAAGAACACGCAATGGCAAGTGATGATTTGGATGTTCGGAGGAACGAAACGGAAGGAGATTGAGATGGGAAGGGCCCACCACCACCACAACCACCACCACCACGACCGGTAAGACTAAGACTAACTGTAACAGAGACACAGGATGTGGGAGTGCCAACCGCTGAAAACTTCATTGCTCACTACTCTTCACTCTCCTTGCTTCTTCTATATTATTTCAAATCAAGTAGTTTGTTAGTTAGGTCAAATTTTCAACCCTGTTAAATAATAAATTATCAACTCTTTTCGACACCAATTCGTTTTTATTAAAAACTCATAATATCTTGTGCCTACAACTTTTCTAATTTATGAAAAATTTTAAAATATAATTAATTTATATGTAATACATGTACAATTAATTTACATAAGTAAAGAAATTAGGCACTTAGATTAAAACTCCAATTTGTTTAAAAACAGATAAAGAATTTGAAATGAAATAGAGAACCTTATAATGAATTTAATTTTAATTGTGATTATAATAATTTTCATTTAGCAAGGAAAATAATAATAAAATTTAGAAACATTCAATATAAATGGAAAAATTATAAAAATAATGGATTAAAATATTATGGATTGAAAAAAAACTAAAGAGAGGGAAAAGAGTTGATGTCACTTCATTTTGTGAAGAAATCTTAAGATAAATAAAAAAATTACATGCAATTCAAATAAATCTAAAATGCATCCTAAATTATGTAAATGTAATGTCTATTCTACTTCCTAATCACATGCTTATATATTAAGGTAATGTCCAAAAAATATTCCTAATTCAACCAATAGAAAGCACTTAAAGATCCAATAGAAAGATTACACCAAAAATATGTCTTCAAATCATCATTAATTTGGTACATCAAAAGCATGTCTTTAGATTAGCACATGGGTAATGCATAAGGTACGTTTAGGCGCATCATTACTCAATCACATGAAGTTGCACATAAAACAATAGAAAATCGTCTTATTCACACATTAGAGAAAAGAGTCCTTATTCTTTTTTATGTTGCACATATTTTTCAGTACACACCCAAAATATGATTAAAAGTTACATATCAGAGGTACCAAAAATGACTTTATACACCTTTTGGAAATTCAAAGAAAGAAAGGTACACTTCTTTTTATATCAAAAGTCATTCAAGCTCTTCATTGAAAAAATTAAACTATATAATATAAAAAATAATAAACAAAGAAATAAATATAAAGGAAAAAAGTGATATTTTATATAGAAATCATTTTAGATTTCAAAGTTTCATCAAAGTTTGTTTTAAGATGTTATTATTTTTTCCAACCATTTTTTTTTTCGTTCATCCATAATAATCTATGGTATTGGAGAACTTCAATGTATAATAGAGTTTTCTTTTTCAATCATATTTTTTTCATCCATAATACTGAGATTTTACTAAAAAAAAAAATTGAGCCTGCTACCATTTGAATCATCACGTTATTGTTGTCTTAGTTCTGATATCATACACTCATATTTTAGGTTTTGCAAACTGGACTTTAATTGGAAGACATATTATGAACATGCCAACCTTTTAATTATTCCGAATACAATTCCCATAATGAGTTTCATAACATGCAGTTATCATAGTATCTACATCAGGCAAGATTTTCATCTTCTTCTATTCACTCACCAGCGCCAAATTATTAAAGGATTAGTTTATTTTATATTATTTTTCTCTCACTGATTCAAAAGTTGGTGAAAGAAAATAGAATCTGGTGAATACATGTGACGTATTCACACACTTATCTCTATTTGAAAGTACACTTTAAACACGAAATTGGTCCTTCTTATTCTGATAACATTGTTTTCCATCATTATTAAACGTGGGCTAGAGGGAATGCAGCAGCTGGAGAGTGTCCATGCTGCATTGGATCTCGATATAACAATATGGACAACCTTAGAGACAGATTCTCTGTTCTAATCTATTCTACACATTGACCACGAAAAGTACTTGAACTTTAGAGCACCAAACTTAATCAAATTTCTTAACATAATCTATGATTAATTAGACGGATTTTTTATTTTTTTTTTGATAAATCACTAACCAGATGGGGATATTGAGCTTGCTATTCTGTCTCGAAAATATCCAAAGACATTTAAGAATAAAAGTACCACCCCAAAGACAAAGCTGAGAATACAAGTATCACTTGGATAAGCATGTCATCAACTACAATACCCTTCCTAAAAGGGTTTTTGTTTACTTATTTCTTTTAAGATTAGTCTCTCCAACCTCCCTTTTAAGCTTGCTTATTGGTGCTTGTAGCATACCGCTCCTCTTCTTTATAATAAGTGTTGAAGCCTACAATGTCCTTAATTTCTTCAAAAGATGGCATGCTTCCTGGAGGAGGAACACCGCCTCCTTTAATTGCAGTAAGTGCATCCTACAAATTCAGTCAGAGATATGTTGTTTATTTGTAAATGAAAACTCAACGAAATTAAAACATCAAAACAGAGGTGAAATAGGTCCAAAAATAATGCATCCAATACTTTGGCCAACAACAACTCACAGGCAAGCACCACAAGTATCTCTGCATATCTGATCTAAATCCTAAAGTTATCAGCGCAATTAGGCATCGTCAACGTAATAAAACAATAAATGGGAAAGACATGTCACCTGCATTGCTCGTATGCAAACCCCAACCAAAGAAAGTGGATAAACAGCAAGTTTATAACCAACGTCTTCAAGTTCCTCAGGACTAAGTATAGGCGTTTTCCCTCCTCCTTCAAGCATATTGGCCTACACAACACGAGGGTAGAGGTTAACAACCTGAAAACGTTTATACTTCATGCCTTGAATCGTAATAACAAATGGTCAGTTATTATGAAATTATTAAAATAGTCATATCAACGTGTATCATTAACACACACCCCACGTCAAGAGAGGACATCTTGATTGAGATTTGTAAGACTAGAGACATATGGGAGTGGTCCAAAATTGAGATTTGTAAGATTAGAGACATCTGGTAGTGGTCCAAAATTAAAACCGAATAGATTTTAATGTCATATTATATTCTTTTTGGAACAGTTTCCCAGTAAATACTTAATAGAAAATAAAATAATAAAGAAAATTAAATTAAACTTCTCTGGTAAACGAAAACCAATTTATGAACTTGAGCTGTTTGTGGGCAAGTAAAATAAGAAAACTTGTATAAAAGTGAAGTTATTTGATTTTTTTATATAAATATTTATGTTAATTTTATTTATATTAATTTTAAATATATATAAATAATTTATGATTTATTAATGATTTTATTTATTATATTTGTTTTTATATAATAATTAATTTTAATATATATATATATATATATATATATATTAATTAGTTCCATCGCCATCTAAAATGTCTGATTCTACGAGGAGTGGCTCCACCCATGTGGAGTAGATTTATACTTAGCCAAAAATACTAAGAGACAATGTATGATGATGAGAGAAGAAGATACCAGTTTAGGAACATGGGGAGAAATTTGACAAAGAGCTCTCATTTCTTCAACGGAAGCGAGTGCATCTATGAAAAGAACATCGGCCCCAGCGTCTGCAAATGCCTTGCACCTGATCAGGGCTTCCTCCAACGACACAGCTTGCCGAGCATCGGTGCGTGCCACAATCACAATATCGGAGCCGCTCTCTGTTCGAGCATCTACGGCGGCTCTAATCTTCATCACCGCCTCTTCCCTGGGCAACACCTTCCTGCCGCGCGTGTGCCCACACGCTTTCGGCGCAACCTGCCCAATTCAATTCCAATTTAGCCAATTATAATAAGAATGAAGGGAAGGTTTAAGGAAAAAAAAAAGACGAGTCTAAGTAAGTGACCTGATCTTCGAGAAGGATTCCTGCGAAGCCGGCGGCAATGAAACCCTTGACGGTTCTCTTGAGGTTCATGGCGTTTCCGTAACCGTTATCAGCGTCGACTATGACCGGAATGGAGACGGCTTCGGCGATCAGTCGGCCATGATCGAGCATTTCGCCGTAAGAGACGAGGCCGGTATCGGGTAAAGCGAACCCGGAAGCGGCGATGGAGAAGCCGCTGGTGATGCAGTAGGGAAAACCGGCTGATTGAATGAGCTTTGCGCCGAGAGCGTCGAAGCAGGCGGGACCCTGGTGAACGCCGGGGGTTTTGAGGAGTTGCCGGAGCTTCTTCACCTTCTCCATCCTATCCTATCCTTCTCTTCACTGCTTCACTTTTCTCTCTCTCTCTCACACCTAAATCCCTTATTTTTGCCACCTTTTCATTTCTTTCTCTTATGAATACACTTCACTCATATTTTATCTCCTTCATGGAACACATGCCCTTTAATTAATTAATTCTCCACCTTTTAATATTTTGGATTGTTGTTATGTTTTACTTTAATGGAGAAGTAATGGTAATGGTAACCATGATTACCCTCTTCATTGTAATTTAAGGATCAATAACATTTCCCTCCTTCTCGTTCTCTCCCACTTCATTCTCTTCTTTCTCTTTCACCTCCTCCCTACCCAACACCCTCTCACTACTACTCCAACTTCCAAATACTCCCTAACCAAACTCTTCAGACTCTGACCTCAAAAACCATATAGTTAAATTTATCATTTTGTTTATAATTTTCTTTAACTTGTTTATTTATTTTCTTTTTCTTTACTCATCCAAACAAACAAGAAAACTTTCTACACATTTTTCTTCCTCATTTTTCAATTTATTTTATCCTTTCCAATTCTTGACTTAGTATTTCCTTCTCTTCATTCCTTAGAATATTTTCTTCGTGCAAATAATAGATAATTAGCAACATGCTAGCTAAAAAAATGGATATTAATCACCAGCTGAGTAGTGTTTCTAAAAATTCCATCTAAGAAAAATGAAAGCATCCTTTAAATTACAATACATGTGAACATGAGCAGCATGTGAAGGAGCATTTGTGCTCCTTGGATTGCAATCTTTCAGGAGCTGCCAATACAAAATAATTTCCATACCCTTGAAGCTACTTTTCCTCATGGTTTTTTCATGTACGAATAATCTATAGATATATACTAAGCTACCCAGGTTTTTGAGCTTCCAGCGGCACTTCCTTTGCTACGATTTCCTGAACTGGCTTCCTCATCCGCAGGGCGAAGATCATCCGCAGAATTTGGAGGGTGCTGATCCTCGTCTATGTTCCCACTGCAATAAGGTGAAACACCAAAGTTAAGATGATAATAATAATAGTAATACTAAATAAAACTTAATCGATTAGAAATATTAAAGGATAAACAAGTCTCCCGTTTCCTGAATCAAGTTAGAGATGAAAACTGGATGTGAAACTACAGCTTTATAAGTTAGAGAAGCACGAGATTAAACCTACATAGCTGACTGACATTGGTAATTGTAAAGAGACCTAACAATATAAAATCATGAACTATTGAAATTATTCTTGATCTAGAGCCAACTTAACATTTATGTACATCTTTTTGAAAATTACTGCATCAATACGTTATGAAAAGAAAACAGAAAGGCACAAGTAGATATAGAAACCACTAAATCTGGAATACAGAAAATAGCTCATCATAGAGCACTATGCAACTGTATAGCTCAAAGTCCCTTACTAGGCACACGTCTAAATCAATATAAACCTCCCATCAATTCTGATATAAATGTGTGGTTAATGCTCATTACTAAGTGCTCATAACAGAAACTATATGAGAAGAAAGTGTATGCAACTATACTTACCCTGAATAGATGACAAGTCCAATGGTAACGGCACCAAATGCCACAAAGTACATCCAATCAACCTGGAAAGCATAATTAGCTCTAGAGTAGTTAGCAAGTTGAAAATGTGGCTCACATCTAGTAGGACAAAATAAAAAGCTGTAACATTATACTATCAGACCTTTTCATGGTAAGCAAAAATGCGAATTAAGACAGCCCACATGTCTGAGGTCAACAGAGACAGATTAAGCATGGTAGAACCATTGATCTGTGACAAACCAAGAGAGCATATTTAAATACTACATCTCAGTGAAAGCTGGATGGTGGATATTTATCATAAGTCTCTTTTTGTTAAGCTAATAGGGAAAAATGGTACGAGAACGATGCTATTGCCAGTTAGACATTAATAGACTATAGAATTAGGTTAAATTTCTCCAATGCTAGGAAAGAATATCAAGAAATTTGATGGGTAATAAATCTTTCACAGTACTACATAATTATTAAATTGTTTTGGTTCAGAATTCAACATCAGTGTCAAAAATGATAGAGAAACAGAGAGGGAGAAAAAAACCAAATAACTGCATCCTAGAGTTTCTCTTTAATCAATTATTTTGATTAGTTCAATCATTTTATTCCAGAGTCATAATACAAATATAATTTCTTAAAGAAATATTAGTCAGAATGGCTATCGTTTGAATCCATACCTTGAGTAGAACAGGGACTAAAGAGTAAAACATAAACATGGCCACTGCAAATCCAACAAAAGGAAGCGCCTGAAATCAAAATTGAAAGAAATGAATATAATTCTTAAAGAACTTACATAACACTAGTCGACATGTTGTGACAACAAAATAATAACTTGAATAAGACATCCTAACTAAAGTGAAATTCTGTCATTTACTCAATCGTAGTGAGAGTGATGAAGAGAGCTTACTGCCTCAGCCGACCAATGAATAGATTTAAGTTCATTGCGCTCAAGTATGCTTCTGTAATGATAATGAAGGATACAACAGGAAAAAGAAATGTAATAATTCTAGACTTCTACTCAGTCGATAAAAGACTTTGTTTTTCCCTGATTAAATTACATATCAAAACGCCATTGCTTCATTTGACAAAAAAATCTCACCAGATTATTAGAAAAGTAAGTCATTAATTTTAAAAACTTGAAGCTGGAACTTAATTAAAATTGCATTTCCTTCAACTGTGATTACAGCTCGATCAATTTAACATTTCAAAGTTAATCCCCAAATCACAATCCTTAATACAATATAATTATGCACAGAACATTTTGTTAAACCTTTGAGAAAACCAATATTATTTGGCACAAATATTTACGTTAGATGCATAAGTTATGCAACAGACCAGGCATTTATTTTCAATAAAGGCCAAAAAATTATGATCATGTAGTAAGCTAGAATGAAAGTCAGAACAGAAAGATCCCATAGTCCTCATAATATGGTCAATTTGAAGGATACATTTGAATGGCACTAATAATGCCACCAGAGAGACCTAACATTGCCATAAGCTCAACTCTATCAGCATTTTTCACAAGAAATTCCTGCAAAACAAAAGAAATAACAGTAACAATAAGACAATTACACATAATGAAAGGCTAATATAAGCAGCTAAGTAGGAAAGTGGTGCCAGTGCATCTCAAGAAATAGCCTAAACTAGTGGAAGGCAAACTGTGAAATACAAACCTAATAAGAGTTTACATTTAGCACAGAAAGCTCAACCTTTAAATAGTAGTCAATATTTTCAATAGTAATTAGTCAGTATATATATTTATTGTGTTGTCCCACGCTATCAACTGCAAGATAGTTAAAAAATGCTTTAAAGCAGAGGTACAATCAGCTTACCTCACTGACATTACTGATTGCATACAATGTAGAACCAGCAATAACAAGAAGGTCCCCTTTTCGAGGATTGCTTCCACCTATAACAGGTGAACATGACATCAGACAACTACTATAAATGGAATTCTGCATGTTACTGATGATATTGAATATAAGATAAAAACTTACTAGTTTTGCAAGGTTTCTAAGCATAAAGATATGGAATACTAGCACACACTTTTTGAATGTGCTTGAGTGGGTGTATATGTGTTTAAGTATAAATAAAGATATCGATGACAGTACGCAGTACATAAAATCTCACCCACCTGCACGGTCACCTGCATGAACGTCAGAAAACACAACCAGAACAAGGCCAGCTACACAAACAACGACACCAGTAATCTTTTTGAATCTATATTTAGTCTTCAAGAAAAGCCATGTAAGAAGCATGACGGACGGAATTGACCAGCAGTCAAGTAGCATCACACTTGTAAGTGAGGTGTATTGGTAAGCCTTCACAACTGTTCAGTAGATGAGAATTAGTTTAGATATAATAGCAAGTACGATCATCCAATTCACATATGACTGGTTTCATTTTAATACACAGGAAGAGTCCAATAAATATACAAAGAAAGGAAGATCACACTTCATTGATTGAGCTGACTGCCTATAAATATATTAATGCCTCCAATGTTTTCTTATAAATAATATCATGTCTCCATCCAGCAACATGAAGCACGTACCAAGAAAATTTGCTTCTACATCAACCAATCCGAGAATTACATAATAGTACCATTTTGCCTGTGTTAGAAGCATATGAAGTTAGTGAAGTTGTCATAAAATGTTTTACTCAAGAGGAAAAGCAGAGGAAAAGCAGCACTCTCACACTCTCCCTTAAAGCAGAAATAAAGAATATCATTTCTGTTTCTCAAAAACCAAAAACATTGGTATCTTATACGATGCCTGATAATTATAGTACCAGAGCAACAGAAAGAAAGAGATTTTAACAGTCTACCAATCTCAACTGATATTCATTCATTGAATTAACAGCAGCAGCTATTTAGAATACCTGGAGAAGCATAAGGAATTTAAGTGTGTAATAAAATACAGAGATGATAGAGAAACTGTTGAATGTTCTAGCCATCAATCTCTTTCAATCCAATAACAGAAAGATCGTATTATAACATATCATCGTATCCTAAGGCATTGCATCGTATTTTGCAAATAAAAAATTGTGAAGTAACCATATAGTATTATAACCTTGAGTGCTTTCCTTCGATATAAGAGAATAGTTCCGTAGACAAGCGTCAAGAAGACATAGTTGAGAAACGACTGCGAAGTGGGAGCATTAATTCCTACGAAGATGAGGAAACAGAAGGGTGAAGAATTGTATCAGCGGTTTAAACATTAGAAAAAGAAGAAAATAGTAAATATTGTAGTGAAAGATGGAAGATGTAGAGAGGACCTTTTTTAGCTAATTCAGAAGAAGTGAAGCCTGTGGAAGTGATGAGAAGAGAAAGAAATTGTCCCAAACCCAGACCTATGAGCGTGTTTCGAGTCCAAAGCCTACCAAAATTCAAAGTCATCTTTCCAACTCAACTCAACCAAGAACAGTATGAATGAATGAAGGAAGAAATGAAATGAAGGGTTGATTGAAAGGGAAGGAGTATATTGAAATTGATGGGTGGGTGAGAAAGTGAAATTGAAAAGGAGAGAGGAGCCGAAACACGAAACGAAAGAGCATATTGAATTTGAAGCAATGGCTTTCAGCCGTCAATCAGTCCTCCTCATACATTGCATGGTCCAATCAGTCTCTTTCCCCCTTTCACTTTCTCTTTCTCTTTCTCTCACCTCATCCACCATTGACCTTAATATTTTCTTTTTTCCATGGACATTCAAACACTCACTTCCTTTTGTCATTAGGTAAACCATCATTGTCAAAATCTTCAATTTCTAAGTGCGTACTCTACTTCAAAGAAAAATATTATCTTTTGTTACACATATTTCCAAAATACACTCTAAAATTCTAAAAGTTACATTTTTTGTGTTAAAAATATGGTATCTCACTTCAACTTTATCCTTTTAATAAAAAAAAGTGATGAACGGAAAGTTATGCTCTGCCTTTACTCTGAATGGTTAACATCCTCTTTCAGCCGCGTAACGTGCTTTCCTTTTTCTCGCTTTTCCCCTGTTTCACTTCGCTTTACTTTTTATTATTTCCTCACTTTAGCTTCTCCTTCAACTTTGAACGTGCCAAAATTCTACATCCAGCACTTAAACCCAAACAAAATATTAACCAAAAAAAGATGCAAAACATGTTCCACCACTACCATCGAATATGGTTTTTTCACTATTTTTATTAGACATAAAAAAATTGTTAATTTTACTATGATGTTACACAAGTAATGATTAGTAGACAAATAATGTTTTTTTACTCTTTTTTTTTTGTTTTTCTCCTTACACCACTAACTTCATCACATACTGCTTTTTATATGTTAAAATAACATTAATCTTAACCTTCTTTGTTTTGAAATTAAAAAAACAAGATTGTGTATAGTGTCAGAAAACAAGCCATTGAAGGTGTTGCAGTGGCACAGAGTGCCACTTGTGAATCTGTGATAGTGCAGTCTCGTTATTCCCCAATGCCAGATCTCATTCTAATTTAAAATTTGTTAAAAGTCAAACCAGTTGAATAAGAAGAAAAAACACTGATCATAGTCATGTCATGGTTTCTTTGATTTAAGACTAGAATGGGCCCAAACATAATTTATCTTAGAGGGTCCAGAGAGACGACCCAAAAGGCCCAAGACTAGAATCCAGTCCATGTTCCTCCCATGGTCAACTCAATTTTACATATATTTATATTATTTTTCCTGCTTTACTTTTTTTTTCCTCTTAAAACGTTATTTGCTTAATCTACTAACTTTTTACAACCAGTTAAATAAAAATTAAAAAAAAAATTATTTCATTTTTTCTCATATCAATTACACTCAAAGCTATATCGTTCTTGAGTTGTCTTATGTCTTTAAAATGTTTTTTTAGAATATTAGTTTATTAATACTTCTTGAAATTATTCTAATGTATTACTTCAATAGAAATTTTAAAATACTTATAGAATAATATATCACTATCTTTAAAGCTTTTAAAATAGTAAATGGTTTTTTTTAATCATTTCAGTTTTAAATTGTTGATAATGTCACATTACTTGCCCTGCTGTGCATGCAAGCTCATTGGCATATTGCATACCTTTCTTGTGATAATCAAACTCTACTCTTATATAATATGAAATTGTTTTTTTCTTTTTTTTTGCCTTCTCACGTGTCTTTGAGATATAATTAGAAATTAAATGTAAATATTCTCTGAGCAAAAGTTTCAAACTTTAATTTACATAGTTAATTATTTAATGTTTTTTAGGAAGTTGATTATTTAATGTTAAATTTATGACTAACTAACAATTTTTTTCTTATAATGGTAATATAGATAATTTGAGTCATTCAGTTTTACACACATTGTCCCAGGGATAAGTTACATGGCTTGACACAGAAACTTAAGAAAAATTATTTGCACTCTCCGAAATTTAAGAATTTTAGAACCAGAAACTTCCTTTCTCTGTATCTCTCTTGTTGTTTGCTTAACCTAAAAAAACAACTTCAAATCTCCGATGTAATGTTTGAGAATTCACATGGCATAATATTCATCCAACCAATGATTCCTTTTTCATCGATTTTTATTTTTATCACAGCGCTTTCCATTGCGTGCCTCGTGCTGTTTTCTCCACTAAAATATTGATTAGGACTAAGATTCTGCATTCACTCACTCACTCACACCAATACAAACACAGACACAAACAAACATAGGATGATCCTTTTCTGATATCCATGACCATAAATACTAGATAGGTAGATAGATATGTTGATAGATAGAAATAAAAACACACACATGCTACAAGAGTTCGGCAAAGTCAACAACTGAAAACCACCTCACCTCACCTCGGAGTTGAGGATGATGATAATGAAGACTAATACCCCCTGTCTCAAAATTTTGTCCATCATTCTTCTCTTGGTCTCTCTCTTCTTCTACATCCTCGTTGCTCCCTCTTTCTTCACTTCACCTGGCCTCAACCAACACGTGTATTTGCAACCCCACTTTGAGTTCTGCTCAAGTAACTACACCAATTACTGCCCATGTCAAGACCCCATAAGGGCCAGACGCTTCCCCAAAGCCAAATTGTTCCGCAAAGAGCGTCACTGCCCCGAGAGAACTCAAAGGTTGAGGTGCCTCATTCCAACCCCACCAGGCTACCAAACCCCGTTTCCTTGGCCTAAGAGCAAGGACACTGCATGGTTCAGTAACGTGCCTTTTCCCAAGCTCGTGGAGTACAAGAAGTCACAGAATTGGGTTAGGTTGGGAGGTGACCGTTTTGTGTTTCCTGGAGGTGGCACTTCGTTTATCGAAGGTGTCAAGGATTATGTTCAAGCTCTAAACCGTCTTCTTCCAGTGTCTTTGAATTCTGGGGATATCAGAACAGTACTTGATGTTGGTTGTGGGGTATGCTTGTTGTTAGCTTAGTTATGTTGTATCTTGTGCTTTTTCTTTTCTTCTATTATCTTTCCTTAAACTGCTTCATTGCCTTATCTTTATCTTTATTTTGTTTTGTCCTCTCTTGTTTGGCCTGTTATCATAATGAAAAATAAGGTTTGTCATTAGAGGAGTTTCACGTGAAAGAAAAAGAGATGCTTTTTAGGATGTCTTTGGTTAAAGAGTTTATGTGTAGTAGAAATAAACTTCTTCATGAACTGAATTTTATTGAAGCAAGTTCAAGAAAAACACTAATAGGAGTGATTTTTAATTTTTTATAATTTCTGAGTTGCCATGTCTTCTCTAAACTACACTGCAATTCTTTTAAGTTTATTTCCCTTCTGCAGAATCTAATGCCAATGTGAACCTCATTTGAGTGTCCTTTCATGTTTTGATTAGTTTTGTTTCATATTGAACCTATTTAGTTCTACTAATTTATTACCCATTAGTTAAAAACTTGAGAAAACCGCATTGATTTTTCGTTCTAGCTCTATTTCGGAAAATTTTCACTTTCCTTAATGAAGCTTGGTTCATCTTTTTGGGTTTATTTATCAGCTCTTAATTTAAATAAAACCTGTTTTCTTTTCTAATGAGTTAACAATATATTTTTTTATATTGATAATGTATAAAAATTTAACTCTTACTTATCCTTACTTGTAACGAATTTGTCTTGCAAATGTGCATAATCGCAGGTTGCAAGCTTTGGAGCTTCTCTGATGGACTATGATATCTTAACAATGTCAATTGCGCCAAGTGATGAGCATCAATCTCAAGTACAGTTTGCCCTAGAAAGGGGACTCCCAGCAATGCTTGGTGTACTAAGCATTCACAGGCTAACATTCCCTTCAAGATCATTTGATATGGTTCATTGCTCTAGATGTCTTGTCCCGTGGACTGATTATGGTATTACTTTAATCTTTTCACTTTGACACTAAATTATTAAAAAAAAGTAATCTTTTTTTAATATCCTTCTTCCGTTGAGAGTGTTGAAAAGTTCTATGTGGCTTATCTCATTTATTGGGATGTGGGTATTTTACTTAATATTAATTGATTTTACCATGGAATCTAACATGACTTGGGATTTACTATATTATATATCTATGACAACTTCATTTAATGCCACAATTAAGTGTTTTAATGAGAGAAATTGCAATTAATTAATTCAGCTAATTCATTGTAGAGGACTTGGTTTCCACTTATGATGCTACTCTGGTATTTGTTTAATTGTTAAAGATGGGCTATACCTAAGAGAGATTGACCGGATTTTGCGTCCTGGTGGATTTTGGGTACTGTCTGGGCCACCCATAAATTGGAGGGTAAACTACAAAGCGTGGGAAACAGAGCCTCAGGTGCTAAAAATGGAGCAAAACACTTTAGAAGACCTTGCAAAGCAACTCTGTTGGGAAAAAGTTGCTGAGAGAGGTCAGATTGCTGTCTGGCAAAAACACATAGATCATATCAGCTGCATGCAGAAGTTGAAGAATTCGAATTCCCCAAAGTTCTGCAACTCATCTGTGTCTGACCCTGATGCTGGATGGTAAGTTTCTTTATTTCAACTTACAATTGTTGAGAGGATATACAGATGAGAAAAAATAAATTGCAAGATATTTACTCCTGTTAAGAAATATTTCGTGGGGAATAATATTTATGAAAAGTTTTGCTTTTTAAGTGTGCCAAGTAATATTGTGTTTAGTAGGACATGATTTCTGTTGTTGTACCATTGCTGATGGAAATTTGTACTTGGTTAAGGTTTCTCTTGTCCTGAATCCGTACAAAAACTTCGAATTTTCTGTTTTGCTAAGGTTTCTGTAATCAGTTTTTCTCATAGTCTGTTTATCATTTTCTCTTGTATTATATTTATACTTCATAGGTATGAACTATTCAACAGGTATACCAAAATGACTGCATGCATTTTTCCTCTTCCAGACGTGAAAGATGTCCATGAAGTATCTGGTGGCGTTCTTGAGAAATGGCCTATGAGGTTGAAAACCGTTCCACCAAGGGTTAGAAATGAAAATGATGATGGCTTCACACTCAAAGCCTATATTAAAGATAATGAGACATGGAAAAGGAGAGTGTCTGATTATGGGGTCATGCTTAAATCCCTCTCTTCTGGTAAATATAGAAATGTTATGGATATGAATGCTGGCTTTGGTGGATTTGCAGCTGCAATGGTGAAATATCCTGTTTGGGTTATGAATGTCGTTCCTTTTGATGCAAAAAGCAGCAATCTTGGCATTATCTATGAACGAGGCCTTATAGGAACTTACATGGATTGGTATGAATGTTCCTTTCCCATTTCCCATTTCCCATTTCCCATTTCCCCATTTTTCTTAAATCTAAAGTTACTTGCATGTTGTCATTTGTGTCCTTTAGCTTCTACTATTTTGTGACAGATGATTGGATTTTATCTTCATGCATATATTTATTTTTTGTCTCTGTCTGCATCTGAGTGGTTGAATAATGAAGAAACAACACTGTCTTATTGCTTGCAGGTGTGAGCCCTTTTCGACATATCCACGAACATATGACTTGTTACATGCTAGTGGTATATTCAGCATGTATAGGGACAAGTAAGTTTAATTATAGCAGTATTTGAGCAGGTTGTTGTTGATCTTCAAAGTTGCTAATTTACAAGTTTATATAATAATGTGTGTTGATGTCTTGCAGGTGTGACATTAGTGATATTGTTTTGGAGATGCATCGTATTGTTCGTCCAGAAGGAGCTGTTATCATTAGAGATGAGAGAGATGTAATTCTTAAAGTAAAGGAAATAACTGATAGAATAAGATGGAAAGGAACAGTAATGGCTGGTGACCATGATGGACCTTTTCATTCTGAAATGATCATGGTTTTTATTAACACTACTGATTAAATCTATTGTTATGTATTTGTTGTTACCAGCAGAAAATCATTTATTTGTTTTTGTTTGGTTGTTATATTTCTGTAGTTTCTTTCTTCTTCTTCTTTTTCTTCATGCAAGTGGATTTGGATTGACTAAAAGAGAAATTATGAAAAATCTACAACTTTCTAACCATAGTTTCTACAAATTGTTTTTCAAAATGCATTAAATGTATCTTGAAATTTTGTTTTATATAGTGTTAAATACATTCTGAAAATTAATTTTAAAAAAATGTTCAAATTGTAAAAATACCTTCAATTGGAACAACAAGTTATGCTTTTGTTAAAGATAACAATGGTGAGCTATGGTAGATTCCATTCTCCTTTTTCTCTAAGGGATATATAATTTTTGTTTCTAATTTTTTTCAAAAAGAAAATGTTTTATATTTTTGAAAATTTTCTAAATATATATATATATATATATATATATATAATCATTATATCAATATTATGAATATTATATTTAAAAGTAAATAATGATTGAAATTATATTTAGTTTTCTTATTAATTTTTTAAAAGAAAAAAAATTATTACTAAATATTAATTTAAATATACAAAAATAAAAATAATATATTTTAAAAAATAAAATGACTGAATTGATTAATATAAAAACATAATAACTAAATATATTTTTGGGCAAAGACAGAAATATACTTAATCCATAAATTTAAGATTTTAAAAATTTAAAACCTTTTTGTTATTACTTTCCAAAAAAACTTATGGAAAATCTGCTATACATTTTATAATTTTAATTTAAGGATTAGATATATTTCTGTCTTTATACTTTTTAAATCATTTCTTATCTTTTCATTTTTAGTAAAATTAATTTAATCTTTCAATTTTTTAAAATATATAACTTTAATAATTTTATTAACTTTATAACAATAAATAAATATTATTAAATATTATTTTTGGATATAAATAATGATTAAACTTATATTTAATCTTTCTATCAATTTTATTATTAGAATAAAAAATATTTTTAGATATAACAAAAATTACAATCACATATTTTTAAAAATTAAATAATTGAATTGATACTTTTAAAAATATACAACCAAAATTAGTTTTTGAAATAAATACAAGAAAAAAATATTTAACCACTAATTTAATTATATAATTTTAAATAAAACTTGTGTTAAATCATTAATTACATTTTAATTTAAATAACTTATAAAAATAACAAAAACATAAAAATAAAAACTTAACAGTTGGTTATTTTTTTTATTAATGTATAGTTTTAACTTTTACAATTTTTATTTAATTATTAACAGAATTAAATATATTTTTTATCTTAATTTAAAAAAAATTATCTTTATATATATTTTTTGAGAAAATTAATTTAGTCCTCTAATATGTTTAATTTATAAAAATATATGATTTTAGTCGTTTTTTATATTTCAATTTAACATGATGATTTCTTTTTTTAATAAAATTGATAAGAGATTAAATATGATTTTAGTTATTATTTATATATAAATATCATATTTAATAATATTTATTTATTATCACAAAATTGATAAAAAAAATTAAAATTGTATATCTTTAAAAATTGAAGAAATAAATTAATAATAAAAAAAAATTCAAAATAAATATAGAATAAAAAATATATTTAATATTAATTATTATTATTTAAAATAGTTATTTTTAATAATGGAAAAATAGCATAATTATGTATATATGAACTTAATCAATTTGTGTATCTCAAAAAAAAAATGAACTTTATTTTTAATCTATATAATTATAATCAATTTATATAGGTTGAATTATTAAGTTCGTGGAATTAATTGGTGAATTCACGGATTATCTTACAAATTTAAAATTGTAATATTTTAAATAGAAAATTTACATAAATAATCCAATAAAAAATGAATTTTATTTAATGCAATATATTTTAACGTGATAAATTTATTCTTTAATTGATAAAATTTTCATATAAATAAAAATAATATTCATTGATAAAACTTATCTGATTTCATTTACAGAAAAGCATATTTAAATAAATTAATTCAGTATTTTTTTACGATCCCTAAAACCTAAACATGACTACATAGTTGAATATCACTTATAATATCAATTTATTTATTTTTTAAAAGTTCAGTCTTTAGCCGATTAGAAGCCATTGAAGCTTTGAAGCATCGAAGCCTTGAAGGTGTGTGGCGGCGCGTACCATTCCCTCTCCCTCTCCCTCTCGTCTCGTGTAGACTCCAGGTATTAATATTTCTTTGTGTGTTAGGTTAGGGTTTATGCATTCTACTTCCTTATTCTTCTCTTCTTACTTTCACACAGAAGCAGAGTATTGGTTGATTGAAGGGATAGTTACTCTGCAACCAACCATGGGCTCACTCAAGAGAAAGTCGCCAGAAGAGCCTTCAACTCCATCTTCGCGCCCACTTCACGATTGTGTGCACCACGTCTCATATCCACCTGGTTACACCCACCCTTCTTCTCCGCCCTCTCAAGCTCACGCAGAACCCGCCAAGAAGTTTCCATTCACTCTCGATCCCTTTCAGTCCCAAGCCATTACTTGCCTCGAAAACGGCGAGTCCGTCATGGTCACCATTCAAACGAAATTCATTTTTCTTTTCTCTTTTGTTTTCTGGGATGTTTGCTTTTCTCACTTTTTGGAGCTGTTTGTGTAATTTAACTTAGGTGTCTGCACACACCTCTGCTGGCAAAACCGTGGTGGCGTTGTATGCTATTGCTATGTCCCTCCGGAATGGGCAGCGCGTCATCTACACTTCCCCTATCAAGGCTCTCAGCAACCAGAAGTATAGAGAATTCAAGGAAGAATTCTCTGACGTTGGCTTGATGACCGGAGACGTCACCATTGATCCCAATGCTTCTTGTTTGGTAGGTACGCTGCTCCAAGGTTTTAAATTGTGGTTACCTCGCAGTTTTGTCACGAATTCTGGACAGATGCTATGGTCATGGACACCGGAAAAACCTTGGTGTTGTGGTCAAAGCTGTGGTCAGAGACGGTTTTTTAGAAACTTACGTTTTTAGTTTTCCTTAATATGGAATAATATGTTGTCTCAAAATTGAAATTTAATTGATTTTAGGTCATGACTACCGAAATCTGGCGTAGCATGCAGTACAAAGGGTCTGAGATCACTAGGGAAGTAGCTTGGATTGTTTTTGATGAGGTGCATTACATGCGTGATCGTGAGAGAGGTGTGGTTTGGGAAGAAAGCATTGTTTTGTCGCCCAAGAATTCACGTTTTGTCTTCCTGTCTGCCACTGTCCCCAATGCCAAGGAATTTGCTAATTGGGTGGCGAAGGTCATTGATTGACTTGCTCTTTATTACATTAAATCTGTGGGGTAACGGAGGGATGATTTAGCTGCTTCTCTAATGCTTTTGCTTACTTGCAGGTGCACCGACAACCTTGTCATGTTGTTTATACAGATTACCGACCAACACCCCTTCAGCATTATATTTTTCCTTCTGGAGGTGATGGTCTATATCTGGTTGTGGATGAAAAGGGAAAGTTTCGCGAAGACAGCTTTCAGAAATCTTTGAATGCTCTTGTTCCCGCCAATGAGGGTGATAAGAGAAAAGAGAACGGCAAGCGGCAAAAAGGTTTGGTGCTGGGTAGAGTTGGTGAAGAAAGTGACATATTCAAGATGGTGAAAATGATCATTCAGCGTCAATACGATCCTGTGATACTTTTCAGCTTCAGCAAACGGGAGTGTGAGCTTCTTGCAATGCAGGTAAAGTTCAACTTGCTGTTCAATGTCAAGCAAGAAATCTATTTATTTTCTTTCAAATCTCTCTTATGGTGATACTGTATCTCAAATGTCTTTTTTGCTCTGTAGATGGCAAAAATGGATCTTAATGGGGATAATGAAAAGGACAACATAGAACAAATATTTTCTAGTGCTATGGACATGCTTTCAGATGATGATAAGAAACTACCCCAGGCAAGATATTTCCTTAACTTTGGTGTTCTCCCCCCCTCTCTCTCTCTCTCCAGGGCACATTACCACTGCATATGCAGATTACTGAGTTTTAGCATCTCTCATTTCTAGAATTATTCAACAAAATTGTGTGTAAATTCCACTTTTAATGAGGACATCGAGAATTGTGTGTGTGGAATAATGTTGATTGTAGAAATATTGTATGGTTGAGGAAAACCTCTAGCAGGAGACATTACCTGCTACTGAATCCTCTCAAAACTTGTTTGATGTTTAAGCTTATAGTTTCTTAACACCATTGCTTTCTGACTAACTGTCTAGAAATACTATGATCTGATGTAGTTGCATGTTGTGTCACTTTTAAGGTATTTTTACTTTTTGTTGATTTTTTCTATACATTTATTTTCAGGTTTCGAACTTGCTGCCCTTGCTGAAACGTGGAATAGGAGTACATCACTCTGGTTTACTCCCAATTCTAAAAGAAGTAATTGAGATCCTATTTCAAGAAGGGCTAATCAAGGTTTGTGGAAAGAAATCATGACACCATACTTTTTTCATCTGTATAAGCCATAAACCTGTGGTATAAATCTCTCATTCTAGTTAAAAGCATAAAATTACATACCTTAGTTAAAACATAACTACATGCTGGTAATGAGGTTTATTAGGGTAATAGTTGATTAGTTAGTAGTAATTACAACAATCTGTTTGCTGCCATCATATGGTATGCATGCCTATATTATATCATTATATAAATCTAAAAGTGATAATTTTTATAAAATGTTATTTTTTGTTGTTAAGCAACATTGGGCTTTAATTTAAAATCTCATAATGGTCAGGGTTCCGCTTTTAGCCTACTGCGATTATTATTGTATTTTAGGAGAAAATATATTTTCTTTCATCTTTTGTCCAAATATTGATACATTGAACAATCCTTGTTTGATTGAAGCTATAAATTCTGGCAATTCTAACTAGAAATATTTTTCTTTAGTGTTTGTTTGCCACAGAGACGTTCAGCATTGGTTTGAACATGCCTGCAAAAACTGTTGTTTTCACAAACGTCCGGAAATTTGATGGGGACAAGTTTAGGTGGATATCCAGTGGAGAATATATTCAAATGAGTGGTCGTGCTGGTCGACGAGGCATTGATGAACGTGGAATATGTATCCTCATGGTTGATGAGAAGATGGAGCCTTCTACTGCTAAAAACATGGTTAAAGGGGCAGCTGATAGTTTAAATAGGTAAATTTTGGTTTAATTTAATTTTATTCATATCTTACAAGGTTCTGCAAGATAATGGTCTATTGGTCTGTTTCGTTAGAGATATAGAGTCTTAATAATAATGAAATTATGTGAACAAATTTCTTGTTGGAGCTCTTCACTATCCAGTACTTATTAGTGGCATAAACTCTTCAGTGTTTCTGGTGGATGTTGGATTAGGGCAGAGAGTCTGAAGCCCTTTTTCTTAGTGGCACATGGATTTAAAACGACAGTTTATTCCTATGGCCTTAATTGGATCATTAGGAAAAAAAATATCAAGATATTAAATCTTCTTAAAGTGATAAAAGCGTGATTTGTTTTTTGACAATTCCTGCATCTTAAGGAGATTTCTTTTGAAGAGTAGCTTCTTTGGGATAGATTAGGCATCTGGCTTCCTCTTGATGTCTAGCTCATAGAGTGTGTTTGTGTCTCTTACAAAATACCTTGAGGGATTGGGTACTATACGACTTTAATGTTTACTTTGTTCTAATTGTTTGTTTCATTATTTCTTTTTTAAGGAGGATCTCATATCCTCCTAATTTTTTGTAATCATCTGCTCTTTGTCTTAATGATTTTCTTCTTTCATAAAATAAATAAAGCATGTTTTTTGCATTTTAAAATTAATGCATGGAAATTCTAAAGCTCTTTACTTATTAACCTTACTAATGTCTTATATTTCATCAGTCATTAGTTTTCCTACTCATTTAAAAATCTATAAATTCTCCAGCTTAGTGTCGTGTTCATACTGTGCCCTGGATTATAGCAAAAGAGTTTGTTTTACAAGCTTTTATTGATATACACAATAATTAAAATAATACCACTTAAAGTTAAAGATGAAAAAATATTACTAGAATGGAAATATAACTCTATATATCTTAACACTCCATATTGTGGATGCAAGATTTACTTTTTTCTGACAGCTTGTTGTGAGTGACCTTGATGATTAGTAACTCAAACCAAGTGTATACATGTGAATATCTAAAACATGATAATATGAGCTTTTGATAATATGATGATATTCATCCACCAAAAGAAATATGTTTTCTATTTTTTATATTCAAAAATAATTTCTCTATTCTGACATAATTTCATTTGGTTTCCTTTGTGTTTCAGTGCCTTTCATTTAAGCTATAACATGATTTTAAACCAAATGCGGTGTGAAGATGGTGATCCTGAAAATTTGCTCCGTAATTCTTTTTTTCAGTTCCAAGCTGATCGTGCCATTCCTGATCTTGAGGTTTGTCTAAATTTAAGAAGTTTAGAAATACGAGTTGTATTTTTGGTCTGGTTGGGTGTTCTATTGTGTGATGAGATTATGCAGATCATTTGCTATGTTTATAAAATTTAAGGTTACCTCTGTTGCGTACTATATTCTTTATGATTGTGGGTTTAAAATATTTCTTGCGCCTATCAAATTAAAAATTGGCTAATTTGATTCAGATGGGAATTTCTTTCCCATATGGTAAGACGTTTTTCTGAGTTAAAAGGGAATATTTCAGTAGTTGACCAATAACAACGATTAATATATGACTCCCTTCCTGAATGAAGCACTAACCTTGGACAAAGTTTTTCGTTTCTTTTTTCGGTGGTTACAGTGATGTAATCCATAATTACAAAGCATCTCTGCATTCCACCCATTTGATCATGTATTTGTCTTTACTGATTTCCTACCTTAGTAATAGAATGTGTACCTTGCTTCAATGATTTACCTATGGGTTTGGAGCTTAGAAAAATAATGAATACAAAGGGATCCTCTCTGGATTTTTAGAGCCTGAGATATCACCCCAATCCAATCTTTTACTCTACCAAATTCTGTTATAATTCTAACTAAATACTTACTCTAACTCTCCCAGCTAAGAGATATCAAGCGGGATTACCTAACACAATCTTCTGCACCCTAGGATGTGATATGCTAGATGGTTCTACAGAAGTCCTTGTCGAAAGCCTGGGCTATACACCCACCATATGAATGAATTAGTTTTGATTGGCTTCTGCGATACCAATCTGTATTGTATATCCCTTTCCTTCTGTCCTTTAAACCCGTCAGTTAAATTACTTACTCTCTGATCAAATGGTCTGACCTTTATCCTCTCCTCTTCCAATCTTGAGAAGGTGCTCTCTTTGTCCATGCTTCAAGTCTAAATTATTGTGGAAAGACCAAAGAGTCATAGTAGTACTACTAGTTACAAAAGTTAACCCATTGACGTGCCTCTATTTTAAGTTGATTCTTTGATTTTAAAAAACTTCTTTTCTTATTGATTTGGATATTATATCAAGAAAAAGTATAACTTTTCTGTCTATTTTTTGTCCATTCAGAAACAAATAAAGGTTCTTGAAGAAGAGAGGGAATCAATTGTTATTGAAGAAGAAAACAGTCTAAAGGATTATTTCAATCTGCTGGAGCAGCATAGAAATTTGAATAAGGAGGTCCGTGACATTGTTCTATCTCCAAGGCACTGTTTACCTTTTTTGCAGCCTGGGAGGCTTGTTTCCCTTGAATGCACACCAAGTGGTGAAGATCTACCCTCCATTTTTATTGAGGACCAGTTGACCTGGGGGTTGGTAGTTAATTTTGAAAGGGTTAAGAGTTTTTCTGAAGGTGAGAATTCTTAATGGTTTCTAGTGATTTATATATACCCTTGTAGTTAAAGTTTTAGTCTGTTAAACATAAAAGTAAAAATAAAAATTTCAGATGATGCAAGCATAAAACCTGAGGATGCGTCTTACAATGTTGATGTTCTTACAAGATGTGTTGTGAAGAAAGATAAAATTGGAAAAAAATCTATCAAGATTGTTCCTATTAAAGAAGTTGGAGAACCTCTAGTGGTTTCAATTCCTATCTCTCAGGTAAGTCTTTTTTAAACTATTAAAAGATGTAATATGGGACTTCAAAATTTTGATTTGTGTTATCAGATTGCATATTGACAGAATATGATCTTTCCAAACCTGTCATATGGTTTAATTATGGTTGAACAACAATAATGTCATAGAGAAGTGGAAAATGGAAGAAACATAAGATAAAGAGATCATAATATCGCATATATGATTTGGAATCTCCATTGAAAACAGATAGCAAAGCCAAAATTTGCACATCTTTCACTTGAAAAACAATATAACCAATTAAGGAATAGAAAAACCTGCCACCTTATTTGTACTCAGTAGTTGCACTTCAGAACAATGTGAATGCTGAATAGATCATACCTCTTTTAAGAAGTGGAATAACCCAATGACATGTAAAATTACCAGAAATGTCTTTTTACCTCCTTAGCTTAGACAAAAGAATGCAATTCATCATCATGCCTAACTACCAGCCACCACCCTTGTGACTCTTTGTATCACATCTTTAACTGCAACTCAACTTTTTTATATAGAGAGGACTGGCTATTACTCATAATATTTCAGTTCAAAACTGATCTTGAACATTACCTCTTATAACAAGACTTGGGCACTTGCTGTGACTTTTATGGCCTTCACTTCTTAGGTTGCAGTACAAATAGGCAGTTTCTCAACCCACAATTAATTAGTTTAAAAGTGCATTTTATTCCATATCAATTCTTAAATATTTTTTTAAGGTATGTTCAGTAGTGGGGTTCTGGAGGGAAACGGAAAGATGGACCCCTTTTTTTATTTTATGATTTTTATAAAAATAAACACCAGGTTAGGACATTAAGTGTACATTAATCTATCATTTTCTTTTGATTTTTAAACTATCAAATTAGAGAATATTTTTAGAAGTGAAATTTTTACCCTTTCTTCCCTTTTGCACCAAACGTGCCCTTGGGATTTTCCGTAAATTGTTAGATCAGATAATTCCATGAAAATTGCCAAAGGGAAAAGAGGAACACTAGTGTAGGAAGCATATGATGGATACATTTAAAACTTTGCTTTGCATGTTTGGGTGGATGGATGTGCTTTCTCTCATTTTTTTCATCTTTTGGCCTTCCATACCTATCATTACTAATAAGCATTCTCGCTTTTAACTTGTTGGTTTTTATTTTCTCTATAAAAATATCATAAACAACTACACTTTTGATAGTAGATTCTTGAATTTTTATTTTTTAGAGTTTTTCCTTTGAAGCTTACATGGGATTTAAATTCCGTATTTGTGATCTGATATTATCCAATCTTTAAAATGTTGGTTTTAATTGAATTTTGTATACTTTATTTTTACTGATAGTTAATAAATTATTTTCTGTTTTACTCTTAACAGATCAATACAATAAGTAGTCTGCGTCTATTTATACCTAAGGATCTTTTGCCATTGGAAGCACGAGAAAACACACTGAAGAAAGTGTTGGAAACTCTTTCTAGATTTGGTGAGAAAGGATTGCCCCTTCTAGATCCTGAAGAAGACATGAAGGTATTGTGCTGATCTATTCATTTATTCTTTTTTTCCTTTGAATCTTTCCTGATTACACAATCATCATTTTGATTTTTGTTTTATCAGATTGAAAGCAGCTCATATAAAAAAGCATCTCGTCGGATAGAGGCTTTGGAGAGCCTATTTGGAAAGCATGAAATTGCAAAGTCACCACTTATAAAACAGAAATTGAAAGTTTTACAGAGGAAGCAAGAACTGACTGCAAAGATAAAGTCCATTAAGAAAACATTAAGATCCTCCTCTGCTTTAGCTTTCAAGGATGAACTTAAGGCGAGAAAGAGAGTTCTTCGGAGGCTTGGGTAAAGAAACTTCTTAAGTAATTTGTTCATCACATTATCTCAGTTTTATGCCCAAATGCAACATAAAACCATTTGGTCCTTTTCCATTTTTGTCATTTGAAGTCGTCTATCTCCCCCTGTTAAGGTGGATTAGTCATTCCTTACTGTGTTTTTTTTTCTTATACTGTTTTTTATTTTCCCCCCTAAAGAAATGCAGCACATTGATTGTTGGTACATAATGGTTTGCTAATTTGTCTTATATGTGCTTTTAATTTTTAACTTTCTTTTTTGCTCTAACGACACCAAACCATCTTTATATCAACAGTTCCATATGTAATTGGTGACAGAATACTTCTTAGAACTATCAGATAGATCTTAATCTCCTACGCCAACTTTTAAAGTCGAATTTGTGAATTTAGCAAATTTTTTATGGCTTTTATATATGTTTCTCTGTATCGGATCATTTCAGCAGCTCCATGTGATAAACTTTTGTTGATGAAAATGATATTGACGTTAGATCTTCATTGCAGATATGCTACAAGTGACAATGTGGTGGAGATAAAAGGGAAGGTTGCTTGTGAAATTAGTAGTGCAGATGAATTGACCCTAACAGAACTCATGTTCAATGGTGTCTTAAAGGACGTAAAGGTAGAAGAGATGGTTTCTCTCCTTTCTTGTTTTGTCTGGCAAGAAAAAATTCACGATGCTGCCAAACCTCGGGAAGAACTTGATCTGCTTTTTATGCAATTACAAGACACGGCTCGGAGAGTTGCCCAACTTCAGCTGGAGTGCAAGGTAATGATAGAATACCAATTCATTGCATATCTGGCGTCTTAATGCACACATGTTTTTCAAGTTTTATTTGGGAAAATCTAGTTCAATTAGTGTATCAGCTGAAAATTAGAAGTGTTATATACAATTTAGTTCCATTTTCAGGATGGATAATTAGGTAAAAATTTATCACTATTTTTTTCCAATGCAAATTGATTAGATATTCAGTTATGGTTCCACTTGATTGGGCAACATAGTGGACTTGTCTACTACTACTTCTCCATACTTATGTTATGGGATTCCTTTTGGTCAACTGCTCTCTTCTATTTTTCTTTTAGGGCATCCTCTGCCTCACCTTCGCAGTCCTTTAGGATTATCTTTCCTAACCTGGTTTAAAATCTGTTTTTTTCATTTAAATTTTACAAAATTACTCCTCCTGATTGCAGCATCTTCAACTAAAAAATGATTGCTTTTCATCTTTGATGCACTTGATTTTGAGTTAGGTCCTTGGTTTTCTTTCTCATATCTTAGCCATTCTATATGCTCCCTCCACTCCTTATTATAAATCGTTTTTAATTAATTCACATAAACGAAGATTGTTTAAATTAGTAAAAGGTCTTGAATTTTGAAAAAAGAATCCATACTTTCCAAAATTGTTTAAAATTAGTAATTAGGGTTGGTTTGGAAAGTAATATTCAATGTTTAAAATTTTTTATATAGTGACTTGTAAAAAGGAATAGGGTATGCCCTTGTTAGCATCGAATAGACTCTTCCTTAAACACTGTAGATTTTGCTCGTTTTTGTAGCATTAACAAGTTCTTTTTTCTTGGATTTAAATAATAATAAAAAAAAAAACAGGTGGAAATCGACGTTGAGAGTTTTGTCAAGTCATTTAGGCCTGACATTATGGAGGCTGTGTATGCGTGGGCGAAAGGTTCAAAGTTTTATGAGATCATGGAAATCACACAAGTCTTTGAAGGTAGTTTGATTAGAGCAATTAGAAGAATTGAGGAAGTTCTTCAGCAATTAATAGCAGCAGCTAAGTCAATTGGGGAAACTCAACTTGAGGCAAAGTTTGAAGAAGCTGTGTCCAAAATCAAGAGGGACATTGTCTTTGCAGCATCCCTGTATTTGTAGTTCCTTCTAGAAATTATTTATTACACATTTGAAAATGACATACAGTTATGATAGAGGCAAATGAAGAGAATCATGTGGAAGGACACCAACTACATGAAATCACCCTTGGTTTTGATCTCCATTAACACCTAGAAATATATAAAACCATTGTATTAGATAAGCTTCAACAACGAGTAAAGTAAATGCGGGAGATTTGCTCCTCTTTTGTGTGTGAAAATAGAAGGGAATAATACTCTGAAGTGTTTTCTATCAGTTACAAGTGAGTTGAGATGAGCAAGAAATCAACTTTTAGATTACAGACGCTTGAACTCAATTGTCCGATATATAGATAATTAGGGATAGAATTAATGTGAAGTGAGAAATCGTTTTGGATGATGCAATAGGTAATTGTAGACGTTGATATAAAAAAAATAAAGATTTTATGTTAAGCACACATCCATAAAAAGATCATTAAGTAAAATGTCTTTGTAAAGGATACTTTATTTTATTTTCCAAATTTATTTTAAAATATTTAAACATGCATATGCAGATTAAAAAAATCATAATATATATATATATATATTTATGTATATATTAATGTAATACATTGAAAATTCTGGGAAAAAAAAATTCAGAGTTAAATAAAATCAAGTAAAATATTGTTCACTGATATCTAAAATGTGATAATTGTATTATATAGAGAGAGATGCACGCATGTGTGTATTTACAACTTTTTTTTCTATCTTTCAACAGATTAACTTATAGATTTCGTTTTTCTTTATCATGCAATAACTACTCGTCAACGTGTACTTATTTTTAGTTCCTTTTTATAAGATAATAAGACATTATTTTCATTTTATTGTTTTATTAAATACAATGTAATTTGATATGCATGGTTAAAATACAATTGGACAAAGATCTGTATTAATAGTTTTATCATATTCTAAAAAACAGCTTAGATGAATTGTCATACGTCTACTCAGGAAAACAAAGAAAAGAAATCAATTTACTAAACTATAATAGTAAATTAATTTTATTATTTTTTGACAGCTATAATTTAACTTTTATTTAATTCGTTATTCTTTTACACGAATGTAATATTCCTTACGTTTCAGTATATATAATTTATATGATATAATAGTACTTCACTACGTAAGCTTTAAACATTTTGTATGACATATAGTATTAGTTTTTTTGTTATATACCTAAGAGTATGTTACAAGTGTTGCATAAAAGCTGGTATAATATTTCACGAACCTGGTAATGGTCACAGAAATTTCTCGTATCATGCTAAGCATTGTAAGTAATGGAAATCATGATAGCTTTAACATGAATAAAATAAAATAAAATATTCAGAAACCAAAATACACGAATCCTAATTGAGTTTGTTGTAAAGAGACACAAATAAAAGCATATGGATGCCATGTGTGAGGGACATTATAATTATTGGACCCTTTATTCACTGGAAGTAGTCATACAAAGTTTTATTAAGACTAGTCAGGGAAACAATCTTCACAAAAAATTAGATAGAGCCATATACATATATATTGGAGTAACATATAAAGCTAAGCTGTATACATTAACTGCCACATTCCCCACCCCAAGGAACTTGTAATAGATACAACAATTCTCTGCCAAGTTATTACCATGATTGGGGCATTAGACAATGTATAATTTTACAGACAACAACATACTATCCAACTTCCTAAATCTCTTTTGCCACCTCCCATTTATTTCAGAATAGACTTTTCAGAATGTAAAAAATACATTACGGAAAATCAGTTCCAAAATAAATAGGAGGCGGCGCAAAAGATTTGTACGGTGCAGGATAAAATACTCCAAAATACTTTGGCCTAAAATACAAATCAGCATACGGTGCGCCCATAGCACAAACAAGCAAGGTATAGGTTTTTTGACCATTTTTCCTGTGCACAAACAGAACCAAAGTTAAAATATCAATCTCGGTATCAACTTTACAATCAAAATCAACTATTTAATTCAACAACCATTACCTTAACATGTGTGCTTGGAAATTGAGATGTACGGAGAGTTTCCTGGGTTTCATCACCTGGTCTGCGTCTAGGAATGCTCAGTATCAGAGCAGATTGATCCCATGTAGCAGCAGTTGCTGTAATCCTATAACCATTATCCCATCTTCTGTGGATTCCCTCACTAGGATAGAGGAAATCAAGTTCAATAACCTACATTAAAAAAGGTGGATGGTTAGAGAACAAGGATTAAGTCTGGCGACAAGATTCAATATTTGCATTACAAACTACTTCAGCCAAAAAAACAGTGAGTTTTTGTGCATAACCATTAGAAAAAGAAATGAAAACTGCTCCTATATACGTAGTAGTAATTTAAATCATTTAATTTCAAAGAAAAATTCAAGCCAAACTCTCATAAAAAGCATGAATGCATTTTAGACCAAAAGAAAATTTTAGTTAAATTCTGTATGTTTTGGACAATTATTACTACTCCCAACGAAAATGGATCTTAAGGTTTCAGAATATCACTTTGAAATCAAGGCAGGCCACGTACTCAATAATATACAAACATTCTGAAGGTAAAAATACAAATAATCAAAGAAAGAAGGAAAACTTGGTTACATATCGTCCAGATGTACAATATAAACAACAAACCTGATCAGTGTATCCAGAATTTCGAGACATAACAACACCCCAGCGACTTCCAGCAGTGGCCATTGAGGTCACATGAAAACCCTCTCTCCACTTCTTGTTTATCCATTTGAATGGGAATGAATCACTTACTTTGTATGATTGTTGTGTATAGTGTGTGCCTGCATAAGTTAGACCACACCACCAAAAATCAGATTTAGCAACAGCTGAATGCTTGTAAATAGAGATCTGCAGAAATTTATATATTTGTCCAAAGAAAAACACTAAACAAAGCTCACCTAGAACAAAAGCAGTAAAGACACAATCAATACTTAGTAGGTCTGTTACTCCTTTACAATGTAAGGCTACTTTCTCCCTCTCCCACTCATACATACGCAAATAAAAGAAAAGCATTGATACTAGCGGTAATTGAATCAGTTTACTACAGCTCTACTTCAATTTGTAAATTTATAATTTAGCTGTACATATAATATAAATATAGTAAATGCTGATTCACTAATATTCACATCATATCAGCTACTGGCAGAAACAGAGGAAACCATGATCAGTCCACTGGTACCTCTCAGCTCTCACTTCTCACCAATAGCACCCGTCTTCTATTGGCTACACATCCTCCCACTCATATTTTCTTATGCATCCCCCAGCCAACCCTCAAGCCTCTATCTAACCCAGACCTAAAACTAGACAACAAAATGTTCACTGCTATCTCACTCGTTTATGCATGTGGAGAAACAATATACAGCCTCTTTTTCAACAAATTTGTACAATAATTCAGAACAGGTGGGAACTAAAAATGAGGTTAAATTGAAATTAATCCAAAATACATCATAGTATTGGACAAGATACATCATTTTAAGGGGGTAAAAAATATTCTGTTACCAATCATTTATAAGAACTTAAAAAATAGACCTTTTGACATCACAACAAGAGAGCTCCCATTATTAGCCCCTGCAATAGAAGTTATGTAATAGTTTTTTTCCCACTGCTCCATGATCCATTCCTGAAAAGAAAGAGAGTCGCATTGGCAAGATTCATCATATGAAAAGAAATAAAATTATATGAAGGGTACTGATTTATATTATATCATATAATTTCACCTTATGTAAGAAAAATGGTGACAACTTATAAACTTGACTAGAAAAACCAGTTCCAGCATCCATAATAAGTGCCCAGAGATTGGAACAAGAAGCCACACAACTAATAAGTAGGCCATCTGCAATACCTCTCTCCACATGCTGAGCTAATCTTGCATCCGCTACATTATAATGATACCTAATTACAACCAATTTAAAAGTCAAAAAAAGTTGTAACAAATACTTGAGCAGTAAAAACAATGCTTATCAAAATCAGAAGTCAACTCAATACATTTCTACATCCACATTATAAGAGTCTGGTTGGATCTTCATTTGGACATTGATTTTCTGGTTCTCAATCATCTCTCCTCTAACTAGTTACGTAAATGTTCAATGAGCCACCCACAGTCATATGGGAGGAGTAGAAAAAAAACTCACACTTGAAGAACCCAAGGCATCACACGCATATCACATTATACTGTTGAAATTACTTATTTTTAGGAAAATATTCTTGCATATTATAACTATTTCAGCCCCTAGCACTCAAACTTCTCCTACAGGCTAATTCTTCGATAAAATTAAGTACTGATCAAACAATGAAATGACACAACTACTTGCAGGACTCAACCTATCTATAAGGAAAAAAACCCTCCAGTTCAAGAATGGCTCCAAAATACACTCCAAAAAAACCCTCCAAAATACTATCATGCCTGTTCCATTTCGACATAAATATATGCTAAACTACGATTATAAACAAGTGGAAGCAAATTAAAGGTTGAGCCGATGTAAAACTAACCAAACATTTGTTTGACTTGAAAAACATTTGTGCTATATTATTAATTTAATGCAAAGTGCATAAGAAAAAAAAATCTCAGATATCCAATTACTCAATTAAAGGAAGCCCCAACAGAAAGTGACTGCAGCTCTACCTTTGCTTCATTGGTTGTCTAGCATTGTAAACTGAAATCCATTGTGTAGCAGGAACCCCCAAACGGACCTTCTTTTTGGGCTGTGAATCATCTTCTTCCTCAATATTCAATCTACCCCTCTTTTGCCCAACCTGGTACATTTTATTTGAGGGAACAAAAAGATCACACTATGAACATGACCAAAATCATGATAATAAAAATAGTGCATAAAGATAATCACGGTTGCCATATGTCCTACTATCGGCTGTACTGCAGTTCTGTATATATGTACAGTTATATACACACACATTCAAAACAAATTTAAAGTTTAGTAAGCTTTAGCTAGAGGGTGAGTGATACAATATGTGATCATATGATATCTCAGTATCAGTTCCCATGTTTTCATATGTCCACAGGATTGGTTTTCATATAAACAGCAATTTAATGAGTTATTTCCTTAATTTAATAATGATTATGATCCAGCATCAGTGAAAATTTATATTTTTTATCACATTTTAACAAATCATATCAAATAAATATCAATTGCAGAGTATTCAGTCTCTCTTTCATCTCCTTTTGTTCGCTATATACCTAAAACTCTATAATTTCAACAAGGGCTACTGCAACTTCGACACAGGCCCACTAGGACATGGGGCTGTTCCTAACAAGACTTGCATAGTGTCATGGCTGTCAGTGGGTAAAATTATTGAAACTTCACCGCAAACCCATCAAGCCTTATATGGTTTTGTAATAAAATTTGTGTGGGACAGTGCAACAAACAATTGCACATTTAAGGCACACAACTAGCTTTTCTAAAGTAGAACATTCAGCTAAGGGAGTAAGAAAATACTGTTTATAGACAGGGAAAATTCCCCAACTTGTTCCTGCACAGTTTCCACTCTCTCTCTCTCTCTCTACACACACACATACACAACGTACATCTACATATAAAAAATAATAGAAAGACTGGATCATTCAGAAGAGCAGATACTCTAAAATTACACAAAAATCATTATACCTTTTGAGCACCTTCCGTATTAATTGGCCTCAATGCAGGATTTGGTCCAAGCATACCATCAAACAAAGAAATTAATTTAGAATAGTTAGGTTCTTCATCGAATTTCATGTTCACGACAATCTCAAGGAACTGCCTAAAAGGTGCAGGGCAGAAACAGCATAGCATCTCAGGAGATGTTCCCATCTTTTTTTTGCAAACAAGGAAGGATTTGTTATCACCCTAAAAAGAAGGCAAAATAGATTAAAACAGTATATGTGAATCTCCATTCTAAAATAACTGTTGTACAAGTGTTGCAAAGGATAATGAAAACTCAAATTATATAGATAAAAACATGACCCTAGGACTAAGTATATTTTTAGATAAACACCCTAGTTAAAATTTTATTAAATACTACCTCCGTTCTTATATATATAAGCAAAAAAAAAAAAACTAACTTCACACAGATTAAGGAAAGCAGGTAAGTGCATTAAATTTTACTAATCTCTTAATAGTCTTCCTAAAATGTCCTAAAATTTGCTTATATTTGAAACAAGAAAAGTGCGATTTTTTTTTGCTCATAAATGAGCACAGAGGTAGTAAAATGTAACTAATTTTTTAGTTTTCATAAATGAAGGGAAAATACGATAAACTGCTTTTATACAAGTTATAAGCTGTTTCCATAAGTGGGAGAGCTTATGGAAATAAGCTGAAAATAACTTGTGAAGACATTGTCAGTTACTTTCATAAGCTCCCATACAAGGTTATCAAATTGAGATTCAAATCATGAATCGTCAAGCTAAATTTTGTATCAAGAATCATAATTAGTATTGAATTGTAATATTCAAAGGAAATGAAAATAAACTTCAAATATATCATATAGATTATACATATATAGTGTTCAATGTAAATAGTTTTAAAAAGGAAATAGATAAAACAACTTAACCAAAAGTCTAATAAAACAATTATTAGTCATATTTGAGATTATGAAGCCTTTATTTTAGAAGAATAGATACTAGGCAATGAAATAACCAAGTAGAGTGTATGCATTATATGAGTGGGTGCATATAAAATAGTGGAATAATCAAATACATTCAAGTTCAGAAGTGTTCCTTCAATTCCTTTTCATTTAACAATCTAAGGTTATGTTAGGAAGAGAAGTGGTAAAACAACACTAAAAGAAGTAAAATGATGAAGCATTGAATTCTGTGATTTGTGCACAAATTTATTCATGTATTATAAGAGTAAAAATAATTTGAAATTCATCATATGATACAAATCAATAGGTAGCCAAATCATACTGAGTCATTAATCATAGGATTCTATAACCCTATACACACAAGTGCTTATATGATAAGAAAAATCCAAATAAACCCTTCCAAGCACACCGTCTATTATCCTTTTTTTGGAAGTATATTTTATGAATACCTTATCTCTTCAAAAAATAGATATTGAGCACTAGTTTAGGTAGAGGATAAAATTGGAGAAACGTAATAAATGTTTTCTTGGTATTGTAAATGATAGATAATTTGGAATAAAACAATTGCTAAAACGACAATAATTTCACAGTGTATATACCTGATAACCTTGCCAAGGTAACCTGCCTTTATGAAGGAAAATGAGTGTATATGCAAGAGATTCAAGATCATCCCTTCTACTAGCAGTTCTTCCCAAATGAGCATGAACACTAGCATATCGAACAGTCCCTCTACAAAAATTAAAAAAAGATTGATAACATGAACATGAAACAACAAGAACCATAATAATAGAAAATGAGAAAATAAAATATATCAACCAGTAGAATTTTAGAGAAAAATATTGAAAGGAAAAAGGTAACCTAAACATATCAGGACGTTGATCATATTCAACATGCTGCCCGCTGGAGGTGTCTCTCCATTTTGTAGCTGCAAAACACGTGCTTAAATAAGAAAGGTCAAAAAGGAGTGTAAATATGTATGAAGCAGATCATCCTTTGAATTGAACCTACTAACCTAATCCAAGGTCTACAAGATACAATTTCTTTTCTTGTGGCGTTGAAGGCTGACCAAGTAAAAAGTTCTCCGGTTTTACATCACCATGCACATAGCTATAACAGACAACAGGAACCAGAATATCATGTTTAGAAACCAATAAATTGAAATAACCGATATAATATAACAAATCAAAACACTCAGATTATGGCAAACAAATCAATAAGAAAAGGATGAATATAAAAAAATGTTTTACCAACATACCCTCTAGAGTGCATCTTCTCCAAGATTGACAAGGACTCCACTGCAATGCAGGAAACCATTTCTGCAGACATCCTAAACATTCAAAAGACGAGTGTTAAAAGAACTTCGAAGTGTAAACAAGGAACGACTTAGTCACTGTAGAAAGGAAGAGTTAATTGCACTGTTTCAATAATAATAATAAAAGAAAAAGAAACAACCCCTCTCTTTTTATTTTATCAAACCCAACAAAGAACTCCCCCCTCTGCCTGTGCCTTTCTCCTCTACCCCTCTATAGGATATTTGGTAACTCCCTTTGTCTCTGTATAGTATTACTCTAGGCTAAGTGAACTTTATGCTGATCTCAGTCCAAGGTTGGGTCGTGAAATGAAAAGAGTGGCACAGCAAGAACTGCAATGGATGGCATAAAATACATGGAAGGGGAAAAATACGCATCATATACATCATTAATACAAATAATGGGTTAAAGTTAAATTTAATAAGTATTTACTAAAGTAGCCATTTGTATAAAAACAAAAAGGGAATCAAATTTAGCTCAAGACAACCAAATTTTGCAGAAAAGAAAACAAAAAAAAATGACACCACAAAGAATTTAATGCACCAGACCATCAACAACTATTGCAACTCCAACTTCTTTTTCTCCATTCCGTTAGTATATTTTTTTGAAACTTAGTTACATATGCATGTGGAAGAAAATGAAGCTAAAAAAGGAGTGACCTCACTTCGATTAAAAAAAAAACTCTACAATAAACATGGAAGAACTATACTAGTTTTTTTTTAAAACACAAGACATAAACAACACAGAAGATACAATAGATGGGATTAGCTTATACTCACGCCTGACTTGAGGAATTCCATACATCCCACAAGCTGGGACCAAGCATGTCCATAACCTGCATACATAGCCCCCCCAAAAAAAGGGTAAATAGTTAAGTTGGCAATGAAAATATAAAATGGCTGTTGTGTAGGTCATACCATTACGTAATATTCTCCTTGCCTCCCTTTATAGTGAACTTTAGGTATTCCATGACTGCCACCAAGGGTGCTTTTCACAAAAAAACATTAAAAAAGTCAAATCACAGGACAATTTACTTCATAACAAACCTCGTACATAATCAAAAGCAATTGAGAACATATATCTCTTATAACATAATAATAAACAAAGCACGTACTTGTATACTTGCCACTCATAAGGGGGGCCATAGTTACAGCCTTTGCTGTTCCTATGCTCAAATTTCAAAGCCACCTGAAACACGAAAGATAACAAACATGCAATCAACTTAAAGCCATACAATATTATTTAACTTACACAACAGTGAGGTAACAGGGGAAGCTCTTACCTCAGTGGCACCAGGACCAGCTGTACGGTCATTACCACCGGTTACTCGACGGCCAACAAAAACCTGTCCAAATCCCCCTTTGCCGAGTTTCCTCTCCACTTTGTAGACAGGCGACCCTCCTACTTGAACCTTTGAAGTGAAAACACGTACATGTATGAATATGTTAGCATCACTGAATAATAGTCAAACAAAAAGAATTGAGTAATTAAGAGGTAATAGAATACCCTCTCCGGGAAAGGAGCTGGGTTAGCGTCATCTTCTTGTGCAACACCCTTATTAGCACTCAGGCCACCACTCTCATCTCCCATCGCGCCGCCTTCAACTTCCTTCTTCGTGTGATCGGATATAACAATGATCGGCTTCTCCTCTTCTAACTGTTTAGCCGCCAAACGAGTCCTCGGCCTCTCCGCCGCCGCCGCCACTTCCCTGGCAACTGCAGCGCGAGTCTTGACGTATCTCCCAGCTGGAGACGGTGGTTCCAAGCTTCTACGACCAACTGGAGCACGACGTCGTCGCGGTCCACTACGAAGCTCCGGCATTCTCCAAACCCATGCAATCGATTCGCAACGCTAAGATCATTATATGGTCATGAAAGCTCCGACTTGCAATTCATAGATGGAATTGTTGGCAAAGCAAAGTAGAGAGAACAGGAGAAATGGATGGAGGATTAGGGTTAGGGTTCGGGTTCGGTGGTGGGGATGAGGAAAGTGCAGTTTAGAAGATTAAGATGAAAAAAGAAAAGGGACACAAAATTCCAACACTCATAAAAAAATAAAAAAATACAAAATAAATAAATTGTATAGAAAATTTCATTACAATGTGAAAAACAAATTTACGTGCGGACCCCACTCACTCGGTGAGAGATTTTAAATTTATTTTGATAGGTCAGAAATATTCATGGTATTTAGCAGACATTTAAATAATAAATTAATGATACAAAAATGTACAAAAATGAAAATGATATTAATTATTTATTTATTTCATTCATAAATGTAACTGTATCTCTCTATCTAATCTATTTTGGATTCTTCTATCACTGTCATTAAATTATTTACATATCAGACATCATTAAAGAATTTGAAAGGAGAAAATAGTATAATGTTTTTAAATTTGTTTGATTAATCATTATTTTCTTTATCTGTATCATTTAATTATTTTAATTTTATTTTTCTATTTCTCAGTTTCATTAAATTGAGTTTGACTATGTGGTGATAATATTGCATCACTGCATCTTGGTATGAAATTAAAAGAGAAAAATCAAGAACAACCCAAGCAAGCACGCCTAAAGCCCATGATACAGGAGTGGAAACAAATTAGGGAAATTAAAAGATAATGTTATTGTTTTTATTAAGAGAATCAAGTCATAATTTAATTATTATGCTCTGAATATTACATTTTTTAAAAATAAAATTACACCTTCCAGTTATATTTTTTTTTTTTTTACATTCGATTCATTAATTAATATCATGAGTTAATTTATTATATAAAAAAATTATTTAATTTATATAGATTACAATTTTATATTTATTGAAAATAAAAAAAAAATTGTAATGCATTAGAAAGACCAAACTAATTAATCATAGTGAATATTTATTTTTTATTGTTTATGCAAATCAAATAACTTATATTAATGTAATAATCTTTTGAGTACTCACAATTTCTCAATATTTTTTTGATTATTACTATAATAAAATTATTGATATAATTCATGATAAGTTTTTTCCTAATTAGCGTTATTAATATAATGATACATTATTAATGTAAAGTTAATCACTTATAGTATTTTTGTATATTTTAATTCATTTATTCTTCAAGCAAAATATTTTATGCATGTAAAATATTCTTTTAAAGTATTGAAATGATACTTTTCATTCACATTTAAAAAAAATATATTTATTTTTGTAAATTATTATTATTATTAAGAAAAATATTAATATAATGACTTTTATTTTATGGTAATAGGATTTTCTTCCTATTTTGCACTAATAATAGTATTTTATACTCCTTTTAGTTTTAAAATATTGTTACAGTATTTGTGTATATATATATTTAATAATTATATTTTATGTAAGTCAATAATTTGAGAGACTTACTTTTTATTCTTACAATTATATTTTAATAATTTAATTATTTAAAATATTAATTAATTTTAATCAGATTATAAGAAAAATAATTATGAGGATAAAGAGTAAGTTGTTTTTTAGTGGATCCTTCCTCTTTTGAAATTACTAAAATGATAATTCTTTTACGTTTTACATATAAATGTTTCTTTAATTATTTGTGTAAATTTTTATTATTGTAATTACTAATCAAAATATTAATATATTGACATTTTAATTTATAGTAATAGGACTTATTCCATTTTTACACTAATAATATTGTTTAATCTTCTTTCTAATTTTAAAGCAATTAGTTACAATATTTTATTCTTCAAAAAAATATACTTTATGCAAGCCATTTTTTTTTTTAAATATTATAATGATATTTGTGTTCTTACACAATTAAATGGATTTTCTTATGATTTATATAAATTATCATCAAACAAAATATTATTTTTTTAATACAACTACTATTTGTTTATAATAAATATGATTTTGTCCTGCCTTGCAATGATGATATTATTTAATATTATTTCTTATTTTAATTTACTCAGTTACTTTTGCATTTTACAAATATCTATATTGCACATTTTTATTAAAAAATTCATTAATCCCCGACCGGATTTTTCTAAAATCCATTAAACGCAAAAGTGTTTCACAAATGAGGTCACGGTCTATGTATTCTTTGAAAAAAAACATTAAGTGAACCCGAACTTACATATACATATTAATCTTTATCACTTTTTGCAATGCATTATACCCATACCAAGTGAAAATTGAGAACAAAGGAAAACGTAATACAACTTAAAAAAATAAATTGAAGAGACATAAGATAAGTTCATTGCTGATAGAGTAGTTCCACAGACCATATTCACGAATTACTACAAACACCATTACTGTTAGTGGCGAACAATGGCATTGCTTTGGCAGATACGAGGAGGAGAGGTTGTTATAGTTTGAGCATCATATCATGAAAATCGTTCCATTAACTATGTCATTCCTACAAAACATATTTGGAAACTAGTTAAAAACATGGAATAAAACACAAATTCAAGCCAGTAAAATGATGTGTATCCAACTACATAAAATGGGCATACCGCGGTATGACTTTAGTATATAGAATTGATATAAAGCAATACTTACAACACATGAAACTTTAGAAGCCTGAACACACAAATAAACAAGATAAATACTCATTCTTCTCGAGTAGCAGGATCCATTCCAGTAGAAGGGCTATCGGCAAAGTATTCTTGATGCCTTAAATTCACGCCATACTGTTCATAAAAGATAATAAGTGGGTTCAATGTAAAGGAATATTAACATAGCAGCACAATAAGCGAAATGAGAGATATAAAAACCAGATCATTGATCTAGGGAAGCTTAAAAACATTTCTTGAAAACAAGGATAGACCACCCACATGGGATGGCACGATTCATTGCGGGTTATGTCTCTTGGTCCGGAGGGGAATGGATTTGAGAGCTGATCACGCTTTTTACCCATGGCACGTGACTGATTGCCCCCAAACCCTTAGTGAAGAAACCCCCAAAAAAATAAAGAAAACGAAGAGGATAGACCAGCTGGTCAGACAGGCCATGAATCATGGAAGTTTAAAAAACCAGTGAACCAATTCAAACCAATCAAAAGTCTTCATTTTTTAGTTGAGATAAGAAAATGAAAGAAAGTAGTGAAAGATGTCATAGGCAATGATGGTGTTCAAAGCAGTGGACATGATACTACTATTCTGATCCCAATTCTCTTCTCTCGGAAGGTGTATCAATTGTCATAACTGGGTTAATTCCTTGTGCCCACTAGTGAATATTAGCCACAATCACCTTCTTCTATAAACTTGCAACAGAGCAACAAAAGATCTAGGTAAGCTAGCAACGCAAAGATTTAAAAGATGAGTGATGGGGTATCACAGACTTGTCTGGAACAGAGTTAAGTATTTATATACATAGCCAGGTGCGGAGGGTAGATATTACATAGTCAGCGTAAACATCCATAATACAATAATGGATTGCAATGACCCCTATGAGGAGAAATAGTGAACTATTCTTACCTCACGCAATGCTTTTGATAGGTCTTCCATTGTCAAAACTAAACGTTTATCCTGTTATACATAATGAAATGTAAGTAATACACATACATACAATGAATGTATGGACAAAAACAGTTAAAATCTGTCAAAACCTTCTGCTGCTTGTCCCTTTTGTCTTTTGGAATTGTTGCTTGTCTTGCTTTGCAGTGCCTACAATTAACATCTAGTCAACTCATCATCTAGTATGGGCACGTAAAAGAAAGACAAGGCAACTAAATGACTCATAACAAAGCACTTATAACTTAGCCAAAAAAGAAATAGTAATGCACTCGTGGATGATAAAAAAAGGGAGAAATTTGTGAGATTTTATATTGGTAAAACCAAGAAAATCAATAAAACTTGGACAAAAGCAAGTATGCAAAAAAAAAAAAAGTCGGCCAGTTATATCCTATGAAGACATTGAAACTAGGACAGGGCTATTGTCTAAAATATAGGACATTGGAACTCTGCTACATATATGTGTGTAGAGAGTGATACGGAATCAAATGAAATAAAATATAAGCAACGTAATAAAAGATCTAAATTGATAAATAATATTTTTATATTATATATTCACCTGTTTTTATGATCATGAGTCTAATAAAGAATGTCAAGAAACGTTATTTACAATGAAAGTACTGTACTTCCTACATAGATTATACCAAAAAGTTAGGGCAAGCTATGTCCTAGGGGCTAAAAGTTGGTCAACAACCTTAATATTAAGCTTTTTGATTTACATTTGTCCTCTCATTGTAGTTTCTACATTTATGGACATTGTGCGACGAATTCCAATTCCATTGAAATACGTGTGCATGTGCATTTTCTAAATAATGTTTCAGACAGACTCATTAAAGAAACAAGTGTTCTTGAGACACTCCTCAACTCCTCTCACATCCATGAACTAACTTTTGCAAAAAGTTCAACACTTTTTAGGAAACCAGAAATCAACTTCAACAGAAGAATATTTCTAAAAGTAATTAACACATGAATAGTAAACTGTAATGCAGTAATTAAAGGTTAAAAATAAAAGCCTGCAGGTAAAAATTCAACCAAAAACACAGGTAAAATGAACATACTGAAGTGCATCTCCTGCAACTTCAGCAACAAACTTCTGAGTGGCAACAGCTACCAATCTAGTCCTGAAAAAATTATGAGCATATCTAGTCAACCTCACATTATATGAACAAGAAATGCAGGCCTAAGAATCCAATAAATCAGTCAACAAGTGTTGAACACCAATGAATTTCACAACAAGCACTTATTTTCAACTATATTAGAGGTCCAAAACAACAACACAAAGCAAGAAATCCAAAATTAACAACAATTAAGAGTGAAAAGAAAATTAAAATAGCTAGCAAATCAGAGCAACAAAAACAGCATATTTCATCATTTTCCAACTAAAACAGTCGGCACTCATCCAATATAATGACTGCACCACCTTAAACAATCCCAAAGAAAGTGTAAGACACATTAACATATCAATAAATACAAGAGTCGTGTTTTGCACAGAAACCATAAAAGAAATATAAATTATTAATATGATATCTTTATTTGTCATCCAATTATCACTAAAAAAACTTTAAAACTCTCAACTTGACAGCTAAAAGGTCAGAGGGACACAAAGCTAAGATGGGTCCATGTCATAGGATGGTGATTTTTAATTTCCATGCAGAGATCTGTTCTGCCTTTGATTTTTATACAGAAAATATGGACGAGCTATCATAATATCAAATCACTCTAAGCACTCATCATTTTGCAAATGCATGGACTCTTGATTTATATCCTCTTTTTCATATCTTTCGGCATGATAACAACATCAACAGCAAAAAAACCAACTCCGGCAAAGACTTAATATACACAAACACAGAGAGAGCAGGAAAAAGAAGAAAGGAACACTAGAAGCATTAAGAAATTGAACAGAATAAAAGGCACGAAAAAGGAGTCAAAATGTGAGTCTGATCGAACTTAAACCAGCAAATGGACTAAAAAAAATATAAGATATCTGAATCAATTGCCACAAAAGGGTAAATTTGGCATGCATTAGCCAAAAGTCCAAACTCCGGCGAGATGCAAAATGTAATTAACAATCCTTTCAGTCTTAAGGTGTTAATTACACCCTTAACCCATATCTTTTCTTATTCAATGGTAAAGATCATTTGAACAATTGAACCCGAGAGAGCATGCATAACCCGAATGAAGTTAGGGCGAGATAATCACAGGGCGGGAGAAACCCAGCAGAAACCATGTAACCAATGACAGGTTTCCTCAAGAAAAAAAAAAAAAAAAAAAAAAAACTTGCATAAATTGAATTCCACGGACCCTTATTTTCTGAAGCAGAATATAAAGAAATATTGATAGTGAATAAAGATAAGAGGAACCCACAATCGAACGTCAGGACACTGAAAACCGCTCTTGGCCAAGTAATGCTCCACCAATTCATCAGGTATCTAAACAAAGGGGAGAGTGATTAAATTATGCAAAATGGGAAATTAGAAGAAGAAAATCAGAGTAGCATAGATAGAGAAAAGCTACAGTGGGAGTGTAATCCATTAAGGAAGCGAGAAACTCAGAGAGAGCAGTATCGTCGTCGGGTCTTCCTTCACTTGATTGCGGGTTCTGATTCATCCTTCTCTGGTACCGATCAATCACCACTCAAAAAGCTTCGTACATAACAACAAACATTATTGAATTCAATGAATTAGCAACGACATGGTTTAATAGAAAAAGCAAACAGAGAATGAAGCGCATTCGAATTCAAACCTCCCAACTCACAAAATTCTTCTTTCGCTCCACCCCACTCCCTCTCTTTCTCTTTCTTCCTAGCTTGGGTGCTACCACCATGCCTCTTCATCGTATCATATGTTTCTTTCTTCTTCTTAGGTTAATGGGCTTCGCTGCATTATCAAAGCCCACATTTTCTTTCAACAAAAACCCCTTTTTCTCATATACACTCCCTTTTTTTCTTTTATTTTTGAAAATTACATGTTTATCCTAATTTTTCACCTCCTTTTCAAAACATTCTTATTTCAAAACAAAACAGTATATACTTCATATATCATAAAGATTTAATTAAGATAAATATTGTTTCTTGTCAATCAAATCTAAAAAAATCGCATTCCCTCATAATTATTCTTTGATTTTCTTGAAAAACTTTACTTCCAAATGTTTTCCACAAAATACTTTTCAAAACATTCATGATTGTTTCATCACATTCTAAAATTTATCTCCTAAAATATTATTTCGAATTTGATATTTCAAAAACTAATTTCTTGAATGATAAAAAATAATAAATGTGTATTTAGGGGAAGATCTTTTGAAAATATTATATTGGTATTCTTTCTAACAGTCCACATTTTTGTCTCATGTTATCAAATTTAAACGAGACAATCACCTTCTTACTCATGATCAATTCTAGTAACTTTATAAATTTGGAGAATAAATGTTACAAACTTTATTGTATGGACATTAATAAGAAAATTACATTGCTAAAAGTTGGATAGAATTTTTGTGAATTATAATTGTTATGTCACTTTCTTTTAAGATCATTTTTGTGAATCATAATTATTAGAAGGAAGAGAAATAAAATTAATGTTTTTTTTTCCTTAAACTGTTTTTTTTTTTAAATTCTCCAACATTCTTTATATATTATGTTAATCCCTTATTATTTTATAATAAAAAATTATGTAAATATTTTTAAAAAATAAGAATATTTGTTATGATTAAAAAAGAAGAAGAGTTTGTGTTATTTTACCAATAATTGGTGTAATTTATCATTCTTATTCTTAAATTTTATAAATAACTTCAACAATAGTATACAATATAAAACTAAACAGATTTTACTACAATTATTCATTTTTGTATTCTTTACATGATATTAGTCAACAACATATCCGATCATTATTTAGTTTTAACTTTTGTTGAATAAAAAATTGTGTCGAATAATTTTATTTTTTTTGAAATTAAAGGAATAAAAAGGCAATTTCTTAGAATCAAATACATAAATTGCTTAAAATATAATTCAAAATGTTTCAAATGCAAGATTTGGCTAACAAACACAAAAGCTTAAATGCAGAAACTAAAGTTGATGTGTCAACCACTTAGTCTTCAATTGCAAGTACATAACTTGTTTCATTTCATGACCTTAACACAATGTAATTAACTTCTTACTATTTTTTTTCACTGACAATAATGTTTGTCGGCATTCCTTTTGTCATGTCAGACGGTATTAAAAAAGGTCTATACAACCAACTCTTTGAAAACACATCTTCCATATTTTCAAACCATCACTTCTATAATGTTTTATATTTATTTAGAACAAAACAACGTTAATATGAACGTTGCTTTGCTATTATATCACAAAAAAGTGTTCTGAATTATCTAAACTGCATGGAAAAAGTATATTAAAATTTATGGTATTTCTCATTAAGCTTAAAAAAAAAGCGAAGAAAAGCATAGCTGTATAGCATGATATGCTGAATGGCAAGATAGAGATAGAGAGAGGTAATTAATTACCATGAATTATTAATCAATAAAGAAAAATAAAATAAAAAGAAAAGAAAAGAAAATAAAAGGGTCTTTGTTATAGTAACTCTCTCTCACACTCTCTCTCTTTTTCATACATATACATATACTTACCGAAACAACACGAATCTCATTTCTCACACTCTCTTACTCACTCACTCACCTTTTACGCCTTTTCCTTAGCTTCGAAGCACCTTGGCTTCCTCATTTGCTCATCCACTACTCTCCGTGCTAGGGTTTCCTCCATTCCTAATCAGAATCCGAATCTCAACTTTCCTTTCTCTGTCGCCAGGTACTTTTATCTTCTTTCATGCGCCTTTCTGCTTCTGTTTCTTTACTCATCATCACCATTTTCTTCTCTTGTTTCCACACTTCCATAGAGAGAGAAGTACTGTGGTTGGAATGTCGTCTTCCAGAGGAGGAGCTGGCCCTTCCTCGGAGGCGCCGCCTCCTAGGCGGATCATACGGACTCAGACTGCCGGGAACTTGGGCGAGTCGGTGATTGACAGTGAGGTCGTGCCTTCCTCTCTCGTCGAAATTGCGCCCATTCTTCGTGTTGCTAACGAAGTTGAAAAGACTCATCCCAGGGTTGCTTATCTTTGTATGTTTCTTTCTTCACTTTCCTCTTTCATCATCCCTTCCTTCTATTTTTGTATCAATTTTATGTTGATCTGATCTTGCATTGCAGGCCGCTTTTACGCATTTGAGAAAGCTCACAGGCTGGATCCCAACTCAAGCGGTCGTGGTGTTCGCCAATTCAAAACCGCACTTCTTCAGCGCCTTGAAAGAGTAACTAACCATTCTCCTACTTCACTTCTTTCTGCCTCTGCTACACACACTCTTTCCCACTTGCTCTCCTTCCATATATCTTACGTTAAATATTTTGTGACACCTAAAGAAATGTATGTCATACACATGCACTGTGGTTGCGTTGTGTGTGTGTGTGTGTGTGTGTTTCATTTTCTGTTCTCATTAATAAAGTATGGAAAGAATCTATGAACTGTGGAAATTCTATAATTCGGAGTGGAATTCAGTCATCATTGATGATGCTCACTTCTTTCTATTCTGTGGGACCATAGAATCATATTTCTCAGCATGAATTGAAATTTCAGCATTGACTCTGCCCTGCTTAGGCTGCGGTGTTTACTCTTTGCATTATAGAGGTTCAAGATTTAATGCTTTCTATCCGCTAGAAAGATGACACCAGTACTAATACACAAACAAACTGCTAAAGTCTCCAGAACGAATTATATGTATGAGTTGATTGAATTTGTCTCATATGAAATTTGATGATCCTGTGCGTTAATTTAAATTATTTTATGCTAAGTCTTTCTATGTTTTATTTTGGTCAATTTGTTCCATATTATTAGGAAAATGATCCAACTCTGAAAGGAAGGGTTAAGAAAAGCGATGCTCGTGAGATGCAGAGTTTTTATCAGCATTACTACAAAAAATATATCCAAGCTTTACAAAATGCTGCTGAAAAAGCTGACCGGTAGATTCTCCAGATAATTTTCTATTGATGTATTTTCCGGCTATTGTGTGACTAAATGTTTGTCTCTTCTTTCAGTGCGCAGCTCACCAAGGCATATAACACGGCTAATGTTCTTTTTGAGGTTTTGAAAGCTGTTAACATGACACAATCTATGGAAGTTGATCGCGAGGTTATTTTCTGTGGCTCCAAGGATATATTTTCCTGTTGGGGTCCCTTCTTGCTGGGTTATTACGTGATATGACATTACTAATACACATGGTTGATTTGCCATTATTACAGATTTTAGAGACCCAAGATAAAGTTGCTGAGAAAACAGAGATCTTGGTTCCTTACAATATTCTTCCTCTTGATCCTGATAGTGCTAACCAGGCTATAATGAAATTTCCTGAGGCATGATATTCAGTTTCATACATTGTAATTTTGACCATTTTACTTAGAATGAAAATACTTATTCATTACTTTTTATAGATCCAAGCTGCTGTATATGCTCTTCGTAACACTAGGGGTCTTCCTTGGCCTAAGGACTACAAGAAAAAAAAGGACGAAGACATTTTGGATTGGCTTGGGTCAATGTTTGGATTTCAGGTAAAACAGTCTCAAATTTGAGGTTATTTATCTATTTTAATATTGTATTATTTTTAAAACAAAAAGTTTCACAAAAAGTTAACGTCTTCATTACAATGCAATTGAATTGAACTTGTTTGCCTCCTTTTGGTTTTAATATATAGTTTTATACATACTGCAGAAACACAATGTTGCAAATCAGAGAGAGCATTTAATCTTACTGCTTGCTAATGTTCACATAAGACAATTTCCAAAGCCTGATCAGCAACCGAAGGTCAGTTTTAAATTGGAACTATTGCATATTTCAATTTCAGTTTCTGTAGAAAACCCTGTTTATTTTTTTTTAATATAAAAAGAAAAGTTAAACAGAAGAAAAAGGAACATGTTTAATTGGTTGATCCAATTAGAAAAGATACTGTACAGTATTATCTTCGTTTATTATGTCCTTTCTTCTGTAATATCATCCAAGCATTTTGCTATTTTATTTCCCTTTTAATCTTGGAAGGTTGCTTCTGTCTATTCTACTCATTTTAATACGAAAGAGTTGAATGCCCTTAGGAGAGGCATGCTATATTTAATGTTTTCAAGTTTTAGTGTAAGTAGGCACGGTGATTTCTTTTGTTGATATGATACTGTGCAGCTAATTGTTTCTTTTGTCATGCTGCAAATCCTCTGCTTATTTCTTTTATCAGGATTTTAAAGGTCCTGCATATTTCTTAAACATTCCATCTGAACCTCAGATGGCTATCTATCTTCATTCGTGAATTATGAACATAAAAACTAGGCTGTATTTGATTTGTTTTTTCTTTTCGTTTTCAGTTGATAATTTTCCAATTAGAATTGAAGAAAAAATCACTCTTGTTTTCATTGTTTCTTGTTTCCATAATACCGTGAAGGAAATGGTGAAAAATAAGGAGCTGTTTAGTTTGAGAAATTAGAAAATGTATTTTGTTTCATGTAAGAAGGCACCGTATTTTACTTTGTTTTCCTATTTTTAAAGATTTGTACTGTGAATGGTAAAAACAACACATTCCTTATTAATCTATCTTTTTTCCTCCATATCTTATACAAATTTTTGAAAATAGGAAACAAAGTGAAAACGAGGTAACATTTTTGTAATTATTTGTGAAAAAACAGGAACCAGGCCCTAAATTTTGTTGCTTTCCCCCCCCCCCCCCTTTGAAAATCATTGATAAGAGGCAACAAAGTGAAAAGAAGGTGACCTTTTTTGTAATTGTTGGTAGAAACATATCAAGCAAAATTGAAGTCAGAAAATCAAACACACCATCAGTACAAATACAGTAATTTTTATTGTATCTGCTTGTGTTCTGACTAGTTTGCTTTGTTTGATTAGTTGGATGAACGTGCTCTGACAGAAGTGATGAAGAAACTTTTCAAGAATTACAAAAAATGGTGCAAGTATTTGGATCGGAAAAGTAGCCTTTGGTGAGTCTTTCTTCTTTATGTTGAACGGTGGATATTATATAGTTTCTTGCTCATTAGCAGCTCTTAGCTTTGATCTACTCATCTACAATGAAAAGGTATGTATTTTTATGTTTTCCTTGTAACATGTCTTGTGGATGTGTTTGGCAGGTTACCTACCATACAGCAAGAAGTGCAGCAACGCAAACTACTATATATGGGTCTGTATCTTCTAATATGGGGTGAAGCTGCCAACCTACGATTCATGCCAGAATGCCTTTGTTATATTTATCACCATGTATGCATTGTGACCCAATTTGATTTATGTTGTTTATCTACTTTTCCCAGAATGTTTGAGTTATTTTTGTTGTTTCCCAATGTTTGGATTTTTAGGAATGATTTGATGCATTTGTTATGAAAAGCTAGTTTGGATATACAATGATATATGAATTTCTTATCAAGCATATTTATCCCTGCATATGTGTGTGTGCATGAGCTTGTTTCTCTTTGGAACAAAAATAACAAAGTTATTCTGCTTATGTAATCTGTTGTTTCTCCTTTTTCCTTCTCCTCTGATGCACAAAACCCCTTCTTTATTCCAGACCTTTGAACATGAAAAAAGGTTGAATAACCCCTATTTTGTACTTTTATGCATCATAACTTTGACCAGTTGGAGTTTGACTCGTTAGATAATCCTTAATTGCATAGACACACTTTCACACAAGGTTATCAATTGTGTGCTATAGTGCAGTGGAGACCCAGTCTCATTTTGATCTCATGGACGTTGCATCTGAGAACCAGGACTGCCATCTTGGAAAGTGTCAGCCACCTTGGCTGCTATTTTTCTCGGAGAAAAAAAATTCCCCTTTACCTCCTTTGCTGTTGCATGCATGGTTGAGCCCCTTTCATCAGTATCTTTGAAATTTTCCCTTGATTTACTCCAGAAATACACGAGATTTCTTACTTGGGTCAAACATTTGAATCTCAATTTATTTGAGACCAAAATATATGAAGTTTGACTTGTGTTTTGTTCTGGTCTCTCTCTGACATTGTGTTTATGTATCATAGTGCAACATAATCTTTAGAGTCACTATTTAGTATAGAATTTCGGGGGTTGTCTGCCTTGTGCCGTGGTCTAAGATTGGTAGTTTGCTATAGTTTTTTTTTTTTTTCAAGATAGGACTGAGACCAATGGGAATGACACTCTGTAAACCATAGTCAGCTAAAATCAAAATGATAATGATCAAACTGTGTTAGGGCTATTAGTTTGTTTTTCACTATTAAATGGTCAGGGTTGCATAGTCGTGTTTAATCTCTGTTATTATGTCAAGTCAATGTCTAATCTTAAATTAATAATTTTTAAGTTGTATAAAGTCCATGAAGAAGTTACATATGTTAAGTTTGTGTTCTATGTTTGGCTATGTTATTGGGGACTGTATTCTTGCTTCCTGGTTGCGAATAGTTCCTTTACAGTTGTTGGAAATCCCATTTTGATTAGAGATATGACAAATTATAATATATAAGTATGTTGCAAACTTCATTTTACAAATTGGTTTTGTAGGATTAAGTTAGATTCATATCCATTTCTAATAACAGTTTTATTTATCTATATAATATGCAAAAGATAGTTTGTTAATCAATATTGATTTTTCTCAGCCTTGTCATACTGATATCTTGAATTCTTTGTCTTTGATAGGTACAAAATATTTGAATATAGTTACCAAATGGCTTCATAATTCTTACCTAATTAGGCTTTTTTACATTCTCTAATTTGTTTATTTCTTCTATAAGAATTTTAGATTAACTTTGTAAAGGATAGTTCTAGTAAGAAAAAGAAGAAACACAAAGTGCACTTATAAGAACTATTGGTGATGAGATTCCACCATTGATTGTGATGGTGTTTTGGATGAATATGTAATTATCATTTATCTGGAATAAGTTTTTAGGAGAGCTGGTGTTTTTACTTTCTTGATGTTTAACCTGAGCAACATGGAAATTAAGATCATCATAATGTCTCTTTCCTGCATTAGTTGCTGACACTATAAAATAAATGCATGTAACTTTCAGTCTTGAAAGATTTAATATGTTTTTTATATCTTTAGTTGTTGTTGTCATGTTGTATCTTTGTTATACGTAATATCTGTCTACGACTGTTTGCATTGAAAAGTGTAGTTCTTATGTTATAATATGGATACTTTCATCGAGCTGTGATTTTATTATTATTTTTCTTGTGTTACATTTTCTTATTTTCATCACTGTTTAGGAGGCAATGCATGTGTATGTCTATTCTCCCTGTGGTTTTGGCATTTGCTCACATTGTAACCTTTGTCTTGTTGGTTTTAAATAAGACTTTGATGGTACCTTTCTACTTTTGTTGAATATTGACATGAATTGATTCTTTTCCATGTGGATCCTGTAGATGGCTTTTGAATTGTATGGTATGCTTGCGGGTAATGTTAGTCCAATGACGGGAGAGAATGTGAAGCCAGCTTATGGAGGTGAAGAAGAGGCTTTTTTAAGGAAAGTGGTGACTCCTATCTACAATGTGATTGCTAAGGTTTCTCTCCCATTGATTATAGTCTGTTTGTCCTTCTTTCTTTTTTGTTTGTGGCTGTCACATCCATATAAGCTTTTCTTTCATTTTTACATTTATGAATAAATTGATATTTCCGTGCTCAAAAGGAAGCTGCTCGTAGCAAAAAGGGAAGGTCAAAACATTCGCAGTGGAGGAACTATGATGATTTAAATGAATATTTCTGGTATAGTTAATGTTTTAATTTCTTTTGTATTGACTGTCATACCTCTCAATGATTTAATTTTTATCAACATACTTGTAGGTCTGCTGATTGTTTTCGGTTAGGTTGGCCAATGCGTGCTGATGCCGATTTTTTTTGCCTGCCTTCTGAAAAGTTGTTCTTTGATAAATCTAATGTAAGTATTGATTATTAATTTCTCATTTTCTCCGTTCACATTAACTATAAGCTTTTTACTTCTTTCCGAATTCTATAAAAAGAGATTACATATATAGTTATTAACTTTCCTGTTCATTGAGAATAGCTGCAAGGCTTCTGTGTTTATCGCTCTCTTTGAATTTTTTTATGGCTCTAGATTCTTTTAGATAGTCTTTGTTATCTTTTGGGATAAAATAAGAATTCATTGAGAAAGAGAAGTGGAACAGGATACCAATTTAAGTTTGTCTAATAGGGGTGTATGTAGTAGTGCTCCCTAAGTTTTTTTTTTTTAATTTAAGTTTATCTAAGTTTTCAATGTTCTTGATAAAGAGTATCAGAAAGAAAAATAAAATATAATGAATTGCTGAATTTTGTAATATTTATCAGAGACCATCCATGCTTTTTTGCAAGATTCAAAGTCATCTATGATTCTTCACACGATAAAAATTGATAGTTAGGAAAATCATATTAGATCGGGTAATTTGAATCATGAATCATAAGACTCTGATAACTAATAATGATTTTCTATGTGGATGTACTAGAAAAGAAAGTTGGCCTTGTTTTTACTATTTTATTATCTGTTATCTAGGTAGTCAATTACCTTGCTATCCTGGTGAATCGTGGGATGCAGTTTTACTTTGAAGAGGCATGAGAGGCAAACTTGTGTTATGTTGCAGGTCTGCCATTGCGGCTGCAGCTACTTTTCCAATGAATCATATATAATATATCATACTATCATAAAAATGTTAAGTACTCTAATATTTAGAAAAATGTCGAGAAGATATTAATAGATAATTATATATTATATAATAGAGCCAAATGTATCACATATAGTAATAATAGGACAATATATAAATATAAACCGAATATATATAAAAATAAAAATGTAATAATTAATGAAATTATTACGATAAGAAAACACATATATAATAAAGAGTAGAAAGAATATAAAATATAAACTGGTTAAGAACCTTAGAAAACCGATTTGAACTTTATTTTTTATTATTTCTTTAAAATTTATCATAAAATAAGTTAAAACTAAATAAAACAAAATGTTTGATAAGGATTACAAATAGTTATAAATTATTTTATTAATTATTATTAATTTTTTCTTATATAACTTTAATTTACTCATATATATTAGTTTATCATTATTATTATTCATGTCAAATTTGATAAATTATAATTTCACATCGTTATAACTATATGTCACATTTTGTTAAAATTGAACAACAATAAAAAGGTAATTAAATGATTCATATTTTCATATATTTTGAAAAATACACATTACATCAATTTTAATTTATATAAACAAGACATCAAATAATTTAAGATAACTTTCAGTCTAATAGTGTGTTTTGAAAAAAAAAACATGATCCAATAGAAAAATATTGAATGATGAAACATTTGATAAAAGTTACACCAGTGTGTGTGTATATATATATATATATATATAAATTTGTGTTGTGTGTGTCTTCAGACAATGGTTTTCACGCTGTCCCACTATAGTGTTTTTGTCGGAGGCCCCTCCACACTACTACCCATCATTGACTTATGTCTGAGCTAGAGATTGAAATTTCCTCAATTGTTTACCATTTATTGTCTTGTACTTCTGTTATTTCAATGTAGAATAGTTTTCCATGTATAAATATAGTTACATTGGATTGGATTGTAGTCCCTTTGTTGTTAACGCTGTTTTGGCAACTGGTAGACATGAGGCTTGGGGGCTTTCATGAATTCAAGCTTTTGGGATAAAGTCCAAATTGTTGCATTTAGTGTTAGTCTTTAGAGAATCTACCATTTTTCTCCTCAAATAATTCATATTTGCTTAATTTGATTCCGCAAATTTTATTTTAATCAATGACATTCTTAAATATATTACCATTGCTTTGTTTTGCCATCCACATTTATGGAATATGAAGTGTGTGTGGCAGGATCAATTATTAACTCAATTGATCACATTTAGATCACGAGAGTGTATATTAATGAAGCAATATTAATTGACCATCTTCTTACGTTAAACTCTCCTGATTATACAAGGTCACACTATTCTCACTTCTATGATTGGTTTTCTCTTGATGCTTATATGTAATTTAAGTATCAGAACTTATTCATAAACTAATTTCCTTGTAGCTGTTCTTTGGATAGGAAATGATAATTTATTCGATGATATGCTTGTCCACAAATCATTTTATCCCCAATCAAGGAACAAAATTATGATATGCATTTGCTCTTTTTGAATGTTTATAGTTATATATATTTGCTACTGTATGTTAAGTCTTGCTGTAACTTACATTTACAGGATGACAAGCCACCTAGCCGGGACAGATGGGTTGGGAAAGTGAATTTTGTTGAGATAAGATCATTTTGGCATATTTTCAGAAGTTTTGACCGAATGTGGAGTTTTTTCGTTCTGTGTTTACAGGTTTTAAATATTTTTTTGCATTTATTGCCCTCCTTCCTTGTCAGTTATTTTTTCCCTTCAATGCTTTGCAGAGTTGAGTCTACCTCTGAAAATGGTTAATTTTTTGTTAGGCTATGATTATTATTGCTTGGAATAAATCTGGGGATCCAAGTGTGATTTTCAATGGTGACGTGTTCAAGAAGGTGTTGAGTGTGTTTATAACAGCAGCTATATTGAAGTTTGGGCAAGGTAGGCAAAAGTCAATTTTCTTTGCAACTTTATTCAATTTCTAATTATGGTATTGCAGCTTACGTCTTTCCTATGATATTATGCCTTATGCTTTCTGCATTTAGTTAGTTGTTTCTGTGTGAATTTGTAATCTAATTTGCGAACTTGACCTTCTACATTTTACATTCTTCATTATTTACATTTGTGAAAGCTGTAACTTCCATAGTAAAGATTGAATTAGTGAAAGTATATAGTTTTTTGTTAACTACATAGTGCATTAGTCCCTTCTAAAGTTTTTAAGATTGGTGGAATATGGAACTGTTTTACTGAAGGATAGCCAGACAGTGGCAATTTGAGAAAAAAAAGTAAGTAATATTTACAGATGGAGATGATAGGTAGAAGCATTAGATCAAAGTATTTTGGTCCTCTAGCATTTGAAATTGGGGTTTACTTTAGGTAGTAGGGGTTTTCTTATAGGAGTGCTATAGGTTTCAATGATGTGAACAAAAGGTATCTTTAATAGAAAGGCTTGAATGTCTTCTATATCTGATAAAAGAGTGGTTCTGTAATAAAAAAAATGAAGTGATCATAACTGGATGATAACGTATCCTCTTAAAGTTGGCAAAAAAAAAGCATGTATAATAAAAGAGAAAACCTTGAGATCATTGGCTAAAAATTTTGCAAGGTAGCCAAAAGCTAGCGTCTTTCAGCTAAAGCTTTATTCAAGCATCTTATTCAGTGCATTACAATTACAACAGAGAGATGTGAAGGCCTACGTTGAGAAAATTGTTATTTGGAGGAGTTTCTAAGATTTACTGAGAGATTGGAAGACTTCCTTGAGCAAATGTCGCATGAAGTGCACTACAAGAGTTATTAATATCCTATTCATGTGTAATATCTCAAGTGTGATTGGAATATTCGTTTACTCCGTCATAGTTTCAACACTTTGTTAAATAAATGACCAATTTGTTTAAGAACTGTGGCTAATTGGCTAATTGAAGGTAGTGCTCAAGATGCCAAACCAAAATTCATTGTGGTAAGCTATTAGTAGCATACCTTGTTTCCTTGACTGAGCAATTTATATAATATGTCGTCTTAAGATTGGGTTTGATTTGAGAATAAAAATGAGCTTTGGGAAGTGAATATCTATTTCATTTATTTTTTTTTCTTCCTGCTGAAAATGTATATTATAGGAGTAGGAATGGCTTGTAATTTCATAAAGTAGTATTACTCATGTCAACCTTTTCTCCCCCACTTTGGCAGCTGTTCTTGACGTGATCCTAAGTTGGAAAGCACAAAGGAGTATGTCGCTTTATGTTAAGCTGAGATACATTCTAAAAGTTGTTTCAGCTGCAGCATGGGTGATTGTTCTGTCAGTTACTTATGCGTATACTTGGGATAATCCTCCCAGGTTTGCTCAAACCATTAAAAGTTGGTTTGGGAGTGGTGGTTCAAGTGCTCCTTCATTGTTTATTTTGGCTGTTGTTGTTTACCTGTCACCTAATATGCTTGCTGCTATATTCTTTCTGCTCCCTTTTATTCGTCGTCATCTCGAAAGGTCAAACTATAGGGTTGTGATGCTAATGTTATGGTGGTCACAGGTAGGCCGTAATCCATTCCTTTTTTACTATATTTTTCTGTCTCTAAGAATATTGTGTCATTACAGCTGAGATATTAATATTCTACTAACTTGGTGTTTCTGATGCCTTATAATTGCCAGCCTCGTTTGTATGTTGGTAGGGGAATGCATGAAAGCGCATTTTCCCTTTTCAAGTAAGAATATAATTTTAATGGTTTCTATTGTATGTGAATGTTATAAGTACAATATTCCTAGCATCTGATATTAATTTGTTGACGTTTTTAATGTCAGGTACACAATGTTTTGGGTCCTTCTCATAATTACAAAGTTGGCTTTTAGTTACTATATTGAGGTGATGCATTTTCACTTTTTATCTCTTAGTATAAAGTATCATTTCTTTTAGATGCAGCTGATAGTCATTTGTTTTTTTGCAAATTTAGCTCCACAATTTTACATAACGATGGTTATGAAATATATTCAATTCCTTTTGGTCTCTCATTGTTACAACAATTATTGAATTCTAGTTTTGTATTTCTTTGAATGAAGTTTAGTTGGTTTTTTAGCTGCATCTTCTGTAATAATCAATGAATTGTTCTTCCTCTCTGTTGCATCAATATCTTTAGTTTAGAATAATCAATTATTCTTTTCTTTTCTTGTTTAGGAGGTTCTCTGATGCTCCTGCTTTGGATCGTCATATTTTTATCTTAATGGATTTCTTCTTTCATCATTTTTTTTACTTGTTTTAACCTTCTTCCGTTCTTTCCATAGATAAAACCTCTTGTGGGACCTACAAAAGCTATAATGAGTGTAAAAATCACAACTTTCCAGTGGCACGAGTTCTTTCCTCATGGTAGCTTGAATGTTCACACTTTCATATTAGTTCATTTTTTCAGAGAAAATTTGTAAGTTGTTGTCTGTTTCACAGCTAGGAACAATATTGGCGTTGTAATTGCACTTTGGTCTCCAATTATCCTGGTATGGGTTTATGATGTACTTCATTTATATCTTATTTTAAACATCAGTAGTATAATTGTATATTTTTTTATTGTCAGGTATACTTCATGGATACCCAAATTTGGTATGCCATATTCTCAACATTATTTGGTGGTATTTATGGTGCCTTTCGTCGGCTTGGAGAGGTTAGTATGTCGTCCATACTTTGTCACTTAGATTGTGATTTCTTATGGATTGTTAATTTCTCAAGATAACTCATTGCTTTATCTTTCTTTATATACTTTGCTGGGAAATCTATCCTGAAGATATTATTGCTTTCATTGATATGGCTATTCTTATTCCTTCCCTGTTGTGGAGTGACTTGTTATAGCTCCATTATGTATAGCTGGAAACTGCTGGATCTTAATGACTTCCAACTAACTTTTGGTTGCTGTCAATTGAGTCAATTGACTGTAGACGCCTCACTATGGGATTGGAACTTTTTTTTTAAATAACTTACAGAGCAGAGCTATAACTATTGAGTAGTTATAGGCTTTTATGCATCCAACACTGGTTCATGAATAATATCTATTTTAAAATAATAATTCTTGTGCATCACTGTTTATCCTGATATCAGATACGGACACTAGGAATGCTAAGGTCTCGTTTTGAATCACTGCCTGGTGCCTTTAATGCCAGTTTGATTCCGGAAGAAACAAGTGAGCCAAAGAAAAAAGGATTAAAAGCCACTTTGTCCCGCAGATTTCCCAATGTTAGTTGTTTTACTTTCATCGTCACTTAGAGCTTGTAGTTTAAACTTTGAGCATCTATAACTTTGGAGTACAATACTTTGATGATTGATACAGATCTCATCTAACAAAGGGAAGGAGCCTGCAAGGTTTGCACAATTGTGGAACCAAATAATTACTAGTTTCAGGGACGAAGATCTTATTAGTGATAGGTAATGCGAGGAATAATTCATATTTCTGTTCTTGATCTACTTTATTCTTGGTCAATCAATCAATCGATCAATGAACTGCTATATTTCTATAGTGTATATGTTGAGGTGGTTACATTTTTCAGGGAAATGGACCTTTTGCTTGTACCTTATTGGGCTGATACTCAGTTGGACCTTATACAGTGGCCCCCCTTTCTACTTGCTAGCAAGGTTTGTTTATTTTCACTTTGGTAGACTTTGCACTATCATTTCCATCTAATCATTCAGTAATTGTGTTTTGTGGCCATGTGTTCTTTAGATCCCAATTGCACTAGATATGGCTAAGGACAGCAATGGAAAGGACCGAGAGCTAAAGAAAAGAATTGAAGCTGATAACTACATGTCTTGTGCTGTCCGTGAGTGCTATGCTTCATTTAAGAGCATTATTAAGAATTTGGTTCAAGGGGAACGGGAGATACAGTAAGTAGTTGTACTTTGTGAGTCCAGTATAATATTCTCACCTAGCTCCAAATTATTGAAAAGTGCTGTAGGAAATAGTCAGCTTTATCACCTTTGTTGATGTATATTTTCAAGTCTAAACTGACATATGAAAGGTTCTTTGTATATCTATTTTTTTGTAAGCCTTATCACTTTGATGATGTATTTTTTAAGTTCAAACTAACTTCTGAACGGTTCTGTGTCAATCTATTTTTTTATTAACTTTGTTGGTGTTGTTCATTTCAGGGTTATAGACTACATGTTCAATGAAGTGGATAAACATATAGAATCAGATACACTCATTATTGAATTCAGAATGAGTGCACTTCCTAGCCTCTATGGACAGTTTGTTCAGCTAATAAAATATTTGGTAATTTTTCCGAACTATTTTATGCAATTTTTGTACATTTAGTTTCTCTTTAATACTTTAGTATGATTGTCAAAATCTTACCTAGTTATTTAAATTATTGCAGTTGGACAATGATCCAAAAGATAGGGACCTAGTTGTGATTCTATTCCAGGACATGCTGGAGGTTGTGACAAGAGATATAATAATGATGGAGGATCAGGATCAAATACTCAGGTAATGTATAGATTGTTGTCTCTACTAGCTCGTTTTGTTGTGTGTTCATTTAGAAAATATGCGCATCATATTCTTACTTTTAACGTAGAAACTAGTATTTCAAGCTTATTTTCATGTGAAATTGTATAGTTCACTGTTTTTCTAGGAATAGACATGGTTTATCAAGAGTATAGGATCATTTGATGTTTATCATGACTTTTGGTATAGTCTCACTTCAGATTTCAAATTTCATACACAATTTCATAAGGCACATTGGTACAATATATATTACAATGGGAGAGAAAGAGAGAATCAAAACAAAAAAGAGGGAGATCTGAGGAAAGCTAGAAATGGGGAGACAGGGATCAACAACACTCACCAAGGCAATCTGTCTCCCCTAAGAATAGAAACTAGACAGTTATTTAACAGTCTCCTTGTGATGTTTTTTGTATTACACTTCTTTTCTTGATAAACTTGTGGCATGATGCAAAAGATTGGTGTGCATGGAGGTACTGGGCACATGCCACATCTTTTAATAGCTCCCTCTTCCCTCCCCTGATTATGATTGTTGCAATATTGTTCAGTTTGGTAGATTCAACCCATGGTGGTACTGGACATGAGGGGATGCTTCACCTTGAGCCTGAGCCACATCACCAATTGTTTGCATCTGAAGGAGCTATCAAGTTTCCAATTGAACCAGTTACAGCAGCTTGGACAGAAAAGGTTTGTTACTAATTAAATTTGTCTGCTAATGTTTAAATGTTGAAGTGCTTTTTTACTGACATGTTTACCCTTTTTGGGGTAGATTAAACGGCTTTTCTTGCTGCTTACGACAAAAGAATCTGCCATGGATGTACCATCTAACTTAGAAGCAAGAAGACGTATTTCTTTCTTCTCAAATTCATTGTTTATGGACATGCCTTTGGCACCAAAAGTTCGCAACATGCTTTCATTCTCGTAAGCTATCTTTTAGTGCCAAGTTCTTTGTGATGCTTTATTGTTGTAATTTTTGAATCAGTTAAGTAAATATTGCAGAAATCTCCTCTCTTAATATGTGATTTCCATTATCTTAATCAGTTCCTTCACCTGCATTATCTTAATCAAGTTTTGAATTTTGTTAACTTTATAAAGTTTGGACCATTAAATTATCTCTTCAGTTTAGTATGTGATGCATAAGATTTTAATTTTATAGAACACTTACATTTAGTTCGTGAAGCTAGTGGACTATTGTAATGTTGTGGATGAAAGACTTGATAGAATTGAATTACTTGTTCAGGTTTCTCAAAGATGTTTTCAAGGATAATATATTGTGGAGGAGTGTTAGGAACACCCTCTCTTACTGATTAAAATTATTGAAAACTTCAAAATCAGGAGAGATAGTCATTAAATAAGTTGTGGTACCCATCAAATTTGGTGATTTTCAATAAATTTCAACCAATGAGAGAATATGTTCAAAAGAGAGTTTAGGGAGTGTAATCGTTGCATTTCTCGTTTTAGGAGAATTAGCATAGTAGAAAAAAAATCCGGTCCTTTATATACAAAACAAATTGCAGTAATTTTTTGGTTCTAATTATAAGAAACATGGTATCACTTTCAAATGAATTAATTGCCAACTTTATTTTATATCCATGAATTATTAAAAAAAGGGTAATAATGAAATATCTACTCCGTTCCCATGAAACTGGATGCTTTTATTAGGCTTAAAAATATAAATCATATTCATTGGTGGAAAAAATATTCTTTGAACTGTGTGTAGTGTCATTAAATATAATCATCACTTCGCATCTTCAATTCTATGGGTATTTATGGAATTAATTTTAAATTTATGACAGTATTGATTAAAATAAACTAAATTAACTTTTTGTTGGTCTTGATGAATTAGAGATATTTGTTTCTTATATATTGGACATGAGGTAGTATTTTCTATCTAAGTGTTTGACTAACAACTGCAGAATTTTATCCTCTACTATATCTCCTTATCCCATATTAATATTAGTTTATTGATTATATATGCTAAGAATTGTTTGAAATGATTTAATTCCTCAGTTTTGGTGTATTTACATCTTTGTTGTTAATTTTTGGTTATTGTGGACTTTGGTTATAGGGTTTTGACACCATACTATACAGAAGAAGTTCTATTCTCCTTACAAGATTTGGATTCACCGAATGAGGATGGTGTTTCAATACTGTTCTACTTGCAAAAGATTTTTCCTGGTTTACCAATACTCCCAAATCTCTTATGTTTCATAAATATGAAAATTTTTCGAGTGTATCTGTATTTCTTACCTTTTTGGTTATCAATGCACAGATGAGTGGAACAATTTTCTTGAGCGTGTGAAGACTTCTGAGGACGAAATTAAAGTGACTGAATCTGATGAGTTAGTGGAAGAACTTCGGCTTTGGGCTTCATATAGAGGGCAAACATTGACCAGAACTGGTTTCCTCTCTCTCTCTCTCTCTATATATATATATATATATATATATATATATATATCTCTGTTACCTCCTTCCCTGTGCATGCATACATAATTTCAAATGCTGACTGTTAACTTTTTTCATACATCATGAATAAATAGTTCTCTCTTTGTGAATAATTAAATTGGATCACAGTTGCAAAAATTAGGACACCAAATTAATGAGACAGGGTTCATGGTACAAACTTCTTGAAGTCATCGTTCTTCAAGTTCCCTTTGAGTCTTCTTGAATGCTTTTGCAATATACTTGAATGCCTTGTAATGGTCCCTTAAGTAACTTTTAATTATAAGATAAGATCTGCCTCTCCTTTCTCAAACTTGATGGTAGGTTGACTACAAATATCAAAAGTTACTCGAGTCTTTTTCATGTGTCCCAAAGACATTATGCAGAGAAAATAAAAAGTGGGCTACGTATCCTTTCATGTACAGAATGATTCATTCATGTCTCTTCAGAGAGTTATTTTATTCAAAGGATTTAGTTAATAAATCAATGAAAGATTAACACTTAGAAATAACAAAAAATTTTAACACTTACATATTTACTATTTACTTATATGCAATTATGTTTTAGCCTCAGTTTAGAATTTAATATATCATTGCAATTGACTTATATATCAATTTCTAATTAATGCAGTAAGAGGTATGATGTATTATAGAAAAGCTCTGGAACTGCAGGCTTTTCTTGATATGGCCAAAGATGTTTGTAAGTGCTCCTTCTCTTGGGAAAGATATGCACTCAATTTATTAGTCATTTGAACAAACAGCTTTAAGTTTTTTTGCCTTTTTTTTTTATTGTTTGTATGGCTGAAATGTTTCAAATGGGCAGACTTGATGGAAGGTTATAAAGCCATAGAAAACTCAGATGACAATTCAAGGGGGGAAAGGTCATTGTGGACACAATGTCAAGCAGTAGCTGATATGAAATTCACATATGTGGTATCGTGCCAACAATATGGCATTGACAAGCGGTCTGGTTCTGCTTGTGCACAGGACATTTTAAGGCTTATGACAAGGTAAGAATTGGACCTTATTTAATTCTAAGCTTTTTTTTTCCTTAAAAGTAGAAGATCTATGCAAAAGTTCTGAAGTATAGAAGAGAACAAAAAGACTTAAACAGAAGTTAGTTTTTGGAGCTTTTCCTTTTTCTATTCCATATCCCCAAAACCCATCCCCATGAATATTCCACCCAAGAACTTTTTAACTTAGTAGTAACTGAACATTCTTAAAATTACCAAAATATCAACATTAATTTTAAATATAAAGTAATTTTTAATATTTAAAACCGATGCAAGGATAAGTGCAATGTATGGGCTACAAAGAAACTTCTTATTAAGGGTCTGTTTGGTAGAGAGGAGAGAAATATAAAGTAAAAATGAAAGGTGTTTTGTTGATATATTTACATTTGGCAGATATCCGTCTCTTCGAGTTGCCTATATTGATGAGGTAGAGGAACCTGTCAAAGACAGTAAGAAAAAGATCAACAAGGTTTACTACTCGTGCTTGGTGAAGGCTATGCCAAAATCAAATAGTCCTTCAGAGCCTGAGCAGAATCTGGACCAGGTAATTGGATTTTGATAAGTGCTACTTTTTTGCTAATACTAATGTTTTTGTTTTGATTGGAGAAGTTTTATTAGAAGACGGTAGGGAAATTTTAACTGAATCGACAACAGTAATTCCTCAAGAATGAGGAAATATGCATACAAAAAGTAAACCTAAAAACTAGGAATGTAGGAAGGTTGCTCAGTTCCTCTGTATGTCAATGATCAAATCTTTGATTTTTAGCAAATTACGAAAGAGTATTGATAATCTTTTGATCCCATAACACTTTTTGGTTGCTGAAAGAAAAGGATGTGCTGAAATTGGAGTCACCAATCTCAAAGATTGAGCTCCTTGCACCTATATTTATGAACTTTATATACATGAATATATCAACACTGTCCAGATGACCAGTAAAAATCTCACTCGAAACTTCTTAAACCAATCACCTCAAGTTGGACATAGATATTTATCCTGCCCAGTCTATTTTGAAATTAGTTTCTGTTGAAAGGTTGGCTTATTTGCAGTCACTCCTAGCCTGCCTAAGTTGTGGGCTCTTTGAGAGGTGCTTAAATTGCAACCACAGGTGGTGATTTAATCTTGTATGATTTGTGCTATGATTAAAGTAAGAGTATATAAGTGGGGTACAAATCTCACCATACCAGAGTTTATTCTTGATCCATTGTTGGGCCACCTGCATTTGCCACTCACTAGGTTGGAAGTCCTGGGTGTGAAGGAGAGTGCTCAATTGCAGTTACCCCTAGTCTGCCTAAGTTGCAGCTTCTTCTGGGGTTGCTTAAATTACAACCTCAAGGGTGGTAAATTACCCCTAGTCCCATGTTGATTATGATATGACTAAAATTGAGTTTATAAGTAGGATGTAAACTTCATCTTAAAAACAATGTTTTGTAAGGTTGAGTTTGGATGTTTTGTTGGGTAGAGTTTGATCCAAATCCAATTCCCCTGCATAAACATTTGAAGTAGAAATGGATCTTCTGTGTAACAAATTTACAGTTGTTGTCAATATGCTTTATTCTCGCATGAATGTCAGTTTAGTAGAAATATGCTTGTCAGTTGTGTTGTGTGGCTTGATTATCAAACCATATTTATTGGGTAACCCCTAGCAACCGTATGTAACATTTATCGAGACAACAATCACATTTAATTCACACTTCCTCTGTGACGATTCCAGATTTTTTAATTATATTCTGTACACGTGATAATATCATTTGCGTAAAAACTTAAGTTTATGTTGTTGTGGTTGGGAAATGTGGTGATAAACTCTCATTTTGTTAGAGGTGGCAATGGGCTGACCTACCTTGTTTTGAGCTGTCCTACATTTGACCCGCAAAAACAAGGATGGGACAAGTTGGTCTACCCTTTACCTGTAGGCCAACCTGCGTATATGAAAGAAAAAACCAAATTTTAATACATACTATGAGTCTGTGAATGTAGTGAATCCATACTGTACTACATAAGAAAATACGACCAGGTATAATTGCATGAACAAATCATTATTACATCTCAATTCTTTACATTGTCATATATAAATTTATTTTCACATGACATTAATAAATACATTAACAAATGAATCAAAAAAATTCTAATTACATACGCAAATGGTATGATCATAAGATGGATAATAAATAATTCATAAGATCTTAATTAAATGCACACAAATAATATATATATATATATATATATATATATTACAACCTAAAAGATGACTTTTAATTTAAAAATGTATAAAAAAATTATGCAGGCTAATCCTCTGTCCTATCTTTTAATTTATAAATGTATAAAAAAGTTATGCAGGCCAATCTGCCCTGTCAAGTTCTTGGTCCGTGTGGACTGCAGATTATATGCAGCGGGCTAGACTGCCTAGTGTTTTTCTTGACGAGCTGGCTGTTTCGTCTGTATTGTCACTCTTACTTTTTTTATATAAACATAAATCATCTCTTCAGTAAAAGGAACATATGTTTCTGTTTCTGTTTATTCAGGATAGGAAGAAACAATGGCGGCCTTTTTTTTTTTTTCTAACACAAACATTGGAATAAAATTGAATAGACATAAATAGACGATTGCTGTTTTATTTAATTTTAAGAAAAAGGTCGTACTATTTCTATATGACTAAATGCAATTCTTAACCTTAACTGTTTTCTAAACTATCATTCACTTTCCATATAATATACTCTATTTTATTGTTTCAATCAGATTATATATAAAATAAAGCTTCCTGGACCAGCAATTTTGGGTGAGGGTAAGCCTGAAAATCAGAATCATGCCATAATTTTCACACGTGGAGAGGGCTTGCAAACAATAGATATGAATCAGGTATGATGGTCATTTAAGAAATGCTCATCATTGTAAGGTCTCTTCAAGCCATCTGATTAAGTTGCATCTTTTACAGGATAACTACATGGAAGAAGCTTTGAAAATGAGAAATTTGTTGCAAGAGTTTCTTAAAAAGCATGATGGTGTTCGGTTTCCTAGTATCCTTGGACTTAGGGAGCATATATTTACTGGAAGGTAAATCCGCATTGGTCTATTTGCAACTAGACATGTTTTTTGTGTTTCTAACTATTGTCTATCTCTGGCTCCAGTGTTTCTTCCCTTGCATGGTTCATGTCAAATCAGGAGACAAGTTTCGTGACAATTGGTCAGAGATTGTTGGCTAATCCTTTGAAGTAAGTTGTTCTATTCTACTTATTATTTTTTTTCGGGTGCAGGATAATATGAACAGAAATTTTGGAACAATTGCACTTCTAGTTTTTCATAAAGTTGCTAACTGTATAGAGAGAAATAGAGCAAGTTCTCAATAGAAAATAGAAAAGGAATGTTAAATATTTGAAATTGGTAGATTGATTTTATTGGGAAGTAACAAATCACTCTGATGCCTTTTGGTCTACTCATTAATACATTGGATTTCTGCAGGAAGATAAGTTATTACTCTCTTGGGAGTACTGAAAAATAAAGAGAAATGTCTAAACTGTTTCTTTTCTTTCTCTACTTATGTAGGGTTCGTTTCCATTATGGTCACCCTGATGTCTTTGATAGACTTTTTCACCTGACAAGAGGGGGTGTGAGTAAAGCCTCCAAGGTTATCAATCTAAGTGAAGATATTTTTGCTGGTACTGTGTCTTCCAATTACTCATTGTTTACTTGTGTTTGATTGATTGTATCTTTATTGGAGTTTTTCTGTTATTTAGGCTTCAACTCTACACTCCGTGAAGGAAATGTAACTCACCATGAGTACATACAAGTAGGGAAGGGAAGAGATGTCGGTCTCAATCAGATTTCTATGTTTGAAGCAAAAATCGCTAATGGCAATGGGGAGCAAACACTAAGTCGAGATGTATACCGACTTGGGCACCGTTTCGACTTCTTCAGAATGTTGTCTTGTTATTTCACAACAGTTGGATTTTATTTCAGCACTCTTGTATGTTATCACCAGACTTAACTTTTACTTGCATATTATGTAGATTATTATTATTATTCTATTATTTATTATTATTTTAACTTGGAAGACCCCTATTATAATCCAAAGGGATTGAAATATGGCAGTTGGGAGGTTGAACTGCCTACCCAACTGCTGCCCCCTAATTTAGACAGAGGGAGGAGGGTTACTGTAGGAGCTAAATGATCAAATTTTTTAAGTTTCTATACCTATGGTTTCTGAAAATTTCCCCTCCAATTTTATGCAGATAACCGTTCTCACTGTATATGTATTCCTCTATGGTCGCCTTTATCTTGTTCTCAGTGGGCTTGAAGAAGGTCTGAGCACTCAAAAAGCCATACGAGACAATAAGCCTCTTCAAGTGGCTCTTGCTTCTCAGTCATTTGTTCAAATCGGGGTTTTGATGGCCCTGCCCATGTTGATGGAAATTGGTTTGGAGAGGGGCTTCCGAACTGCACTTAGTGAGTTCATATTGATGCAACTGCAGCTGGCCCCTGTATTCTTTACATTTTCACTTGGAACAAAAACTCATTATTTTGGAAGAACGTTGCTTCATGGAGGTGCGAAATATAGACCCACTGGTCGAGGATTTGTGGTTTTCCATGCTAAATTTGCTGACAACTATAGACTTTACTCTCGTAGCCACTTTGTCAAGGGTATTGAGCTCATGATATTGCTTGTTGTGTATCAAATATTCGGTCATACTTACAGAAGTGCTGTTGCTTATATCTTGATTACTGCATCAATGTGGTTTATGGTGGGTACCTGGCTCTTTGCTCCCTTCTTGTTCAATCCTTCTGGGTTTGAATGGCAAAAAATTGTTGATGATTGGACTGATTGGAATAAATGGATTAGTAATCGAGGGGGTATAGGTGTTCCACCTGAAAAAAGTTGGGAATCTTGGTGGGAAGAGGAACAGGAGCATCTTCAATATTCAGGAATACGGGGAATCATAGTGGAGATACTGTTATCATTGCGATTTTTCATCTACCAGTATGGTCTGGTATATCACTTGAATATTACGAAAAAAGGCCAAAAAAGTTTTCTGGTAATTCTTTATCTACTTCGTTCCTTTTTCCTGCATTTTTATCTCGCTAATTATAATATGCTAAGCTGAATGGAATGATCGATATCCTTTCCTTGGCTTTTACAGGTCTATGGCTTTTCGTGGTTGGTGATATTTGTAATATTGTTTGTGATGAAGGTTAGTAACAAACTATTAGTGTATCTTGTATGGGCATATTTAGTAGTATTTATATGCTTCCTCACTCTATAACATTCTATTGTCTCATCGGAGCCTTTGCTCATTGAATTAACACAGATAGTCTTGTTTGTTTTCTTGCCTGACAAAAAGTGCAAACGCTACTTTTCTATGGTCTGACACATTTCAGTTTTCTGTTTTTCTTCTTGTCTCAGACGGTATCTGTTGGGAGGCGTAGATTCAGTGCAAATTTTCAACTTGTCTTCCGACTAATCAAGGGAATGATATTCCTGACTTTTGTCTCCATTCTTGTCATTTTGATTGCCCTTCCACATATGACAGTGCAGGACATTGTTGTTTGCATTCTTGCTTTCATGCCAACTGGTTGGGGAATGCTGCAGGTGAATTCTCTTTCCACTACTAGCCTTTTAAATGAAAATTCCTTGGAACTACCAATCCCTACCAAGACGGGTTAAGACCCTAACATCCCGGATCACAATTATCTAGTTGGAAAATTTCTGAACGTGCCGAAAACTGAATTTTTTAGATGAATTCGTGGACTCTTGATTTTGAAAGTGATAGATGAAGAATTAGGGAATTATTTCTGTGTAATTTGTATTAGTATAGTTTGCTTCGTTGCATTGTCTTTGTTGGCTTCGACTTGTTTGTGGTTTTGATTTTTCTGTTGCTGTTATTTGATTCTGCAGATTGCTCAAGCATTAAAACCTTTAGTACGCCGGGCTGGGTTTTGGGGATCCGTGAAAACTCTTGCTCGAGGTTATGAGATTGTGATGGGTTTGCTTCTGTTCACTCCTGTTGCTTTTCTGGCTTGGTTTCCTTTTGTTTCAGAATTTCAAACCCGTATGCTGTTCAACCAAGCATTCAGCAGAGGTCTGCAAATTTCTCGTATTCTTGGTGGCCAAAGGAAGGAGCGTTCTCGCAACAAGGAATAGTTGTCTAACTCTGATGGCTTATTAGGAGCCAAAATTCTTGGTTGCTCTATTAGCTGCACCAAGATATTCTGTAGCAATTGTAAGTAGTTGTAACTATGGATGACACATTTTACTTTTCGCTTTCATTATAGCGTTAAATTATCATTATCAAATATTCAAGTTATTAAGTCTTCATATCTTGCACCTCCTACAAAACAAAAGGATCAATCGAACTTCCTTTTGTGTGATAACATGAGGGAGAGAAGGAATAGGAGTGGACGTTCAGAGTGTCGTTGCATTCTAGTTCATACTGGTCATCATTATCAATTTCAATTTATTTTTGTTTACAGCATATATTAGTTTACACATGGAAATGTCATATGTTACCCATCATTTACGGAGATAGAGATGGTGCAGGCCAAACTCACCAGTGACACCCCTTTATTTACGGATTCGTGGACATTGTCTTTGACCCCTTCCTGAAGCGGTGAAAGTCTGAACATGAGAAAACGAAGAACAATTGAACATGAAAAAGGTCAGAAGAGGAAAGGGTAGCCCGATGTTGAACTCTACGTTACCGACAAGATTTATTTGGTATTACTGCTTCGATATGGAAGCTTTTTAAAAATCTGTGAAACCAAACCTCATCCCCTAACTCACCCATTTGTCTCTTAGGAACTAAATTAAGAGTAGCAGATTACTCATTACGTGGATCCAATTATAGACAATAAACCAAATGAATCCCTGTAAATAGAATAGGTTTCAATTTCATTACCATGTTTCACATTGAAGGACTCCAAAATTGGTGGTTTTGTTGACATTTTGCACTAAAGGATTAAAATATTGTTTTAATTTAAAAGATTAAAAAAAGATTTATTTCATTTTTTTAGAGATTAAAAATATAATTAAATCTGAAATAAAAACGAGTAGATAACAAGGCATGGTGAATGATAAATCTTATTGTACTGGTCCAGTATAGCATTGACCTTGAAAAAATTTAGTCTAACTTTTTACTACTGAAATTCATTAAAGTTACAAAACCGTAAATAAAAATCATTAATATATTTTACTAGATAGTATGTTAAAATAAAAAAGAAAAAATGTTTAGAAAAATATTAAGATATCTAAATAAAAAAGAATAGAAAGAAAGAAATGCCATTTTAAGAGAAAAATAATATAGTTTTGCTTGTTTTATAATGTTTTTTCCATTCGAAATACTTTGATAACACAATGATTTTCCTTTTTCTGGTGGGCACAAAGGATATTGTGCTGTGGATAGTAGAAGACTTTTTTACATTGTTTCTCTCAGTAAAAGTTAAGATTTCGATCACTTATCATGCTTAGGCGACCAAGCAAAAGTTCGTATTTCATGGTTTATCATGTTTTTTGAGACTGACGTTTTTCACTTAGAAAGTAGAGAGACAATTTGGAAAGATAAAAGATAGTTCTTATTTATTAATATTATTAAAGAATCTAATTTTGGGATTCCAAGGCAACAAAACGGCCTGCAAATCCACAAGAACAAAAACACTTTTTATACAAGGAAAAACAATGTCTACCGTCCTTGAATTGAAACAGTCAAATTTCAGACATCCCATGTTGGCAACTCTCAAAACTCTTCTCATTCTCTCTTTTGTCGCCTTTCACTTGTCCGCTGAACTCATGTGTTGCCAATTGTTGTTCTTTCTTACTTTGCTTTTAATTAATCAACATGTTTTAAACTTTTTTAATGTCCACACCCACACACATACATACATATATCATATTCATGGCCTTTCACCTATCAACATCTCTATCATTCTCCTTAATTTGTTCATATTCTTTCATTTGTCTATTCTTTTGAGCTTTGTATGTATAGCCGGTTTTAATATGACAAGAACTTATGGTGTTAGCTCATTCGTTCAGTTGGTGATGTTTGTTGAAAAAGTCTGATTCTTACGCTGTTTAAAACCAAAATCAACAAAGGAAAATATCAAAAAAAAGAAAGAAACTCAGGTAAACTGTTATTGATTTACAATCACAATCCTATAACGGGATAGGGCAACATGCTTACTTAAATGTTTCATTGTTGTTCAGAGTATTCTTTCTCAGTTCCTTCTGGTTTTCTAGTTGATATTATGCTTCACTTTGAATGTTTCTGATCCTTACCTTTAACAGGGTTAGCGAGGGCATATATATGGCTTCATCTTTGGAGGAGCTTCTTGCAGAGGAGGGGTTCAAAGGAATCAGAAGAGTGACAAGGTCTAGAGCCTCGTTCCACTATGGTGCTTCAAGTGAGCCTCTTTACTCTTTGGAAGGGAGACTTTCTGTATCAAGTGAAAGAATTCGAGCACAGAGAAAAAATTCTATTGCCTCACGATCAATGGACAATGTTCTTCTGAGAGACAAAGTGGATAAACGGTTGAACAATGAAGCTGTGAAGAACTCTTCTAGTGATACTGATTCAGGTAAAGGAGTTGTTACCAATTCGTCAGAATACAGGCCAAGGCATGATATTACTGAGGTGATTGAGCAAGAAGCTAGCAGAGTTGAAGATACTTATTCAAAAGAAGTGTCTGCAGAAAGAAGCAAAGAAAAGAATTTCAATGAACTTTTGGAAGACACAAAATGGGAGGAAAAGCGTGTCAAGGATGCAAAGGTGCAAAGCAGAAGTTCCAGTATACACATGCGTAGACACTCGAGCGAAACTGGAAAGAATATAAATTCCCAGAAGGACTTGTACACTAGATCTAATAGCAAGAGCTTTGAATATAGCAGCAGGAATAAAAAGACCAATCTTGCTGTGCAAGGAGCTTCTAGTCTTGCTCTTGATGCTGTAGCTGTCCAAGCAGTAGTTTCCATTCTAAATGGATATATAAAGCGTTTTCCAAAAGATGAGGATTTTCGGTCTACATTGCATCAGAAATGTTTCTCCTCCTTGAATTTTCTTGAACTGAAAGAAGAGAAAATTACTGAGACCAAAGTCATAAGAAGTCTTGAGCAAGCAATTGAGGCCATTGAACAATCTGTGGAGGAACCTGTATCTGCCATGTATTTGAAAAGAACAACGATGCAGCTTAGCATTATTACAGGTTTGAGCTTAAATGATTTGAAATACGAGTATACGTGTGGGATCCCGAATTATAAGTTGTCAGCCTGTGCTCATCTTTACCTCAGTGTGGCATACATGATGCAGAAAAAAAATAAGGTGTCAGCTAAGCATCTCCTGCAAGTGTTTTGTGATTCACCTTTTCAGGCACGGACTATATTGTTGCCTGAACTGTGGGAGCATCTATTTTCTCCACAATTTTCTCATTTGAAGGCATGGTACATGAAGGAAGCAGAAGTTCTAGTAGACACACCAAACAAGATAAGAAGGCTAAAACTTCTTCAAAAAGTGTATAATGAACATTTGGATTCTGGAACTCACATATTTTCTGTGTACTACAAAGATTGGCTTACTGAAGGAGTGGAATCTCCAGCAATTCCTTTAATTGGCATTCCATCAGTTTCTATCACAGGAATTCAAGAGGGAAGTTCACTTGGTCGTTCTTTTGAGTCGTCTAGCTCCATTGACCCATTCTCACCACAGCCAATGGTCAGCAAGAAACTGTATGATTCTATGTTTGGTAGCTTGAGGAGACCTGGAGTTTACCAAGTCAAAGATGTTATGGATGATGGTAACCAAGACAACTGCGTGAAAAGTTCTTACGGCTCAACATTTGTTAAACAGACATTAACATATGAGTCTGAAACTGTTAAATTTACAGATCAAGATATTGAAGGTTTCTCTCAAGGTGTAGCTATTGATACAATGAAGCCTGTAAGATATTTCTGTTTTCTGTATATTGTTTTCCTGGGAAAATTACAAGCAAGGGTTAATTAAGTCCGTAAGTTAAGTTATTATTTACTACCATTCTTTGAACATGATTAATTGTTCCTTAACTAAAAACAGTGCTGCCATAGTAGATTACTCTTTTACCAAATTACCTCGAGTCCTCTTCAGTAACTGATATGCAAAAGTCTGAATTGTATATTTCTGAAATTTTATCATTGGTCATTTTGTTTGGAATCGTTACCTTTGTAGATTTGGAGTCATATAGGTTGAGGAGTGAATGACTGTATATAATTTATAAAAGTTGTTTTATGGTTTGAATGCACTAAAATATGTGTTTCTATTCTTGCTTTACATCTCACTTATGTTTACAATATCAATGATATGTGACAGCTCAGAGGAAATTCAATGACAGCGGCAGGAGAATGGCAGAAAAGGAATCTCAGTGATGACATTAATAACACTTTCTCTAAGCAAACTAATTTAAACAGTCACATTATTGATGCCCTCCCACATGAAAAAGAAAATGAACTTGATCTCAAAAAGGTGCAACATCTGTTTTAGAAAGCATATTCTTTCAGTCTCACGACTGTTTCACTGTATATGTAGTGTTTATGACTTTATATCCTTCTCTATTTATAACCTTTCACTTGCAGCCAAATAAGACAAGTTCTGCTCTTCTAGGTGAGAAAAATCACATGTTTGATTGATGTGCCTTTCTTCAGATAACATATTCTATTAATTATTGGATTGTACATGAAAATATTGGTGCAGGATCATATTTTCCAAGCACTCCACAGGAATTTATTTGTTTTCTTACTGGAAATCTCTTTGAGGAACCAGTCACCCTAGAGACAGGTCAAACCTTTGAAAGAGAGGCCATCAAAACATGGTTTGAAAAGGGAAACAGAACGTGCCCGGTAACAGGAAATGCTTTGGAATGCGTGACCATGCCATTTACCAACCTTATTTTGAAGCGTTTGATTGATAATTGGAAGTCAGAACGTTTTGATTACCTTCTTGATCTTGCTTCCCAAAGAGTGGAGAATTCAGAGGAGCTTAAGTTAAAAAGGAGGGATGAGGCTGCTATTTTCAAGTTAGAGAGTCTTTTCTCCTCTTTGAAAGAAGAGGAGAAATCAACTTATGCTAAGCATCTCATCTCTTTAGGAGTTCTTCCATTTCTTTTTAGGAGGTTTGAACAAGGAAACGTGGAAGAAAAATCACAAGTGATGTCACTCTTGCTAAATTGTATTCAAGTAGACTCTGGTTGCATATATACGATAGCAAGGAATGTTAACATAAAATGTCTTCTTGAGCTTCTTCACAGCAAGGAGGCTACCCCAACAACAAATGCAATACTATTCCTCACTGAACTTTTATCAATGAAGAGGTGAACCTTATCAATTTTTTATATTCAATTACATTAGATTGATTTACAGCCTGGAGCAACATAAAGTCAAATTTATTTAAAAAATCATCCTTTCTTCTTCAGCTTTTAAAGTTTTTTCCCTCCTCATCCTCTTTGCCCAAAATTATTATTAATGTAATTACCATTTCGATGATAGACACTCTCATTCTTTAGTCTAAACTTCTCCGAGTTACAGCAAAAATAGTTTGCAGCAGTCCTAAATGTTGAAAGTTGGTGAGACATTAACTGAGAGGAAATGGGCGTTGAGTGTTAAAGTTTATGGACTGATTTATTTGAGGAGTGGATATAACCTCATTTGGAAAAAAAAAAATGAATGCGTTAAATGTGTTAAAATTAATGTATGAAGATCTAAAATTGGATTTATAACTCCTAACATGCTTCCTAATTTGTAAGCTCACTGTCTTGAGAAGCTGACTGAGTACAAACTTTGAACAACATTGTGCAAGGTGAGCACTATTTTATGCTAAAAGTCGTTTAAAAGGCTGAAGACAGCTATAGGATGGATAATTTAAACCATCGTTCTTTAAATAGTTAACGAACATATTCTATGGTTTTTATAACTAATAGGATCATTTTGGCTTGTTGTTTATCAGCATATTGTAGATATTATAAATTTCCAGAAAAAATTGTATCAAGGACAACTACTATCTAGGACCCTGGAATATTAATTATTCAACTACCTTTTTGTAGGAGAAAGGATGTTACTTCATTCATAAGTAGCTTGGCGGGAGAAAAAGTATTTAATATAATGGATATGCTGCTCATGTATCTCAAGAATTCTTCTCCATTTGAAAAGCCCCTAATTGCTGTCCTTTTGTTACACTTTGATCTGCTGGTATGCTCAAGTAACGTTGAAAAAGTTACCCCAGTGTTCCTAGTATAATCGTTTCATGTCTATCTTCTTGTATCATGATTAGAAATAATCTCAGCTGGTTTAACATGAAAGGTGAATGAGGTAATCTAACAGATCTAACAAATGACTCCTCTAAATTGAGAGATGATTTTTGGAACGTAAAGTGAAGAGTTATAACCATCTAAATTTAGTTTCTTAAATTTTACATGTATGTACATGTATTTTATCACAATGACTCAATCTTAACAGGAGAATTTCCAACCAAAGACTTATAACTCTTTGCACTTTGCCCTCTAAAGCGCACCCCCTACTTGACATTTTCCAGTCTATCATGTTAACTGTAGGAATATTTTGAGCAGCTATCAAAACTAATTCTAGAATTTAGATTAGTAAAAGTAATCAACATTTTTCAGTTTTACTATGTAGTTTCTTGCCGCTAAATATTGACATATATAATTTTTGTTGATAACAACATACTGCAGATTGTGCATTTACTTATAAAAGGATTGTGTTTGGAAATTCGCCAATTCATTTTTTTTTTTCAATATATTTAAGGGATGGTGCTGCATTTGAACATCTCTATATCTTTTCTTGGAAAAAAATGTAAAGAAAAGTCAGATGTTTATAATAGAACAATCACTTGAAACAAGAACATTAGCTGTTCAAGCCTCTTCTTATTCAATATGCTTACATTTGCTTGGAATATGCAATCCTAATCTAACCTAAAATCTTACCATTTGCTTCATTATCAACCTTTGTTTTTCAGTGGAAATTTGATTAAGATATTCTGTACATTTGGCGTAAACATGGATTTGTCTGTACAATATTTGCAGACGAAAAGCCTTCAAAGTTCCCTCCTATATTTAGCCATCTTCTGATCTCTTTCGTATATAATTTTTTCTTAAAGTAAGTGATAAATGAATTCAGTTTCTGCCTTGCACACTTATAGACTAGAGAAACTTTTCAATGCAGGTTGAGCCTCAAAAGTTTAGCATATACAGAGAGGTGGCTGTGAATGCCATTGCAGAGGCACTTGATGGCAGCTTAAACAATGAGAAGGCCCAAGAAAAGTGTTGCAGAGCACTTTTAATCTTGTGTGGCCATTTTTCTTCTACTGGAAAGATACCAACCAAGACTAGCATCTTAAAACAAGCAGGTTATAGCTTAGAAGTGAAACCTCCTGGCCATCAAGAAGAGGGTCAAGAGTCAGAAGTAACCATTTCATTGGTAAGTGCCATCATGTCATGGGTAAGACGAGATTGTTTATACTTGTGTATACCGGATACAATCTCTAAACTTGTGTTTGATGATACATATATTTATTGAACAAAGTAAAATGGTTATTTTCCAATATAAGACCAAACAACAATTCCTTTAGAAAATGAACGAAACAACTAATGCCTTGTCATTTCCCAAAATAAGTATATTGACACTCAAGAATATAGACTTCTTAATATTGAAAAAAAAAAATCAAATGTTTAAGACTTTACAGTAGTTAATCACTAATCTAGTGCGTTAATAAACTTTTTGAGCTTGAATAAGTCACTAATGTATCTTGGCTGATAAATCAACAAAAATCATAGGAAGATGAAGAGAAAAGGGGTGAAGAGTTGCTAAAGAAGCTGTTGGAGTCGTTGATTGGTGATGGAGAAAGCCCATTTTTGAAGAGCATATCTAGATGTTTAGATTGTAAGCACCTAGATTTGGTGAGGGCGTGTCTTACGACTGTGACATGGTTGAGCTCTTCACTTTCTACACTATTTGATGCTGGGTTGCATCTTCCAGCCTTCTTATCCATCATTTCTCAGTTGAAAGGAATCTTGGAAAATGGAGAACTTGAGCTCAAGACTCTTGCTTCTTTGTCTTTGCTTAATTTCAGTAAAATATCAGGTTCGCCATCTTCTGCACTTTTCTTTTTTTTTGCTTAAAATCTTGCCATTTTTTGGGAATTATTGAAGACAGTTACGTTTTAGATTTTAAAGGGAGAAAAGGTATAAACTTGAGTCAAAACGATCGAAGTACGTACACTTCCAATAACTTTTTGACTAATTGAGTTTTTAAATTAAAAAAAAAAAGGTTCTTGAAATAAGTTTTTGAAGACTCATGAAAGAATTCTTCGTTGCGTTCTTTTTAGTTAGATGACCAATTCTGGAACCAATGCATTCAACTGCTTTAGGCGTGCAGATTTATGTTATGCTGTTTAATACATTGTAAATTGTTTTAACAGAATGCGAAACGCTTTTAAAGACTATGGCAGAAGATATTGCTCCCCTTCTTCATGGACTTGTTGATGTAACATGGACTGCAAAACAACTGCATGCAATTGTTTCTAGGGAGAATTTGTAGTATTTAAGAAACATATATTTGTCTCCTCATTTCTGGAATTTAAATTTTGATGGGGTCCAATTTTCTTGTTCGAAAATTTATGCTGCTTATAATGAAAATCCTTGGCATAGACTCTTTAGAAAAGGCAAATACCTCAACATGGTTGATTTTTGTCTAGAAAAAATGTAAATTGATCTCATTAACTTCTGGATAGTCACAGGATTTGTGTCAGTTGTGTAGGGGTGAAGTTTTCAAAAGGTAGTTAATGTGATATGCTTCATACCATAAAGAATAGTGTGAGAATGATTCATTATTAAGAGGACTCGAAAATGACGTGGGAATTTATAATTTGATCCTCAGAACCATTACATAGAAACAAAGAATGCCTAGTATAATATAAAACATTTTCAGTAGTTCATAGAATAGAACAAATCCAAATACCAAATTTCAGCTATCCAAACCAAAGCTGTATTGTTATCAAGAAAGCACTCATCCCACTTATATTTTGTCATTTCTCTCCCAAATTAACTGGCCATGCTTTGTGTCACTATAGGATCATCCTTGAAAAGCCTAATTAAAATTACCTAGAATACATACTAAAACAATGAATTATGAAAAACAACTAAATCAAACTTTACTAATAATTTCCTCGTCTTCTTGCCTTCCCATGTCACCGTCTTTAAGGTTGATGCTCTTGTACCAGGAAGCACAGAAAAAGTAGAGCACAAAGTCAATAACAGTTAGTATTGCAATGAGGAAGTAAAACCTATGCAGTTTCCCGTCATTCAAGTTATTGGGAATCCATCCTGGATTCTCTCCTTTTGCAGTGATTTCCGTGACTATGAACACCAGCAGGCTACTCACATAGTTTCCAAGAGAAATTGATGCCATGCAAAGTGAGCTTCCAAAGCTTTTTATGCCATCTGGGGCTTGCCCGTTAAAGAACTCCAATTGTCCTACATACATGAAAACTTCTGAAGCACCAACTAGAACATACTGTGGGATTTGCCAAAATATACTCAAAGAACTAGACTTTGTCCCAGGTGTAACTTGTTTGAGCCTTGCAATCTCTGTGGCACCAGCTGCAAGCATAGATAACGTTCCGATAATTAGGCCAACTCCCATTCTTTGAAGCTCAGTTAGTCCCCTAGAATGGCCAGTGAATTTTCCTGCCAGAGGAACAAGGATTTGGCGATACATTCCAGTGCATAAAAGGACACTAAAGATATCAAACACTGACATGCTGGCTGCTGGGAACTCAAAATTTCCAACCTTGTTGTTCATCACATCCCCTTGCTCGACAAAAAGAGAAGCCATTTGCGTAAACACAACCGAATAAATTATTGTACATAGCCAAACTGGTACCAATCTCAATACACACTTGGCTTCTTCAACTTGAGTCACAGTACAAAGCCGCCAGTGGTTATTGTGATCATCTCTATCTTTCTCCGTTATTATTGCTGCCTTGTCCATGAATCTGCACAACATCAACAAACATGAACCGAGGAAGTGAGTTTCCATTCCACACAACCAAGTACTGAAATTAATACAATCAAACGTTGTTTTACTCGATCACATATTTTTTGTTACCTAAAATTGTCGCTGTGTAGAATCTTTCTACTGCCTTTTATGGCAGATTCTGGACCATCAACCTCATAAAGTTGGTCTCCCATGACTGATGGAACCTTAAATTTTCTAAAAGCAGCCACAAACACCTGAGCTATCCTTATCACCGGATTCCCATATGATTTTACATATCTATATCTTTTATATCCTGCCAAGTATGAAACTAAAGCAATAATAGCTGAGGCCAAGGACACCGAGAAACCCATTGTCCACATCCCTGTATCCTCATAGTATACTAATATAGTGTTGGAGAACAAAGATCCAACGTTGAGGGAGAAGTAAAAATAAGAGAAGAAAGCTTCTCTCTCGTTCCTATGTTTTTCGATCTTCTCATCGAATTGATCCGCACCAAAGGTTGCTAAGGTCGGTTGGTGCCCTCCATATCCAAATGCCACAAGATATATGGACAAGTAGAACACGCCAACACCCACTGATGTTGGTTCCCTGCAGTTTATTTCTCCATTGCCACAACCAACTGGTTTGATAAAAAATTGCCAAGAAGTCACGGACAACAACCCCAAGCCCTGCTCAAGTTCAACGTGCATATTCAGAATTTCATTGTATAATGGCATAAAAATGTTACATTAACATGTAAGGTGAAATCAATAAAATACAGTACAATACCACAACAAAAATGAGCTGAAAGATTGAGCAGGTTAAATATCGGCCCCAGTAAGAATCACTGAGGAAGGCTCCTATCAGTGAGAATATGTAAACGGTTCCTGTCCACTTGCTCACATTGTTAGCAGCCTCAGCAATGTCCTGGCGAAGGACTCGAGTCAGAAACAAAACCAAGTTTACTCCGACTCCGAAGAAAGCTAGTGTGGCCAGTGCTTGATTCGCTGCATTCATTACAATATTAAATAAAAACATGTTGCATCCAACTTACTTACGTGTTGCCATTTCTTATTTTTTAGAAGTAGAAAGTGGATTATGAATTAACTTGTCATATTTCAGTACCTAGCAAGATCATTGCAGTTTTCCAACCTCCTATAACCTCCGTATCTTTTGTGGGTGCCATCTCTCTGAAGCCACCATTTTCTCTAGTCACCCGCTTTAAAAAAAAAAAAAATAGAAAGAAAGAAATCACATTATACAAAAATTAAATAACAAATTTAGTTGATAACCTTTTTGCCATTCAACAATAGCAATCTATGTATATGTCTATGATATTTTATGAAAACATTGGTGGATTATTATTTCACAGTTTCAGTTGTAACATGAAATATTTACACAGGCCATAAAAGGCTTGTATAATCGTTTTTCTGTTTAACATCATCACACAGAACCCCTTCACTTTGTTTTCTATTAAATTGAAACTAAGCCTGATCGACTAAGAATAACTGACCTCCTCCTGTGCGTCAGAACCGAAGTCGTTGACTTCGTGTGAATTGGTGATTTCCGGTTGCATCTGCGAAATATTGAAACACTTTAAATTCTACATACATGAGACAGTGCCCCAAAGCTCTCTTTACAAAAATGACAGACAGGGAACTCATCTTTAGGAGTCATTTTCAAGCATGAATATCCACTATCTTCGTGTTATCTTGTACTTTACCATGGATGATAAGAAGAAAATATCATGCATGATCATTTCTGTTACAGTTTCGCGATCATGCATGAACGTACTTTTATTTTCTATAAATGTCTCATATCATGTATGTTGGATGAAAACATTAGGATCCAAAGTTTGCAAGCAAAATCCATAAATGGATTCTATTCTTTTCATGATATGAAAATACATTAAGTATAAATATCTACAGTGTGTATATAAAACAAACAGATGTTAATGTTTTTTTGCTGCCTTATACATCAAACAAGACATTTATGCTGAGACATAAAAAAAAAACTTTAATAAGAGCATTTTATTTAAAAAATTATTGAGTACGCGATAAACTGTATGTTAAAAATGATAATAATAATAATAATAATAGTGATGAAGTTGTGTTGTGTTGTTATGAATAGAAATAAATAAAAAAAAAGTGTAACCTTTTGCGGAACTTGGTGACAGAAAGAATGAACTGTTCAGGAACAGTGTCAAATTCTGGTGAGGGTGAAGAGCAATAAGTAGAAATTGAAAAGGCGAATGTCCCCGGAGAATCAGCCAGATTAAAACTTTTTGTCATTTATGGCTCACAATCAATCAAGGATTTACCACTTCCTACTCTAAATCCAAACTCTCATGCATACAATTCAATCCTTTTTCTTCTTTCTCAAACCTCTCTCTCTTTCACTCACACACAATAATGATAATCAACACTGCAGTAATAGTGAGCAAAAGATAATAACAATAACTAAGAGTTAGAATTGAAGGCTCTTTCAATAAGATTAAAGTGATTAAAGTGGAATATAAATAGTAAAGTGATAATGTAAATGGCCGTGTAACTGAATTACTATAACTTCGGATAAATGTGGATGAAGCCCTCTCTTGAGAAACAGTCTCCTCCTAAATTTCCTAATTTTCATACACATTAGTTAAATGACTAACTACTACTTCTTTCATAGACTTTTTCTTCATTTATTATTTAGAAAATATTTAATGAATATCCACATTTTTAGGAATATCACATCACATCCGCTGAATGCTTTAAGCGCAAATACTTGAGCAGATATTATGTAAGTGTACCGAAAACATGAATATTCATAAATCATCGTTCTTAGGTGTCATGTGGTTATTCCGTACATGAATTCACTTTCTTATTATTTATAATAAGTTAACATATTATGTAATATCTACCATTAAATTTTATTTTATCTAGCTAAATTTATAATAAATAAACTCTTTTTCATATATAAGTTATATTATAATTACAATTAATTATAAATAACTATTTTTTAACAAGTAAATTATATTTTAGATACATGTTAAATAATTTTATTAAAATATATATAAATATATTTTGTTATTATATTTTAGGTAAATATATAATAACAAAATATATTTATATATATATATATATTAATTTTGATATTATTTCTTAAGATATATATTTTTGAATGAAATCAGGAAAATATTCTTTTAAATTTATTTATAATAGAATGCTATTTTTAAAAGTTATTTAAATTCAATTTACGAATACAGATTAAAATAAAATAAATAAGTTATTAAAAAAAATCAAACATTCAAAGATCAAATAAAAATAATTTGAGATAGTAATATTTGTTTATAAATTAAATTAAAGTCAAATTAAAAAAATTTAATATAACGGAACAATTTCATGAAAAATATTCAAGGGAATAAAAACTAAGTATTCAATAATAAGATAGTTTTCACGCAAGAACCGGCGGTGTTGTTATTATTAAATGGTGTGGTTGAGTTGAGAATGATTTTTCTAATTTATATATAGAAAGGAAAATAAATAGGATCTATTCTAACCGTAATTTGAAAAGATAGTTGGAATTAAAGTTATTTTTGTTGTTGAGAATGAAGTTTATGTCAGGGGTAGGAGGCTAAGATTTGCGGAAGCATTTGTCCATGGTTGCCACCTTCCCTTCTTCTACATGTCACAGGGCAATCAATGAAACCTCATCGCATAATTTTGATGTCTGTCACAATCAAATAGTCCAGGTATGTGTCTACGATTCTAGCTTACCTAGTATGTCCGAAATTCTGATCAAACAAACAAATGTAGATGCTGAGTATCAGAGCTATTGTGGCACATCAACTGCACTAATTAGGGATAACAACTATCTGTACTGGCTAAGGTTACAATTTCAGCTACACTATCCATTCATCCAAGCTGGCTACCATTGTGCTGGTGGAAATAAATCACCATAATTTCGAAAAATGTTTTAGGGCTTTCTATGCTAATACAGATAAAGGAATTTCATGGAAGGAAGAGTTATGATAGCTCTAGAATGCTGTAACAAAGAGAAATGATTAATTAGTTCGGGATTAACATAATCACCACTAATCTTTATATAAGTGTTCTTAGCTTTTTCTAGTAAATTATAAAAATTAAGTACATAACACATTAAAATTGGTGGCAACCATGTAAAGGTATTAATCTCGTACCTATCACCTAATAATTTCCTGTAAACCAGGGGACAAGGTCAGATAGGGACAAGGCTGCAATAAGACCGAATAAGATCCGGTACCATATTCATGAAATTAACTCACTGTTATCGAATAAAAATGAAACTCTAGAAAATGGAGCTCCTGCATTATAATGACGGTGCCAAGCAGGGCAGACATGTGATATGATCAGACAAGGAAAGTGAAGATCAGACATATGAATACATAGATATAAATAATATAAGATAATATATAAAGTCATAATATGTTTATGTGAACTGTACTCAAGAAATGCTACACAATAATACATAAAGTATTTAGGCCAAGAAGCTCTCTCACACGAACACCTTAGGAATGACTTCCCTGCTCAAGAAGGTTGTGTGTGTTGGGGTTCTTGCCCCAAGCTCTCTCCCTCCATATTACTTCCACTTCATCAAATGTCAATCCTTTGGTCTCGGGAACATACACAACCACAAATACAAATGCAAGCACAGTTACACCACCGATAATCAGGAAAGTAGAGCCAATCCCTATACCCTCCGCAATTGAAAGAAATGTCTCTGAGACAATCAAATTTGAAACCCAACACACAGTAGCTGACATGCCCCCACAGATACCTCGATATTCTTCCGGATATATCTCTGAGCTTAGAGTCCATGGCACAGGTCCCATTCCTGGCGAGAAAAAGCCAATATACAGGGCTAAGCCTATAACTGCAAGCCATCCATACAACCCATTTGAAGATGTTGATTGCTTATAAAATGCAAAGGCCAAGATTATCAATGATACAAGTACTCCTGCCAGGCTACAAAGAGCTAATTTTTTTCTCCCTGCATGGTCGATAAGGTAAATGCCAAGAATAGTTCCGGCAGCATTCATGCCAGCAACTATCAGGGATAGGAGAAGAGCCAGTTGATTGGCATGGAACCCAGCCATTTGGACAATTGTCGGGCTGTAATACATGACAGTGTTTATACCTGTGAACTGCTGAAAAGCCTGCACAACCATTGGGTTCTATAAGAACACATTTCACACATACCTAAACTTATGTTATTTATGCACAATTTTCAAATACAGAACCTAATTTACTAGTCACCACTAAAAAACAGTATAAGGGAAGCTGGTGGTTTTCTTTTTTCAATCACAAAACAAGAAAAGCAAGTCAAATCAGGACAACATAAAAATCTGAAAAAATAAAATAAAAAAGCACCAATCCGAAAACTTAATTCAAAGCTGAAATTAAAAAGTTTTAAACTGAAATTTAATTTAATTTAATTATGTTTATTTAATATGATCTAAAGTGAAATTACACAAAAAGTAGTGAAAACAGTCAGCATGTTAGAGATCAATTAATGTATATAATAGTTACATTTACTTATTATCTTAACCATCAAATGAAAATTAGATTCTTCATCAAAGCTTATTTTTTATATTAAAAATTAACAGTTCCTGCTCAATACAAATTCACCTCTTGATATGTTTCAAATATTATGATTTTGAACTTTAGTGATAAACATTACAAATTCAGTGCTAAATTTTCAATTATATGAAGCTGACATAAAGTATTTTGATGCTAACTTAAGTTTCACAGGGATAGTTGCATATGCAATCTCTACAGTAATGTGAGCAAGCCTATGAATGCGTAAGTGGCACTCCAATTCTGCAATTATTTGTAAATATGTTTAGAAAATCAGAACTGTTCTAGTTAATGTAATGACAGAACAGGCATTTATGTCCTTTCACTTTGAGGAAGTTTGCATGAAGAGTCTCTTTCTAAACATTTTATTACCAGAAGTCCGCCACCAACAAGGAATGCTAGTCTGATTTCTTTTGATCTAAAAACATCCCAGAATTTGATATTGCTCCTTCTTTGGCGCTCTTGCTCTGATTGAGCAGTTAGGAAATCAACTTCATCTTCCAACCGAGCAACATCATAGATCTTAGAAAGCACATCAACGGCTTCATTTTTTCTATTCTGTACGTGAAGATAGAATTGTAAGCTGGCATCATAGACTAGTAGCTTTTGAAGGTAAGGTAACATCTTAGACATAATTCTTGAGAAGAGCAGTGAGGCAATTAATTACCTTTATAAATAACCATCTTGGGGATTCAGGCAGGAAGAGCATGAGAACAAACTGAATAACTGCTGGCACACCTGAAACACCAAGCATCCATCGCCAAGTCCCAGGAACCTGCTCTTAATGTGATAAGGTGGTTAGCGAAATAATACCCAAAGGCAAGTATGTACATAGATTGAAGGACATTTTCAGAAAACTTTTGGGACAACAAGTGAAGATGGAAAACTACTACATCTTTCATTATTAATAGTAGCAGCAGCAAAAGAAGAAGATATATTGGAAACAGCAAAGAAAGGAATACTGACCTTAGTGAAAGCAAGGTTTACAAGATAGGAAACAAATTGTCCACCAGTTATCATGAGCACATTTGTGCTTACTAATGATCCCCTTATTTCGGATGGTGATGCTTCTGCGATATATACAGGAGCAGTGACCGAAGCTATGCCAACACCCAAACCAACCAGAAGACGTCCCAATATGAGAACGTAAGGACCTGGTGCAGCTGCCATGAGAACTGCTCCAAGAGTAAAAATAACATCAGCAAAGAGGGTGGCCTTCTTTCTTCCATAAGCATCATTAATCCAACCACCTACTGCAGCACCAACAATCGCCCCAGCAATTGCCATGCTGACAATTGTTTCCTGGGATGATCCAATAAAAAAGAATAAGTAAACAGTTTTTTTCCCTTCAAATAAGTGCAACACTCATGGAACACTCGTAGCAATCAATTGTACACATACTACCAGACTGCTTCAGATATTACTAGATACATACTAATGTAGAGAACTAATTTTGCAATTACAATACCAAGAACCCAGAAGAAAACAAGCAAAACCCCATTACTTAATGCATAATGATTGAATATAAAAGTTAGAGAAAAAAGGGTTTTAGGTCAAAATAGGTTTAGCTAATCCATTGTAAAAAATAGAGGATCATCAAGTCAGGCATTTTCTGAAATGTAGTGAATTTGATCACTGAGGATCTCCTTGATTTGGAGCTAAGGAGTAGAAAGTTGAGAAGTAAAAATTGAAAGAGAAGAGTAGGTACCTGGAGAAAATAACTGTCTCTAACTTCCTGAAAATCATCTTTAATATACAAAAGAGCTCCTGAGATGACACCTGGAAGAGAAAAGAATGGAGAAGAGATGAAAAAGTAGAAAATGGGAAAAAATGTTGTGTAAAAGAGAGGAGAGGGAGTAAGAAGTGAAAGAAACCAGTATCATAGCCGAAGAGAAGACCACCGATGCCAGCGACGGAAGCGAGGCCGAGAATGTAAGGGTTTTTGAAGAAGGACATCTTCCGCTCCGGATACAAATCCAAATATCCAGAGCTTCCCGGCGTCGACTGCATGGTGATGGTCATCGCCAAATCTTCCTCTTTTCTCGCTTCCTCAGTTTCTCACTTTCTCACTTTCTCACTTTCCTTTTTATTTCAGATCGACTCCTTCAACTCCTTCTGCTCCTGCACTCATCACCTTCTGCCAGCTACCGTTATCACGACGTGTCCCCAATTTCCCTTTTCTTTTATAAAAAAACCAATTTTCAAAATAAATATAAATATCGCTCCTCTCCCCAATCAATTATTTAATTGAATAAGATTATTATTAGCACGTCTTTATGAAGAAAGTATTATTGAGTAGTGAGGAAGAGACAAGACAAGTGTAGGGTTGCGATGAAAGAAAAGCTTCTGCCACGTGCTATGGAAAATATGGATCTTCTTCAACCTCAACACAACCAATCATTCACTGCATAAAAATAATGCCCGTCAAATGTTTTTTAATCATTCACCCTTCTCAATACCTACGATTTCCGTATTCGGTTTAGCTGCGAAAATCAATATGTGGTTAACATGAAGCCACGTCTATATAGTGGTTGTGATTGAGTTTTCTTACGTATTCGATTTTACTTTATTTCAGGAGTTTCATGTGTTTCGCTCACACCTACATCACCAAACTACAATAAATAAGATATCCAAGTTAAAATTACGAGGAACTATCAATCAAACACATAACATACTTAGTTAAAATGAGACATTCTTGAGAAGAAACATAAACAAGGAATAATGTCCAAGTTTGATACCTGAGAATGAAGGCTTGTTTTGGAATGAGTGATAGATTTAGTGACATAGAAACAGTGATCAATGTGGAATTATGTATTCTTCTCAACTCACTCTATGCGCTTATCCTTATCCATCCCTCAAATTTAGTATAAAAAATGGAAAGGGACTGTTAATGTACAACAAATTGTGACCAATTTACAACAAAAAGGTCTCCATCTTTATAGCAGTTGCATGGGTTGTCATATTCCTCCAGAGCCATCTCCTATCAACAGATATAATAAAAAAACTGGGCGATGAACAATTCAAACAAGCTGGGTTAAAGAAGTAATCCAAATTATCTGCACAAAAATATCAATTTGCTAACTCGTTTTCAAGGGTCATCGAATATCAGAAACATGTCTTTCAATAGACATATATTATCAATTCACATAAATAAAGTGATAGTAACATGGCTGTGATGAGTGATAAAGAGAAAAATAAGGAACCATGGGCCAAGCCTCCATAAAGATCAAAACTTTTATTTTAAATATTAATCTTATTATGTATCCAAGAGTTTTTCTTCTGTATTATTACAGACATTTTTTTTTTAAGTTAGGAGTGAATTATAAAAAAAAAAAAACAACTATTAGAATGAAGACATAATATTTTGTTTGATATGATTTACCAAAATATTAAATGAGAACTCATATCCATGATATACGGAATGAATTATTCTCTTCAAGGTTAAATTATGTGACTTTTTCTTTAATCGATATTCCAATTTTTTTTGTTTTTAAGTTTTGAAATTTTATATTAGAAATTCATCTCCTTTTTTTAAAAAATTCATCATGAATGTATATCAGTGTCATCATTTAGTATTTAATTTAATACTTTTTAAAGGTATTACTTAAAAAAATGTATAATCTATACATTAGATAAAAAATATGAAAGAAATGTTTACGACCGAAATTTATTTCGCGTAAAGTAAATATATTATGAAAATTTAAAAATTTTAAAGGCAAACAAATGATTCGATTAGAATTAAAAGGATTTCATAAAGTAATTAATTAAAACAATAATTTGTATATATAACTAAATATACAAGGAAAATAAATTTGTTGTTGTTTATTTTGTGTGAAATACATATTGAAAGTGTTTTTCTATGATGTATTACTAAGTTAGAGCCCTACAATTAAAACAAAAGTGGATCTGGAAAATTGTGGTGAAGTTAGTGAAAAGTAGGATGAGAATAGAAAAGCCCAATAACTAATTGAATCCATTTTTAGTTGGAAAGATTGAAAGCCCAACTGGGAAATATAATATGTATCCAATGATGATGTATTAATACATCAGACTTAGATGGTCAATAATAGCATACTTCAAAATATACTTTTTTCTTTTTGGCTGAATGTTTCACGATGCAAGTTCAAATAAGATTCCAAGTTTTTTGTTTTTTCAGATTTCTTCAATTTTAAATTGCAGACACCACAATTCGCAGCCAATTCGCCATTATAATTTATTTGTGGAGTAAGAAAATGTCAATGATTCAAAGCTCTATTCTCATGTAATTTATTTTCTTAAATGGTCAATTTCATCGTCGTTATAATTTCATAATTAAATTGATTAATAATATAAAATATAAGATTATTTTTTTTATCAATTGTAGCGACTCTAGTTTGATAAATTATTATAATTTTAAGAATTACTTATTCACTCAATAAATGTCTAATGGTTTTACAAGTATGGATTTTTATGGGTTTAGAATGATTTGGATTAGGGTAAAATTAATTTATTGGGGTAAATTTGATTTGGATTTTTTTAAAAAAATTGGCCAACTGAAATAACAGCGTGATTTAGTTTGGGTCATCTATGATAAAAAAGTTTATCACATTTTTCCACTTTTAATTTTAGTTACTGTTTATTTATATACATTTAAATTTTATATTAGCTTAAGGAAAATATTTTAATGGTTAAATATATAGTTAATTTTTATATAGTTATTATTTTATCTTCTTATTAATTAATTTACTTAAATTTTAATAAAAAATTACACAATATATATGACTAAATTAAGACTCTTGGGGGTATAACACTAGCTAAGATCATAAGAAGATAAAAATGAATGAATAAAATAAATATAAAATCTATTTGTTCAAGTGGTTGAGTTGATTCAAGTTGAAAAAAAATAAAAATTCTCAGAATCCAATCAATTATACTTTGTTTGGTTTAAATTTAAAGTAAAAAAAAATGAATTAATCAAATTAAATGTAGCATTTTAATTCGTTTGTTTTGAATTATGGAATCAATTTAATAAACGAATAACCTTATTACAAGGAATTAATATTTTAATTTAATTGAATTTTTCCTTTCAAAGTTTTACCATTTACTCACTTCTTTTTTGGGGGGATTTTCTTTTGAAAGTGTAGAAAGTCTTGATTTTGGTAGCTTGAAACAAATTTTGCATCTTTCTGAAAATTAAGATGCAATCCATGAAAAAAGTTATTTGGAGATGAATTTGTAAGATAAAGTGAATAATAAACTATCAATTTAATTCCTAACTGTGTGAGATGTGGATATAATTGTTCCAGACACTAAAATATAGCAAATAAATTTCCTCAGTTTTAATTTATTTGGTGATTTTGATCCATGCCTTTATACAAACATTAACAATGTAAAGTAAATGGTAATCTGATACATCATCTGTCACGTTAGAAACAACTTTAGTGATGGTTCTTCTCTTGTTGTCCTTACAGAATAAGAACTCACTTTTTTTCAAGTGGAAGAACCATTCTTCCCTAAGAATAATTTCTTACCATTAAAATATTCATTTTTTCGGTGAATAAAAGAGTGAACTTGAGGGCCATGATCAAGTTTAAAATTTTAAATCCAATTCCATGTTGATTCACGGTTGAGTTAAATATATAAGTATAATTTTCAACTCTCATTATAGGAACAGTAAAAACAAGTTAAAAATGAGAAGAAAAAATGATATAGTAAAATTATTTAAACATGTTGATGAAAAAAATTATCATCTGAAGCTATTGACACAAAGTGTTTTGAAGGGGAAGAAAAAAAACGGAGTTAGGAGTTGGCTAAAAGATCCACATGAGAAATTACTACAGAACAGTGAGGAGGAGGCAATCATCATGATGACAAGAGAATGATGTCATGTTTATGTTTATGTTTTTGTTTATGTTTATGTTTTTGTTATGATTATTGAAAGTGGATCCCACCCCGTATTTCCCAAATGTGATTCAGTCAGACCCAACTAAGTCATCTTCTTTCTCTTTTCTGCGTCTACGACTTCTCTTCTCTTCTCTTCTCTTTCCACATTCATTCCTCAACCAATCCAATATATATATATATATACACAAACCAATTGCTACAACTCACATATGAGAAGTATAATAACCCACCACCTTTCCCTGCTGAATTCTAGGATCACCACCCCAACCCCATCCTCTCTTTTTTCTCTAAGAAACACCATTACTTGTACCATGTCACACTCACATCATTCCTCTCCTTTCAACACACCCAGAGTGATTCTCAAGAAGGTTTTGGCCAAATCTCAACATGAAGGGGATGGAGCTGTTGTTAGAAGAGGCATTGGAAGGTATTCTATTCTGTTATGCATTTTCTTAATCAACTTTCATCTATTCTAAAACTCCCTCTTACATATATGGTTGGTAGGTAGGTAGTGTATTCATAATATTTTTTCTTTTTCTGTATCAGGAGCGACTTGAAGAACTTGGATCCCTTCCTGATGTTGGATCACTTCTCAGGTATGCGATTAATTGTCTTGGTGTGAAACCTTTTTGGTTGAAGCCTACTATGGTTGACCTCTTTCTGTCCTCCACCTGTTTGTCAATGTTGCCCAACATTACAAGTATTTTAACATCACCTTGCGTCTTTGACTTTGCAGTATCTCCCCCCGCCGGATTTCCTGATCATCCACACAGAGGTTTTTTTAATTATATTTTCCTTCTTCTGTTACAAACTTCACTTATTTTTTTGTCTCCTTATATTTTTCTTTTTATTTTCAGGTTTTGAAACTGTCACCTACATGCTAGAGGTATAGTTACATTTACTTATCCTCAAATTTAATTGAAGTTTGGTTGCTAGTTCTTTCTTGTTTGGCCAAAGCTTATGTACCTTGCTTTATTTGTGGATTTCAGGGAGGTATTACTCACCAAGATTTTGCTGGCCACAAGGGTACAATAAGAGCCGGTGATGTTCAGGTACGAATATGAATTGGTTAATAATGGTGTTACGGAAAAGAGAAGATTATTTGGTTTGTTACATATTACGATATTTATATTTGTTTTTGCGTGCAGTGGATGACTGCAGGCAGGGGAATAATTCACTCTGAAATGCCCGCAGAAGCAGACAACAAGGGATTGCAATTATGGATCAATTTATCCTCCAAGGACAAAATGTAACATATCCCTACCCCTATAACTAGTTAATAAATAAATGAACAAGTTTTGAACCACTTTTAACCGTGTTGGCATTTGATTCTGATTCAGGATCGAGCCTAACTACCAAGAACTTCCAAGTGAGAACATACCAACAGCAGAAAAAGATGGGGTTGAAGTGAGAGTGATAGCAGGAGAAGCAATGGGAGTGCAATCCCCTGTGTACACACGAACACCAACCATGTTCCTTGTTTTCTCCATGATGCCAGGAAGTGAGTGGCATCAGAGCATTCCAGAGTCGTGGAATTGCTTTGTCTATGTGATTGAAGGAGAAGGGGTTTTCGGGTCTCCAAGTTCATCCCCAACTGTAGCACATCATGTCCTTGTTCTGAGTCTAGGTGATGGGCTTAGCGTATGGAACAACTCTTCAAAGCCTGTGAGGTTTGTTGTGATAGGAGGACAGCCACTGAACGAGCCAGTGGCTCAGTATGGGCCATTTGTGATGAACACACAGTCTGAGATTGAGAAAACTCTTGAAGACTATCAATATGGGAGGAATGGGTTTGAGATGAGGAAGTATTGGAGGTCTCAATAGTAGTGAAATTCATAAAAATCTATCAGTCAGTGTCAATCTGATAGTGAAATCAAAGTAATATGTATTTTTTTAGATAAAATAAAGAAGCTTGTTTATTTTCCTTCGCTATCCTTTTCATTTCATGTGTCACTCACAGGTGTAGCTATCAAAGTAGTAGGAGCTGAAAAGAAATATTGCTTATTCAATTTTTTTTTCTTTTTATTTCTATGTACCCAAACCTTCTGGAACATTAAAATTGCTGCTGATGTCATGATGGGTATCAGCTTATCTTCATTTTTTTTCTCACTTTTCCTCATTTTCACTGGATCACTTTCTTTCTTCAGATCTATCCATATTTGGGGTAGTTGAGGTTATAAAGAGTAATGAAAACTGTTCAGATGATACAATATCTATGTTTTCAGGTTCATCTCTTATAAAATAATGAATTGTTGTGAGGTTTTCATTGTAAATTGAATTTGAAGACAGGAGTATCATTAATAAAATTTGACTTTAAAAAGGTTTTCCCTTGAGAATTTGTGGGATGAAAAAGGTTTAGGTAATGGTTGTGCATTGGGTTGGGAGTGGGTGGTTTGATATTGCTTATTGGGTTCACCATTGTGTTAAGGTCCTCTCCACTCCACCATCTCCCAATTTTAGAATTTTCTAATTAAACTCTTCTTCAGTTGATCCCAATTGTGGCATGTTGTCAAAGCCACATTGCTCAGTGCCAACTTTTCATGTATGGTCTATAAAAATGCCAATTTTTAAAAAGTAAATGCGTCTTCTTTCCAACAAATAAGTTTATTATGACTCACATCAAAATTTACAAAATTGAGCTATTAAATATATTTATAAATGTTAAATTGCTTAAGAATACAAATTTTATGTAAGCTAAATTATATTCACATTTTTTTAAGTTTACCAAATTAAATTTGATATTCTTCTCTTTCTCAACATTATACTGATTTTTTTTTTAATTTATATAGGAAATTATGTATACGGGGATGGAAATGATATATTATATTATTATATAAATTAAGAAAAAAATTGTTTACAAACTAAAACAAAATATTAGGTATAATTTCATTAAATCTTAAAGAGTATAATTTATTAATTTACTTTTATAAAAAAATCCAAAAATATTATATATTTTCTTTTTCATCACAATCTCTAATTTTCCTTTTAATTTATTCATAAGTTAATTTTAACTCATAAAAAAATATTATTATTTTTTCTAAAAATTCTTATAGAAAAAGTTTATACAATCATATTATAGAATTTTTTTATTCTTTTATAATTTAATACTATTTCTCTTATTAGTTACAAATAAATTTTTGTTAAATAAATTTCTTATATGATATTTTAATTACATAGTTTTCATTTAAATAATTAATGAGAATATTAATTTGTCATGACAGAACCCAAAATAGTGTGACTGATGCTCAGCAATGTGACAATAATATTACTGGAAATCTAACAAAATCTCTCCTAAAAATGACAATTACTCTTCTTCTACAATTAAAATAAAATATGTATAATGTCTAGCTTTCTACATGTCAAATCAACTTCTTTCTAAAGTTTTTTGTATTTCAAATGTCAATACTCTTTACTACCTAGAGATCTTTTTCATAAATGTATGGTGAAAAAGATAAATGGATATTTAGTATAATCTCAAAACTCATCTAATACTCCTATTATAAGTTTTAAAAGGAAGAAACAAACAAAGACTTAAAAGCATACTAAACAAAGACAAGTGTTGTTCAGATGATTAATGATTGATAAAAAGGAATATATCACCACTCTTGTTAAAATTCCCATTAACATCGGTTTTTTAATTTTATGTTGTCAAATGATTCTATTTCTTCTAAAATTAAAAAACATTGGTATTCAATTTTGACCATTAGTCAATCCTAATTCATCAATACCTGTTAGATTAGCTATCCAAGCGGACTCTTAAACCTAGTTATCAACAAGGTATATATATTTAAATAATTATAAATTTCAAAGGACCTATGACTACTATTGAATCGAATATATTCGCATACGAATTGAACAGAATTTTTTAATGTCTATTCAAATTTTATGACATGATTAAAAAGTTAATTTATCATCGTATATTCAGATGCAAAGTCATTCAAGAGATGTATTCACCATTTTTGGTTATCAAAGTATAACGAATTAAATGAAAAAGCTGGCAAGCAAAAGCTTTAAAAGTGTGGTTGACAGACACAGTCCATATATAGATGCACCTCCTTTTTATGGGCATCATCTATGAAATCAATCGCAAGTCATTGCCTTAGACAAATATCCTTCAATTCAAAAGAAAGTCATGAACCGAAGGAAACTAACCTCCAGGTACATTACTTGACTAAATACAACCTCCCAACACATGCACTCTCAATGTGATTAATTTGAGTTAAGAGTCAAAGCATGTCTCGGCAGAATGGTATAAATAAATTTAAGATTACATTTACAAGTTGTTTACTTTTATTGTCAATTTGCCATTCACCAGGCAAATCAGCTGAAAAGCCAAGCCCTTATGGCCAAGTGCTAAACATTAGTCAGTCAAGAAAGACAAAGCAATCGTAAATCATACAGATGAAAATGAAAACTAACCATGCTCAGTTCAGCTAACAGGCAGGGGAACAACTTGTAACCCAAATGCACAAGGAAACAAGTGAATGATTCCCGGGGAGCAAGAATTGTGGAGAGTAGAGAAGACGACGACTCAAAAAAAATAATAAATAAATAAATAAATAAAAGGAACAAGGAAACCGTTAACAACAATCACACAGAGAAGAAATAAATGGATGTCCACTTTCAATTGCTGCAAATGAAACTACAAGCTCTTTCTTTGTACCCCCGATTATACAATTATACCCGTTTCGTTTTCTTAAAATTGAAGACAACATTTTGGTTACTATATATGTCTGTCTCTCTTAAAGTTGTAACAGATGAACAAGTTTGGAAATCATGGCGAGCGACCAAGGAACAATGCAACCCAATCCAACCAACCCATTTAATTAATAAAGCAACAAAAACGAAATTGAAGTGAAGAGACAAAGCGAGTTGTGTATATTGCATTGCAGGTCATCTGGAACAGCAAGAAAAGTAGGTTTGATTTTGCTTAGATGTAGGGGGGCCATTGTTGACGAGGCTGACCCTGTTCACAGATAACTCTGCCTTGTATGTTTCGGAGTTGAGGACCTTCCTGCTGACGTTGTTGTATATCTCTCGAATAACCATCTCGAATGCCGTCTTCACGTTGGTGGAGTCCAATGCAGACGTTTCCATGAAAAACAATCCTTCCGCTTCAGCAAGGCTTTTCCCTTCCTCAACGCTCACCGCCCTTATATTCTCCAAATCGCATTTGTTCCCCACCAGCATCATCGCCACCGTCGTATCGCAATGAGCTGCATCAAATCACACCATACCATAGCTTCATTAGTATCTATGAATCACACTTCCTTACAAAACACAACAACTTGTTCAACTTAATATTTTGACACTCAACTCAAGAATATATGTATGCTCTCTCTCTCTCTCTCTCTCTCTCTCTCTCTTTCTCTACAATTAATTGTCTAAGTAAATAATTTTACTTAAAGAAGATACCGTATCTATTCTTTAATTAGGAGTTTATGATTGATCTCTTTCCTCTTTCTTTTAATCCTTCATACTAGGAGAAGCTTAAGAACAAGTAAACAGAGTCAGACGAAGTTATAAGAGAAGTTGCAATGAATAGGCAAGAAAGAATTGTGAAATTCTTAAGGGCTGCTGCTAGGTTAACCTGTGAAAAAGGTTTTATAACAGAGAAAAGTAGACAGTAGAGGAGAATCGGATCGGCGAAGGAAAGGTAGAGAAAGAGAGAGTTGGATTTGAAAAGAAAGAGGAAGCTTGTACTTTTAAGAAAGAAAGAGAAAGAAAAGTTGACAGAAGAAGAGGAAGAAGATCAGATCTAGAAGCAGAAGGGGGAGAGAGATAGAGAGAAGTACTTTTAAGCTCGTCGAGCCAGCGACCGACGCTGTCGAAGGTGGTGCGGCGGGAGATGTCGTAGACAATGAGAGCGCCGACAGCACCGCGGTAGTAGGCGGAGGTGACGGCACGGAATCGCTCTTGGCCGGCGGTGTCCCAAATCTGAGCCTTGACTTCCTTGGAGTCGATCTCCAAGCATTGGGTCTGGAACTCGACGCCTATGGTGGCCTTGGAGTGCATATTGAACTCGTTCCGGGCGTAACGCGAAAGGAGGTTGGATTTGCCGACAGCGGAGTCTCCGATTATGACGATCTTGAAGAGGTACTCTTCTCCCCCCTCGTCGTCCGAACCCCACATTTTCAATTCTAATTCCTCACTCTTCCAACCCAAAGAGAAAGAGAGAGAGAGAGAAAGATTAAAAAAAAAAAAGAGTTTTAGTTTATGAGCACACCACACCACAGCCCTCTAAACAACACAACCTGGCATCCACAAGCTCCGTTACTCTCTCTACTCACCTCACCACCTGCATTCATTGCCCCACTTTTTTCATTTTTTTTAAATCATTAATATATCTCATGTTTCTCAGGTAACTCCTTTATCTAATTCATCATTCATAGCAAAATCATCGCTAGCTTAATAAATTCATTTTACTTTTTTAAAATAACAACAATACAAAATTACAACATATTTATTTATTTCACTTTCACTTTGTTAAGTTTTCAAATAATTGAACTGATAACTTTTTTTCTTTATATTCTATTATAATTTATAAAGAAAATGTAACGATGGTTTCTTTATTCAATCCGATTTTCACTCCATGTATTTCCTCATTCTAAAATTATTCAGATGTAATTTTGAAATTGATGATAAAAAATATTAATATAGTTTCGTGTGAAATAATTATGTTGTTAACAATTTTATGAGAAAAGGATTATTAAATTTGAAACAATGGGAAGCGTGGATTAAAAGATGACAGGAGGAAGTGTGAAGAGAGAGAAAAGAAGGAGTAGGAAATTTGCATGGAATTGGACATATGGGATAAAGCTGAAAGAAATGGTAGCCGTAGGATGGCAATTGCAATGTTCGGTGATGATTAATTTAATAATTAATTGAAAATAGAAAATGGAACAGGTGTTGTTATAATCGGAGTTGGAGATTGGTTTGGTGGAGAGTTGAGCTGAGAGGAGTCGAGTGGAGGTAGTGAAGAAAGGCTCAGCGACTCTTAGTGAATTGAATCGGTGGTTCATGCGAGAGAGAAAAGAATAAATTATAAAAGTCTTCATCTCATGCCAACGCAAAGCAACACGATGTCGTCTCCTGGCTTCCCTGTGTTGCTGTTACTGCTGTTTGTCATTGCCGCCGCCGTCGCCGTCGCCTCCGCCGACGATGCCAAACGCGACGACCAGAGGGCTCCCAAGTCCCAATCCTGCAATAACCCCTTCCAATTGGTATCTGTTTCCATCAATTCTTCTTTTCTTACTTTCCTTCGATCTCCATTTTTTTCTTCTCTTCTACTCCTGCAACTGCAACTTCTCACTATTCATTCCTTTTCAATCTCCTCTACTATCATTTTTTGTTTGCAATTCGTCGCTTCCCAAATCTATCACAATTTTATTCACTGCCTTGCTGGCTGCAGGTGAAGGTGGAGAACTGGATTGACGATGAGGAAGGGCGTGTTTATAATGGTGTCACTGCCAGATTTGGCTCTCTATTGCCTGAGAAACCTGAAAACAGTCTCAGAACTCCTGCTATTTTCTCTAATCCTGTAGACTGCTGTTCCAATTCAACTTCAAAGGTTTTCTTTTTTCTTTAATGCATTTTTCTAAGGATCTCAATCGTTTCGGTACCTCCATCTTATCTCAATATCTGTATATGCGCTTGCTATTTTTTTTTTCTTTACAAACGAGAAGATAGAAACAAAAGGCAACACTAAGCTGGTCTTGCCAATTTTTGCTAGCATATCTGCCCATTGATTCCCTTCCCGCAGGATGTGCTCAATGGAGCAAGTCCAACATTGTTGTTGTGTGAAGCGTTGGATGTGATACACAACATTACTATATCGGCGGCTCACCTATATCTATTCCCTTACCAACTTAATTTTTTTGCATCGTCACGTGCCCATTTTAGAAACAAATTTGATAAACTCTAATGTAATAAGGGACCTTATCCATATTCTATCTTCATATTTCAAAATGTTTTTTGTTATTCTACCGTTTCCCTCCAATGGCTGTTAGTTATATTTGACGGGAATGGGGTATATTGTTTTTCTCAAGATGCATGCCGAGTGAGTTATGCATTCCTCTTTTTGCAGTTGTCTGGATCAATTGCTCTCTGTATGCGTGGGGGTTGTGACTTCACAGTCAAAGCTGAATTTGCACAGTCTGGAGGTGCTACTGGCATGATGGTGATAAATAACGCAGAAGGTTTGTTTTCGAACTTCACACACTATGTTTTCTTGTTTTGTTTAATTTGTAGAGAGGGTCTGTAAGGTTGTCCAAGTCATTTGATAGGCCTGAGACTTCCATCCTCATTTACAGTCAGTGGTAAAGTGAGTTGCAAACACACTTTTTTATACTTAAGCGTATTCATGTATATGAAAATGCTGACAAGTCTTGAGTACATTCAATACATAATGGGAAGATGAAATGATTACTGAGTAATAAAGCAACTAACACAGGCATGGACAAATGGACGCGGCCTTATACCACTGTTGCTCTCATCTTGCAATGTCCTGTAAATGTTTTAGCATACAATTTACTTATCGAATCATTGCAATTAATGATTTACACTTTTTTTTTGGCTTTAGTTGATACAAAGTTTCATATTTAGTCCAATGTCTAACTATTACTTTCTCCAGATCTCTTTGAGATGGTTTGCTCCAATAGCAGTGAGGCAAACATTTCAATTCCAGTTGTTATGATAACAAAGTCAGCAGGAGAAGGTCTAAACAAGTCTTTAACATCTGGAAGGAAAGGTCAGGACTTCAATTCTTTGAACATCTATTTGTACAATTGTTGTTTTTGAGCAAAATATTTAGTCTTGTGTATCTACTAAACAATTTTGTATACTTCTAAGATGCAAATATTTTTTTTTTCCTTCTTTTATGGCCATGGTAAAATGTGTATTTGAGTCTTAATTTTTTTTAAAAAATGCATCAAAATGGTTTAACCAATACTTGAACCCAAGCTTTTCGAGTGACAGATCAGGCATGCCGCTACTAAGCCAATGGTTCTTCTTAGCAATTATTGTACAATAATTTGATATATTAACTTGCTTGGGAAAGTAAATATATGTTTTGAAAATGTCCAAACCGAAGTACTGAACCATGATATTTTTTATTCAAGTATACTCATTGTTGATTGCTGAATGACTGTACCAGTTGTTACTATATTTTGTGTTTCTTAAATTTTTGTATTCAGATTTATATTTAAAATGTTTATTTAGTGGAGGATATAATTACATATATTAATTATTTATGCATTATAAGATATATTCAGTGTACTTAGTGCTGTTTTGATTTATTGAATATGTCGTGAATCAAATTAATGAATCATGTTAGATATTTATCTTTTGCTTTTTTCCCAGGATTTTACATGTTATATTTCATAAATTCGAAAAATCTATTAGTATATTACAAATGTGCAATTAAACTCATTTTCCCTTGCAACCTATAACTTATTTCATTTCTAGTTCATGGATTGTTTAGGTTTTAAAAGTATTGACTAATACTAATAGGGCCACTATTTGTTATTTTAATAGTTATCCACACCTCTCATATACATGAGTTATATTTAGTATTAATAGTGTCACCATGTTTTATTTGAGTCTATGGGATGTGAAAGAAAAAATTGGTTTCATCAATAAAACAAGCTTATACATCCTAGATGTCAAGTTTGTTTTCCACTTGACTTACAGATTGTTAATTTTAATTGTCTATTGCAGTGGAAATTTTGTTTTATGCTCCACCTCGGCCACTTGTTGACTTCTCAGTTGCATTTTTGTGGTTGATGTCTGTTGGAACAATTGTATGTGCTTCACTATGGTCAGATCTAACTACTCCAGAAAAGTCTAATGAACGCTATAACGAATTGTGTCCCAAGGTTTTTCCTTGCAACCCTATATCATCCATAAAGTTTGTTATACATAAATGTGCTTTTGTGATACCTTAAGTTAGCACTTTCTGGAGGTGAGGACATGCTTTTGTCAAGAAAGAATCTCCAAATATTTGAACATACTAAAATGGAAAGTCTATATAATCACTGTATGACCATGGCATGTTTATTGATCTACATTTCTTGTTTTCCTTTGTTTTAGCCACTGATAATTTCTTGTCTCTAGTTTTGCAAAATTATTCCTATGAATGAACTTACGAATATAAAATTCTGTTATAAGTTTTAAATTTTTTTAGGCATGGCTGATTCCAATGAATGTGTCATCTTTATATTTTGCTTGGCTTTAGTTTCCATGGATGAATCCCATATTAAGTAGGATAAGCTACTAGATGTGGTACTCAAGCCTTGAAATTCTTCCACCTAATGGAGTAGTCTTTTTGGTTGGGCTCAACTCTTGCTCTTAAGTTCTAACAATAGGTGCTTTCGTTGAGAATTGAACTGCAAAAGGACTACCTATAGTTTTGGATTAAGGTGCAAACCAAATACTAATAGATGAGTGAATCCATCAAAGAGAAAAGAGCTACCATCTATTCAATATTGATAGAGTGAAAACCATCATGGACATCAATCCTTAAAGGAAGTGACAATGTTAGGAGTCTCACATTGAGTAGGGTAAACTACGCGATGATACTTAGCCTTGAGGTTTTCCCACCTAATGGACTAGTCTTTCGGGTTCTTGTGCTTAAATCCTAATAGTTGGGTACATTCACTCATGGGGAAAATTGGAAGTTTCAACTTATCATACATCACAACCATTAACTTCCATTCCCACTTTTGTTTTTACTTCTACCATTAGAATTTTGGTGAACATTCCCATAAATGTTAAACTCTATTCAAACATCTTTAATTTGATTTACCCTAGATAACATTCCTCATTAATATTCCTGGGAATCAAATACCACATAACTTTTATGAATTTTGCATGGAGTACAGGAGTGTGCCTTATTTTGTTTATTGATACATGTATTTGCTAGTTTATTTTTAATACATGTTCAAGTGTATTAAATTTGTGCCTATATGTTTCTTTTCTTTTGCTAGGAATCTTCAAATGCTGAAACAGTGAGATATGATTTTGACAAGGAAATTGTTAATATTGATTCAAAGGGCGCCATCATATTTGTTATAGCAGCGTCTACCTTTCTTGTGCTATTGTTCTTCTTCATGTCATCTTGGTTTGTCTGGGTGCTGATTGTACTTTTCTGCATTGGTGGTATTGAGGTAATGTAGGTTATTTCCATGAATTTTTCCCGTACTCTAGTACTCTTGCTAATTAGCTAAAAGTCATATTTCATGGTGTGCATGAAGAAGAGGTATTAGTTCTGAATCTTCCATGATTAAATTTGCCGTCCATAAATAAATTCAAATTTTGAACTAGTAATTTGAGTATTTGACACATGCACCAATCAGATTATACTGCATTAGCTTTGTTGATTACATACAAGTTATGAAAAGGTAAGAAAAGAAAGTGAAAGTCTCTTGAGATAAAGAATTTAGGAGCACTAATACCAGGACCATTATTGCCATCAACATATGCAATCTAAAGCTTTACTGTTCCCCTTTATGTTAATTTTTTTTTTTTTTCATTTCCAGGGTATGCACAATTGTATTGTAAGCCTTGCTTTAAGGTACAACCGATGTCTCTTTGTTTTCTGGCCTGAAAATGTGCTCAGTTTTCTCTCTGCATGCCATGGTTTCTGTTAATTTCTGTTTTTATTTTAATTTAAACGAGCAGAAAATGCCAAAATTGTAGTCAGAAGACAGTGAGCTTGCCTCTATTTGGGGAGATTTCTATTTTCTCACTGGTACTATTGTTATTCTGTGTGGCATTTGCGATTTTCTGGGCTGCTACACGACAGGAATCATATTCATGGATTGGCCAAGATATTCTTGTAAGTTTTAGATTTTGGTAGCTGCATGACAGGTTTTTCTATTATTATTTCAGTTTCTAAATTCAAACTTATATTGTTCGAGATGCTTCGAAAAAGAAATTTTCATCTTTCTCAAAAGTTGTCCATGAATTCTGACTGTCTTTGGAAATGTGGAACTTTGAATGAAGAACTAGAGCAGAAGTTGCAAGGGGTTTAATTCTAGGTCTTTCTTAGTGTTTATTTGGGGATGATTCCTATTTCACTTTTTGCATATATTTAACTGAATTCACTTCAATTATACATAAATATGCTTTAATACACACACACTGGTCCATCCATGTGTATGTATGTAAGAAATTACGAAAAACTGATATTCTTGGTATAACAACTCCTCTAGTTTAGGAATGGTGTAACTATCAAGTGGTTTATCATGTTAAAAAGCAGCTATTCATTGACCATTTTTTTTACCATAGTTAACTACCCTAATAGTTAGTAGTTCATAAACTATAAATATTTTTACCAATATTTCCTTTTAATTTTCTCTATTCCTAATCTTCATATTAGTTTTAAATCATTAAATAATATCTGTTTAAATCTGCACATATGGGCCAAATAGCGATTTGGGATCTTGGTTGGTTCCATAGTGGGCTTTCTTAAATTTCAATCTAGAAGCTGGTTTGTTATGTCGATTATATTTGATACCATTATACTTGAATTATTGCTTTTTTCTTCACAGGGCATCTGTTTGATGATAACAGTCTTGCAATTGGCTCGATTACCTAATATCAAGGTACCTGAATGGGATCTTTATCCCTACAATCAATTAGTAATTCTTCTCTTGCTCAATTTGTTATGTATATTAAAACAGCTCTAATAGTTGCTTATGCATGATATAATAGGTTGCAACTGTCCTCCTATGTTGTGCCTTTGTCTATGACATTTTTTGGGTATTCATATCTCCAGTGATATTCCACGAGAGTGTTATGATTGCAGTAAGTATTTACTTTCCTAGTACTACTGTAGTACTTTTACTTCTATTATCTCAGTTCTGTTAGCATCTTTAAAGGTAGATAATATAAGTACTTATTGTTCTTTTACTCTTACTCGATAAAAGGAAAAGTTTAGTTGAAAGGAAGAAGAGTGACTAGAAGCATGAAGTTAGGGGATACATAATCTTCCGAAGCATATAAAGAGGAAACATCTAAACAGAAAAATAAAACGACCTTTAGCTGATCTAGTACTCGCAGGCTAGCAGCAAAATGGAAGGGGTACACTGCAAAGGTTTAGCATGTCAAGTAATAAATGAAATTATGTATTATTTAAAACTAAAAATGAGAGCTGCAGGTAGCCTTTGGTACAAGTTTTAGCACAGTCTGTGGTACAAGTTAAATAAAAACGAGGGTACATACAAGAGTTGACTAACACAGATACATGTAGTGAACAGTAAATTAACTACCCTATTATTAACACTTGTATTCTTTTTCAGAGGGACTGTTTTCTCACTCTTATATATTTCTTTATTAAAAAGGAAGAGTAATTCTGGTGTTTTATAGATTTTTGACACTCTTACATGGGCTTTCTTTTCCAGGTTGCTCGAGGTGATAAGGCAGGTGGGGAGGCAATTCCAATGCTTTTGAGATTTCCTCGTCTTTTTGATCCTTGGGGAGGTTATGACATGATTGGGTTTGGAGATATTCTCTTTCCTGGGTTGCTTATTTCCTTTGCTCATAGGTACTGAATTCCTTATTTAGTCAATATCATATATAAATGTAAGATTTACAAAATTGAATATGTACATTGGAATGAATCCTGTCTATTTTGGCTATTATTAGAAAGTCGGTTTGTACCCACTTATATATAATAATCTTGTCATATCTTTAGTAGATATGAGATTTCCAATATATTTCTTTAGTAGAAAACTTTAGAAAATAGATTTAGGTCTAACTTAACCCTTCAAAATTGGCATATAAGATAAAGATTGCATCCCACTTACATAATTTTGCCTTATCTCTAATGGATGTGGGATTTCCAACAAATATCACAGAAAACAGAAGCCAAAGAATAATGGATATTTATTGAGTAATTTTGATGTTTCATAGCTTTGTATTCCACTGGGAAAGCTACTATTTGGTTAAGTGAATCGTAGGCTTTTGAACTTGTATTCAGTAATTTATCTGGGCTGAAGTTCCTGTTTCACTACATGCGATATATTATAATGGTTTCAAGGACCAACACTCACAAGTCCCTATATAGACTATAGTTTAAGTTGATAAATGGGGGCTTTTAATTTTCTTTTATAGACTATAGATTATCTCTTAGGATTAGTTTCCATATTTTCTTATATTTCAAGATCCGTTTCCTTGTTTAATTCAGATTGTCAACTGTCAAGTGCAAGTATAAATAAAATTGTAGTGATTTCTTTGTTATCACATCAGAACACATATTAAGTCAATATCAATTTCAGAATTTTCAGTCTCAATTTTTTTTTTCTCCACAAATACTTAAATCCCCATAATTTTAAAATTGACATTTACCTGAAGAACTTGACATTTGCAATTTGATTGCACTCTGCCTGCCCATGACACTCATGTGATAACCAAGCCTGTTATGGATATCAAAATATAATCCTGTCATTTCATGAAAATACATTGTATATTGGCGAATACTGCCACTTTTTATGCTAGAATATTCAGCATTGCTTAATACATGCAAACTTTTGACGTATGTGCAAACATCTTACCAAGGTCCTGAAAGGGAACAGAACAAATTCCATTTGTAACAAGTTGGGCATAATTTATGTACATGCTGTAGCTTTCTTAGGCTCGCAAACCATTAGAAAATTCATTTTAATATTACTCGAAGATAACAAAATATTTTTTTATACTGTGATGGATGGGCACTTTGATTGTGTTGCTTCTGCTTTGTGGGATTAATAATACTAACTTATATCAAACATGGCAGAATGTCAGACCTGCTCGAAAGTAAAATCCTATCAAATTTCATGACTTTGCAAGCCTCACGTCCTTTGGATTTTGTTTCATGCATATTCCTGATGATCTGATGTCGCTTAGAGTATTCTTTTATTTATAAAATTTGCATTAGGTGACTTTTTTTTATTTATGTACTTTATAGGTAAAATGCTCTGTTTTAACATATTTATTCTGCATTTTGGTTGTCATAGATTTGACAAAGATAATAGGAGAGGAGCATCAAATGGATATTTTCTTTGGCTAGTCATCGGCTATGGCATTGGTAAGTTCTTTTGTTTCGTGTTTATATTAAAAGACTCGTTAATTTTTCCCTACAACAGGACAATGGCTAAAACTGTTTTGCTTCTTTTTTACTCGTGTTCATTCAATTCAAGTCCAAATATTTCTAGGCTTTATTTAACCATTGTTTGATTATAGTTTAGGATTTAAGGTCTGTCATACACTGCTTGAAAACTGAAGCAGTACTGAAATAACTGGCATATGCTTCCTCAGTCACAAAGAATCTAAAAAAAGTTACGAATGTTGAAGATTCAAATTTATTTTTCATATCACAACCTCATTTCACCTTTGTGATCTGAATTCAATGCTTCTTTGTGATCTTTTTCTGTTTTAGGCCTCGTTTTCACATATATGGGGTTATATCTGATGAACGGAAATGGACAACCTGCTCTTCTCTACCTTGTACCTTGTACACTAGGTAACTAGTTTTGTGCTGAAATTAGATGCGTAGCTCGACGTTTAATTTGAATCTATCTGATTCCAATTGTTGTCTAATTAAATGAACAGGTGTCACTATCATATTGGGATGTATAAGAGGTGAATTGAAGAGCCTTTGGAATTATGGCACAGACCCATCCTTGTCCACAGAGCCTTCTGAAGTTTAAATGATTACATTCTTAATTCATCTTCAGGATTGAAGAAATTGAACTGCAACCTCAATGATATGGAATGAATGCTCTGAGGTTAGGAAAGACAGCAGGTGTACAGTACAGGCTACGCAACTATCTTCTCTATTAATGATTGAATAATCTCTATATTTGTGGCTGCTTCATAGTTCACTTGTAAAAGGAATGATAAACAAATGGAAAGTAGGCATCAATCATTAACCATCATATCGCCTCTGAGGATGCCATTGAACTTCTTTCACCTTTCTAACTGCTGTAACCCAAGCTAATCATCATTTCTCATTTCTTGTTCAGTTTTCTGTCACGACGTAAATGCTGATGCATGCATTCACAAGGTTAGATGGGTTGCATTATCACGGTAATTTAAAATTATTCTTTTACTAATTATATTCTCCTCTCCCAATAATTTATCCATTTACAGTTTTGAACCGAATTAAAACGACATACCTTTACAAATACAAATGAATCGCATTACCACTTAATAGAAAAATAGTTCTTTTTTTTCTTATTTCTTAACATAGTTTGATTATGATATTTTACTTGTATGAACGTAAAATGTATAAATGAAACGTAGTTAAAAGACGATGGCTAACTCTATTTATCACGGTAATGCTGTCAAATGATAAGGGGAATGTCACACCATTACAACAGACATTTTGAAGTATTTATTTTAAGCCCTGTGAATTCAATGATATTATAAAACCTATGATATAATTATATTTTCTGTTGTACAATTGTGCTTAAGGAATATCTTGTAAAATATTTTGATATTTAGAAGTTTGACCAGGTTTCAAAATTTCATTCCCGTCTATTAATCTGGAGCCAATAAAAAATATTAATATTTTTGTAATAAGTTTTAGTCTGGTGTAAATTCAGCTTAAATTATGTTTTGTTGGCATGAGAGAGAGTGAAGTTTCCTCTATGTCAAAAGACATCGTGGATACGTCATGCGTGGTCTTTCGACAGCCACAGTGCTTCTATTCAAATTACTGCAATTCAGACTAGTAAAATTTCTCCCATAGCCACGACTATTTACTAAAATGGTAGATGTTCAGCATTAGATTAAATTTATGTGTACAAATTCGTGTACCAATAGCATAACTCATTTATCACATTCTCTAATAATTTTTTTTTATGCGTTGCTAAGGTGTTCGGCCTCATCACTAAGCACGAAAAATAACGTCAAACAAATTACAAAGTAAACGCTGCAATTTAACCTTTTTAATTTTACAAAAACATTTTATATTTATTTTTGTTTATATAGATCTAAAGTAAAGATTGAATGAAGAAATACGATAGGAATTGCGATGAATTAACATTCACTTATCTGCTTTTTTTTAGTTAATTTTTATTTGTAATTGATTAATTTAAAAAATGGAACTCCAAACAATTTGTCTGATGATTCATTTGAGAAATAAGATGAAACTCTCATTAAAACTAAAAAAATATGATGGCCGCCATTTGCCCATTTAATCTATATATCAGAGTATTCTAAAAAACTAAGGTAAATGATTATTAATGAAATTAAAATTTCGTTTTGGGATAATCACATGTTGGCTTATTGGCTCTACTTTGATTAAGAGAATTTCAACCAAGCTAACCTAAATGGCTAAACCAAGGAACTTAATGTTTTATTTCTATCCTAATAGATTCCAATTCAACATTTCATATTTTTTTTCCTCAATAATTGATTTTTTATTTTATGAATATATTATTCTATTTATAACTTTATTTTATTTTTTAGAAGTTCTAGTTTCAATTTATGTATTAGTTTTTACTGCTCATATTTTATAATTCAAATAAATAATGAGATTTCATTGACACGCATTCCATTAATTTGAAAACTGTTGGTTAATTCAACCTGATAATTTGAATCAAAATAGTCAATTTAGAACAAGACAAGTTTTCTTATCCGTTTTCTTAGTGATCCCTTAGAATAACAAGCTCCGCCATATGGTGCTTATTTTTCTTAAATCTTCCCCATTCCATTCTCCAATAATTTGAAGACACACCGCACATTAAATGTTTTGAGTTAATATTTCCAATTTACTTGATTTTCCCCCGTTGTTCTTTGCAATCACTTCTGAGTCTGAGTGGTAGGAAAGTTTGGATGGAGTAAAATATGTGACTTAGTGCATTTTGTTGCTATCAATAAAAAAGTTTCGATCTATTTTGGTACAATCACCTCTCCAAATCCCTGCTTCTTTGCCACCCATATTCTGCCAACAACATCTTCACATGTCTTTGTTTGTAGTGAACACATTAAAAATTTCAACTCTCTTATTGCTCTTGGTCCTACCACTACACACTCACGGGTTCCTTCTATGCACACACCATACACTTGCTCACTATAAAATATTGTTCCCCCTCCCTTCCCAATGCCAATCATCATACAATTCCAAATGCTTTAATTTTGTAGAACCTTCTCCACCTCCACTCTTCTGTTTTCATCCATGGATCAATTTCTTCTTTTTCTTCTTCTTCTCACATCTCTCTTCACTTCCCCTTTTGTGCTCATTGCTCAATCTCCAACTCCAATTATCTCTCATATCAGTGTAGTAGGAGCTGTTTATTGTGATACCTGCTCCACCAGCACTTTTTCGAAACAAAGCTACTTCTTGCAAGGTAAGGCAATTAATTAAGCAGAGTAGTAGATGAAGGTTCATGAGTTTTAATTTTGCAATGCACTGTTTCATTGATTTGTTCTAATTAATTAATCAGGTGTTGAAGTTCACATACAGTGCAGATTTAGAGCGACCTCCCCAAAAACTAGCGAGCAGATAAGTTTCTCAGTGAATAGAACCACGGACCAAAATGGAGTGTACAAGTTGGAGATACCATCAGTGGATGGAGTTAATTGCATGGATGGTTCAGCAATTGTGTCACTCTGCCAAGCATCTTTGATAAGTAGCTCCACTTCCACTTGCAATGTTCCCTTTCTCAAGAGCACAACACGCGAGATATCAGTCAAATCAAAACAAGATAACCTGTGTGTGTACACCTTGAGTGGTCTCAGTTACAAGCCACCTCAAAAGAACACTACCTTGTGTGGACATCAGAATGAGCAACTGTCATTGGAAAACTCTCTCAACCCCTCAGAGTTCTTCTTCCCTTGGCCACAGATACCATTCCCTCCCTTCCCACAGCTACCATTCCCTCCCTTGCCACCTTTTCCATCCTTACCCTTTCCTCCACTGCCATTCCCAACCTCACCACCAATCCCATCTCTGCCTTTCCCTTTCCCACAATATCCCCCAACCCCATCTGCCTTTTCCCCCCCTCCATTCAATTTACAAGACCCTAAAACTTGGCTACCTCCCATCCCTTCCCTTTCTCATACTCCACCACCTCCACCTGCTTTTAATTTAGGGGACCCCTCCACTTGGATCCCTCATATTCCTCCCTCACCTCCTCCTAATATACCACAACACCAAACTCCCTAGAATTTGCTACATTGCAACACTTTTATTTTCTTTATTTATTCTTGTCATAATTACATTTGTATGGAAACATGTGATTGAGCGGTGAAGAACATAGTATAGAAACTACAGTGCAATTCAGTAAATTAAACTTTATTGGGTGGTAACATAACCCCCGTCGGTGTTGTCTTGGCCAGCTCACGTGTATGCTATGCTGTGCTATCGAGTCAAAAGCGAAGCAGGTCGCAACGAGAATAATATGTGGACTGATCACACAAAAGGGATCATAGGATTTTACTTCAATGAAGACATGTTGGTCCCTAGTGTAGTAATTTGATGTCCTGCTTTGTTTAATTAATTTATGTAAATGTATAATCTCATGGTTAATTCTTCTAAATTTTCGTTTGAATAACTCAAATACAAGAACGGAGGTGTTTGTAATTTTCCAGGCAAGGTAACTAACTACATTGATTGTACATCTCAAAATGTTTGAATATATTACTTTTACATCACAGGCGTGAGCCAGAGACATTGATTTAATATTAAGATGAGAGAAGCCCCCTCCGATATATAGAGCAAGAACAATCAAAGGCATGAGACATGAGACCAGTGGGCAATGACCAACATTTTGGATGGATGTGCATTGATAGAAAGAAAGTTGTGTTCAGTTGGAATGATTTGATATGATATGATATAAAGTAAGGTATTCCTTACCAAGGCTGCTGCTTTATTTATTATATGATATGATATAACGCGCCGTTAGATTTATTTTGAGGTACCACTTCACCTTCACCTACCTAAACTGAACCACCATCTCCACACCAGACAACTAAAGTAAAGGGGATATATGTAATAATGCTCCACATTTTAGCTTGTTCATATCTCTTCCTTTGGGTAATGATTTAGGATTGTTTTGCATCCATTTTCGTGTTTATGGAAAGATTAAACAAAACTCTTCACTTTTCACGAAGAGACTTTGATCTAAGTTAGCATAAATCATGGAGGAAATTAGCCTGAAGTAGAGAGCACTACCAAAGTTTTAAGGACAAAATTATTTACCGCCTTCCTGGGGGAAGACATTCAGCTAATTAAGAATCCCATGACCTACTTGAGTCTGGCCACAACCATGACATGTACTCTAATCTTTTATTTCTGTCATTTATGTTGCGAGAGGATGCTATTGGCCGTGGGATTGAAGCCATATTTTAATTCCTCCTTCCCCTCACCATAGCCCTCACAATGTAAATCATTTCAATTTCATAATTACTTTTTCTTTGTTTTATTCTTGTTAAGTGTTTATGTGTGAATTCCCTCGCCACATAATTCTTTCTATTGATGATTAGGAAACATATGAAAGATTAATATAATTTTTGGAACTATAAGAATCTACACGTAACATCTAAATCATGAATATATAATTACTTATATGTTTTGGCAAAAACCCAAATAAATAATTATGAAACTCAATGAATTTAATTTGAACCTAATTACCCCAGAAGAGAATCTTAACCGGAAAAAATTATATATAAAAAAACATGGGATGCCATAAAACCATGAAATTAGTGAGCTAGCTAGAATTAGGAATTTTATCAATGTGTGGATTTAGTTTTATAAAAAATAGTTAAATAGATTATTGAAAAGTGATGCTAAGTGTTAATCCTACATGTTATTAAATGTGTTGCTTGAATGCTCTTGATGTCTTTGGTAGGCAATCGATATATTTGATGTGATCTATAATACCATTTTATGGAAATGTTTTATGAAATTTTATTTATGATGTGATTTTATATTTTAACTTGATTGTTTTGAACTATAATCATCACGTTTTACATGAAAGCAAGTGATAATGCAAGAATAAGATTATCATACACACAAGAGTAGTTGCTGATATATATATGTGTAGATATTATATGTATAACAAGTTTTAAACTTTGAGTATTGTGTATATTTGTATTTTAGTTTGTATAAGTTTTTAAGTTCAATTGTAATGACATTTATAATGTATATATATATATCAATTGAATACAATATTGAGTTGTGGATGAAATAAAATTATCCAGACACTATGATATGAAAATAAAAGTTGTAATTAGAAAGAGACTTGCGGATGAAAAGAAAGAGGTAAAAGAAAAAATTCAATTGATAGAAACAATGTATAGAGGAAAATATGCATGGTTGGAAGTTTTAGATGTAATCTTATCTTAAGAATTAAATAACAAGTATTAATTATCTTCATCTTCATCTTCATCTTAATCTCATCCTCAACTTGCATATTACAAATGTACAAATCTTATCATTAAAATACCACACACACCCACTAAAAACTTTACGCAACTACGCTTATTTCAAATCTACCTAAATCTCATACATCATATATAAAATAAATAATTGTAAGTCAAATATTGTTTTGGTCTCTATAACTTGAACGCATGTTCGTTACATTAATATTATTTGTAAGAAACTCAACTTCTTTTAAATATTATTTGTAAAAAACTCAGCTTCTTTTAAATATTATTTGTAAAATGGTTTTGGTTGGATATTAATATTGTTGCTGACTTCAGATGTGGCCTCTAAGTTGTCAACATCACAAATTAAGTCTCTTATGTTTTCTCAATCGTGAGTGTATTCTACTGTTCATCATCATAATCATAATCGTAATTCAACTCTCAAAAAGTCAACATCGTATTATTATTATTATTAATTTTTATTTTTAAAATAATAAAATATATATAGAAAATAATATTTATATTTTCCTTCTTTGTTTTTATTTAATATAATATTGTAACATAATAAAAAAAATTATTAATTGTTATAGATAATATCGATATAGATAATACTGTCACCCGTTTGTGCTTGATGCTGGACGTCATTGTTTTTGGTGTTAAACTGAATATTATTGTTATTTGATACGTCAAAGCTTCACAAAATACAAAATTAATTACCTTCTTATCACGCCCAGTACACCCTTTCATGCTTGATGTGACCTTTTAATTAACAATAAAATTTATTAATATATTATTAATCAAAATAAATTTTAATTATTAATTCATAGTTCAATGAAAATATAAAACAATTTACGCCACCAATTGTAAAGGTTGATGAACCAAGAGTAGTCCGTTTTACATATGCCACTGAGCTAACTCTAGAACGTGTCCATTAGTGTGGCTTTAGTGAGATAACACTTTCAATTCAACTGTTTAACTTTTAAATCATTTTTTGGTGAAGCAATGAAAATTTATTGAAATGCTTTCACTGTTCCTAATAAGCTTGATCAGTCATATTGAAAAGAACATCAAAGTATGTGGTGGCAATACAATCTCAAACCTGTATACCAGTTGTGAATCAGATGAAATTTCTGACAAAAGAAGCCACCCCTTTACGATGGCATTTTTATTTCTCCATTGATGTATCTTAACTTGTCTTTTCCGGCAATGTACATCCCACCAAGTTGATAGCATAATCCATTGCATAGGAGAAACTTTATTTTGGTTGCTATAACTTACAATTACAACATAACTTTTTCTGCTTACTTAACTTCCTTTATGAGATAATTGATGTAACCCATCTCAGAAAAATACTTAGCAGCAAGTATCCATCACTTAATTTATAAAGACTAATCCTCATCTTTGATAGTAACAAAAAGTGATTTTACATCTCTATCATTTGACCATGAACTAGGTTGATTTAGATAAGATTTTCTACATAAGTTAATGCAATTGATATGAAAAGTATTGAAGGTGTATTAGCGTGTATTGGGAATTTAGTCATACTAGTTGGTTGAGTGACATTTTCGACAATAATGACTCAAGGGGGGGTTAGAAAAAATGAAATGAACAGTAATAAAGGATTATATTTAATTTGAAAAAGAGTAGGGTACAGATACATGAACAGTGAAAGGCAATAGCAGGCACTGAACAAGTTGGAAAAGTGATGAAAATATGAATAGGTCAAAGCACAAATATAAACATACATAGATGTACATGAATTTTATTTAACTTGCAGAAAGGAAAGAAAGGGGAAAGGTAGAAGGGATGATGGATTACAAAATTATTGAGGGATATAAAAATGAAGCTAAGATAAGATAATAAAAAGAAAAGTGGTTTATCGAAACGAGGAGGAAGAGCGAAGAAGACGATAAGCGGAGGGAGAGCGCTTAAGAAAGGCACATGGAGTTTCTCTTTGTTGTTGTTGTTGTTGTTCATCACAATATTCCATTTCCATCAAGACCTTGTAGAACATATCAACGTGGCAGGGAAGAGCCAAAGGGCCTTGGCTGTTGTAGCCATACTCAGATTCTGCTTCTTCAAGCAACATCTTGAACAAAGGGTGGTTAGCGTACTCGGTCTTGATGACGAACCTCTGCATTTGAGGTCCAACGTAGACGGAGAAGCAACCTTCGGGTGCGACACAGACACTACTACTGTTTTTCTTTGCCACCTGACGGCTAGACCATGATTTGCTCCTGCTCCACTTGCTTTTGCCTCGTCCTATGGACTTGCATCGCTCCCATGTTTTTGTGATCAGCCCTTTTCCCACCTTCTTTCTCATCATCCCATCCACATCACTCATCTCCACTCCAGATGAATTCAGACAAAATACTAAATATATAAATATATATGTATGTATACAGGGATAACAATTGTTAGGGTACTTGTATATAGGTGGTGGTGGTGGAAAGGTTTGAAGAAGTGAAGTCAACCCCTATCATAAACCAGATAAAACATGGCCTTACTCCTTGGGGTCATTGTGTTGGTGGTGTGCGATGGAGAGAGAGGAAGAAGGAAATCAAAGAGAAGAAATGAAGTGTGAAAGGGAGGGTTGATGGTGAGATATGGACATGATGGGAGTGGAGGAATGGAAGAGAGGAGAAGAGAAGAGAAGAGAAGAGAAAGAAAAAGAAAAAGAAAATCAAGAGTTGGCAATTGGCATTTTGCATGAAGAATGAGAGGAGGTGTTTAGGGCATTATATATTTGTATTATTGCTTTTGATTATTATTGGTTTCAGTGGACCACCCTCTTTGTCAACGCCACAATTTCTTTCCTTCAATTATTGTATTTATTGCCAACACTCACACTCACACTCATTAATCTTCCTATTTTTTCTAATTACACACGTCAACCCAATACTTCCCTGCATATTCATTTCTCTATTCTCATCACTTTTTACTCCCCAGTTCAATCTTTCATTCTATTTTTTTTTATTCCAATTACATCTTCCTAATAATCTTCTTCTTTCTCATATACCTTTTCTTTCTTTCTTTAACCTTAAAACCAATATTATCTATTTCTCACCAAACTTTCATTTTTTAATATTTAATAATCTCCACAATTTTAGTCAATCGCTACCTGCCAATTTTTTTCTTTTATATATAATATCTCCACATTATTAAAAATTATAATCAAGTTAAACTCTTAATAAAATTTTGCTACGCGTACAACTTTTTCTTCAGAATAATCTTTTGAACTTTTTTTTCCTTACTCACAGTCAAAATCTATGACAGAGATAATATCAAGTCAAAGTATAAATAAACTAATATCATTAAATAACCTTTGTTTTTATTAATGTAAATTAGTCTACATATATAATTATAAGTATTGTGATTATTTATATTATTATATTTTTTATACAATAAGCTTTTTTCTATTTTTTTTTAAATTATCATATTGTTAAATTCAAAACACCTATTTATAGTTAAATAGATTATTATTTATTTTTCATTTTTTTAGAGAAATGATAGTTTGAAGACTTAAGAAGTAAAAGTCACTTTAGAAAGTTTTGTTCGGCGAGTGATACGTGAGAAAAACAACTTCAATTTTAAAATTCGTCTAATGAGATAATGATAGTTAAGTGAAATTTTTTTAAAACTTCAAATTTATCATATTATTTTCACTCAACAAGACATTGAATTTATTGAGGAAAATTCACTTCATGGATATAAGACAAAAAGAAAGATATCACTATAAATTAAAGAGATTTTCAACTTCCATTTTCTTACTATTTTTGTGTTCTGCCTTTATATTCAATGTTTGCATTACTTGATTATTTATGTTTGTTTTAAGTTTGGAATAATATGTTTTGAAAACTATATATGCTAAGGTTAAACAAAAGAACTTAAGATCACCTGTTGCAATATGTACATAAAATCACACCCTTTCCTTATAGTTAATATGATATTATTATTTTATATTTTAATATAAAGCATTTATTCAACTATTTATGAGCAATTATTTTATTTTTTCACACATTTAATATTTTTCATTATTATTTTAATGGTTAAGTTAATTTTTATTTTTAAGGATTAAATTAAAATTAATGTAAAAATTCAATTTCTTTTGTGAACTGAAGTAAAATGTCCGAAAGTATTGTGTAAACATTTTTTTTTTAAATATTGATAAGGTCAAACAAAAATTAAAAACATAGATTAATCTTTTAAAATAAACTATAACATTTTGTTTTAAAATTTGGCAATAATTGTTGATATTTTGGGATTCTAGGTCGATGGGTCCACCACTGACAAAGTTTGCAATGTGAAGAGTCAATCTAGGATCCCTTTGACTTTAAATTGCATGAACACATTGGAATATAAGTGGAAAGCAAAAGGGAAAATCTCTGTGAAGGAATCCGACTCTGGCATGGTGAAGGAGCTACCATGTCTCTCTGTAATTCAGCTCCGAAACTAAAGTAAGAATTCACTTGATAGGTCTTCCTAATAAGTGTTCTAAGAAACTGGTTCAAAAATTTTAAAAAATAATATTATAAAATTGTTTAAGAAGAAATTTGTCCAAATATGTCAGTGTAATTTTAGAAAAATGTATGAAAATGTAAAAATATGGAAAATATGAAAATGTAGTGTGGTTATAATATAGTATATAAAGGGTGAGTGGTAAGGGTAACTGGTAATATGAAATGAATGGATGATAATGTAATGAATGGAGTGTGGAAGGTGATTGGGTGTCTCTCCATCACCAAAGTTGTGTTTTGTTAATGGGTTTCATTATTAGTGGAGTTTGGTGGACTTCACCAATTTTTTTTACAAGAATCTGTTTGTCCACCCATTGCTATACCTTTGGCTTTCTCTGTGTTTGTATATAAAATAGTATTATTAGATATTAGAATACAATACAAACTCTAACACTCACTGTTGCTATTTGTTTTGATTCCCTTGCAGTTTATTGCGTTGTGTATTATTAACCCTGAATTTCACTGATAAAGCAGATTGATTTGAAAATTTGGGGATAAACATTAAAATGGGTTGCTTCTCCTGTTTCGATTCGAGTTCCAGTTCGAGGGAGGATCACAACCTCCGTCCTCACCACCTCCAACAACTCAATCCCAATTCCAATCCCAATCCCAATCCATCTCTTCCTTCTCAGATTTCCAAATTGCCTTCTGGTTAGTTTACTTACTATGTTTTCATCTCACTATCAATACCCAAATCAATTCCCTTTCTAGTTATTTAGTCATGTTCACACTCACTCACTTTTGATTGATTGATTGTCTTGATTCCATTTCTAGCTATCCAATCAATTAACTATGTAAGTAGATGAATTCAAGGGGATTCACAACCCAACTCAAATCAATTCTTTCTTTTGCTATTGGAATCGCAGGAGCAGACAAGTTCCGGTCCAGAAGTAATGGAGGTTCCAAAAGGGAATTGCATCCTCCCAACACCAAGGAAGGACATGGACCCGCCGTCCAAATTGCTGCTCAAACTTTTACTTTCCGTGAACTTGCAGCTGCAACAAAAAACTTCAGGCCAGACTCCTTTGTCGGGGAAGGTGGTTTTGGAAGGGTCTATAGAGGCAGGCTTGAAACCACTGGTCAGGTACAGTCACTACTTTTCACCCTCTCCAGACAGCCGATGGGGAAGAACCAGAATAAATCATCACCAATTCACTATACTTTGTTGGAATCAATGGTTCTTGTCCAGTGTCAGAATATCAAAATTATTTCTTATCTCAGACATTATCTTTGATTTGATTCCACTTCTATCAAGACCAATGAGTTTGATTTTCCTTTGTCCATCATTTTACAACAATACTTTTTTATCATTCCCAATCATGCAATTGAGAGATCCATGGTGACTGATCTATATCATCATATACTGCCATCTATTCTAAGGGGATAAGGCCTAGTTATAAAATAGGGAAATAGAGATGGTTTTTATGATTATTTTGATGAACTTAATTCCGTAGCTATCCTGCAAATGTTGAATCATCTGTGTTTAAATCTGAAATATCTATAATTGTGTGCTGCCAAATACTTTATGCTATGTGCACAAGTTAGTATTTGGCTGTTGTCTTCTGCATGCCTAGGAGGATGATAAAGAAATTAAAAGAAATATTTGTTTATACATTTAAATACATGTTTATCTTAACATTTACCACCCTCAGCCTTATTTAGTGATTATTTTTTTCCCCGCTAACTAATATTGGCCCCCTTCAGTCCTGTGCAGGAGCCCACATTTCAGTAGGTCCTGTTTGCAGGAATTGAAATGGTTTACCTTTCACCTAAAGTTGTGTCCAAACTATAACTCTCCTCTTCAATCAAAGACGACAATATTTAATTTTAAATGCAAAATTATCAGAGTTTTTATGTGGTTGAGACCTCTAGTGATTAGTAAGTCCTAACTTCTGATCATTTAGCTGAACAGATTGTTGCAGTCAAACAGTTAGACAAAAATGGTCTACAGGGTAATCGGGAATTCCTTGTAGAGGTTCTTATGCTCAGTCTTCTGCATCACCCTAACCTTGTGAATCTCATTGGATACTGTGCGGATGGGGAGCAACGCCTCCTTGTTTATGAATTTATGCCTTTGGGATCATTGGAAGATCACCTTCACGGTAAGGTTGTTTTGCTCTTTCTTCCTAATTCTTTGATTAGAAGTTCTTTTAGGCTAATATTTCTCAGATATTAAAAAATTGGAAATTCACTTTTAGAAATACCCTGAAAACTAAAACCAATAGCTAAGACATAATTTGAAACTCCCAGCAGTATTTGTGTAGCCTTGTGCAATACTAATACAAGAAAGGAAGATATTACATTATTACAAGTTTAGTAGCACTTCTGATAGTGTCAGATATTACAGAAACTTACTTCCCTGATGAAATGATTGGAACATTTAAATTACTGTGATGTGTTTTGGGATGCATAAAAGTTTAAATAATGCTGAGCAGAAAATGCTGAGCAGAAAATACTGAGATGACATTAAATTCTGATGGTGGTCACTGTATTCTTTGACACACACGATGTTCTCTTGTAGTGAGTGAGCTGTTCTTCTTGGCCAATACTACCTAAGTTTGTGTATTCCCTACAATTCATGTTGTTTATTTCTTTTCTTACATATCTACTTAAATTGATAGTAATTTTCTCTTGAGGTTTTAACTCTTGCAATGGTTTTCTGTTCTCGTCGCGAATCTAATATCATGATAAAAATTGGTATTTACACCCTGGCATCGGAACATCAATGCTCGTTATGTTATGTCCTTATAATTTTTATGTTCCAGGCGTTGCCTCTCTAACATAGATTACTGTATGAGTTCCTGATTTTCTTATTTCATTATTTTAAGGGTGCCTTCATATAACATTCTATATTTCCATTTCCATTTCCATAATTGTTTTGGATGAGTTGCATAGAAACTATAAAATTCTGTACAATAAGATGGCATGAGCATACCTTTAGATTGTAGCTTCCTCAATAAAATCGTCGTCAGCTATGATCGAGATGTTTTCTTGCAGTTTTCCCGCTTAATAACTTTTTCTATTATATGAATTTGGTAAATCTTACTGTTAAATTATGTGATATTATCTTGATGATCTGCATGTCAAATTTTAAATAAATTGAACATTTATAAGTATGCAATCTTATAGCCGATATTTACTTATATCTTGCATTCCAAATTTTAAATAATTTATACATTCATAAGCATGTAATTTATTATTAGAAATTCACTTATATTTTAAATTGCATGCTATATGTAAACTGCCTTCTTAAACAATATGTAGTAGTCATAATTACAGTTGATGTTTAACTTTATTTATTGATCTCTGTGCAGATCTTCCCCCTGATAAGGAACCACTGGATTGGAACACTAGAATGAAAATAGCTGCTGGAGCTGCAAAAGGATTAGAATATCTGCATGACAAGGCAAATCCTCCTGTCATTTATAGAGACTTCAAGTCATCTAACATATTACTTGATGAAGGGTACCACCCTAAGCTTTCTGACTTTGGTCTTGCGAAGCTTGGTCCTGTTGGTGACAAATCACACGTTTCTACCCGAGTCATGGGAACTTATGGTTACTGTGCTCCTGAGTATGCTATGACTGGACAGCTGACTGTGAAGTCTGATGTATATAGCTTTGGGGTTGTCTTCTTAGAGCTTATTACTGGCCGCAAAGCAATTGACAGCACCCAGCCCCATGGAGAACAGAATCTTGTCACATGGGTTTTCCTCTATTCTCTCTCTAGTCATTGTAGTTGGTTCAGCATGCATAAGCTCTTGTAAAACGGAAACGTGATTGTGGTTTTTTTATGTATGTTTGTGCAGGCACGTCCACTTTTTAACGACCGCAGGAAATTTTCAAAGTTGGCTGATCCCAGGCTGCAGGGACGGTTTCCCATGCGGGGTCTTTACCAGGCTCTAGCTGTGGCATCGATGTGCATTCAAGAATCGGCTGCCACACGCCCTCTGATTGGAGATGTGGTGACAGCCCTCTCTTATCTGGCCAACCAGGCATATGACCCCAACAATTTGGGGCATGGTTATAGGGGATCCAGTGATGATAAAAGGAACAGAGATGATAAAGGTGGAAGAATACTCAAAAATGATGAAGCTGGGGGATCTGGACGCAGATGGGACTTGGAAGGATCCGAGAAAGATGACTCCCCACGAGAAACTGCAAGAATTTTGAACAGAGATCTAGATAGGGAACGTGCTGTGGCTGAAGCCAAGATGTGGGGAGAGAACTTGAGACAAAAAAGACAACAAAGTTTGCAGCAGGGCAGTTATGGTTCTAACTAAGGCTAGTCTTTTACAACTTGGGTTGCTTAATTCTCCGCCTTAAGTCCAAGGAATTTGGAAAAAGAATATGGGGGGCTTACCTGGGGTAACTCGACTAGCCAATTTAGGCCAAAAAGATTAGGTTCTAATTTGTTCAGAATCGGCCTAACTGCCAATACTTGCTATAGCTGCAACATGTATGAACCTCTTTACAAAATCTTTTCTAACATAACCTTTTGGGCATTTTGTTTTCCCTTATTTCTTTACTGTACTTTCTGAACATTATTTCCCAGGACTAGTCACTAGTTGGAACACCCTAAGTTTGGCAGATTTCTGCAGTACACATACAAAGACAAAATGCTTCTCCCATGTGTTTATGATAATCTCAGTATCGGAAATAATTGTTATTAACTAATTAGTAATAATCGTAACTAAAGTAGCCTCTATGGTGTAAAATTTGTAAGTATTACTTATAAGAGTCTGTGCAATTGTCGTTTCATCTTTAAGTAACAACTTGGTCCAAGTTCCTGTACTATATAATAATATTTCATACTTTATAATGTCACATCTTCATTTCAACAATAATTGTTTAGTCATGCTGACTCTTACTGCAGTGATCAGTACACCCATTTAAAGTGGACCTCACCTGATTGATCTCCTATGGGTTAAGAAATTTTATCCAGTTGCTTTCCCGAGTTTCGTCAAAATAAAAACTATCGTTGGAGTTGCCATTAGACAACATGATCGAATTAGATGTTGCTTAAAAGCAATCAATCAGTCAATCATATAATGAAGTATTCCATTTTGAACTTGAAAGAGAGTAGGTTCAGTGGATGATCACTTGGTATTAATTTTCAGAAAAATATTTTGAATTAAACTATTAGATAACTGAACTAATAAAACTGAAATATTTTTATTATAACTAAACTATATATTAAGTTCAGTTTCTTTAAAAAACATATTATATAAAATATCAATCATGTGTGTCATATGTTACTAAGAATTATAAAAATGTCATCCATGTGTCATATGTTACTAAGGGTATTTATCATTATAACATTTATGTTAATAATAAATTTTTAATTTTTTTTTATTAATTACTCCAAAAAAATATTAATAATGTGCTAACAACAATTGTTGCTCAAAAAGTAATTTCTAATATGTGCTTTCACTTCAATGGTTAATTTGTTTCTCTAAATTTTACAAACATTATATGTGAACCATACTTGAGGATGAAAAAGAAAAGATCATACGTAACAGTTTCTTAAATTATAATATTAGTAAAAGCATGTCTAATTAGTAAAAATTAATAAATAATCTATTTTTCAAAAAAATTATAATTAAATCAATACCAATATAATGTGAACGTTAATAAAATTATTTGAGTATATACAATTATCTATAAAATTTAAAATAGTAACAATAAAAAAAATATATTAAACAGAAAAAAAATATGGTGCTTGCATATTTTATAAAAAAGATGAAAGAATACAAATATTTTCACAATTAAGACTTTGAAAAGTAAAAATGAAATATTTGTCTAAAAAAAGGAAAAAAAATATTATTATAAATCTTCCAAATAAAAACTAAAAACTAAAATAATTTCTCAAAAAAGCAAAATATAAAAATATCATTATATTTATAACTAAACTTTAATTTTTTTTAGAAAAAAGAAACAATAATATGATAATCAATTAGTTTATATATATAGTAGCTTCATAAATGATGTATCAAATATTTTAGTAATTTTCTTTATAGTTTATTCCATTTTTTTAAGTACGAAATTATAGTTATGTGAACTAATATAGTTTAATTGAATATTAAAAGAAAATAGTTTAATCTTAAAGAACTATTTTTTAACTCATTTCAGTTTTGTTTTCTCTCATGAACTGAAATATGACAGCCCTAGTATTAATTAATGAAAATTAATTTGGTACTGTGAGATATAGTACATTGAGCTCGTTAGCATGACTAATTTACACCTAATTAATTAATATGTATAATTATTCTAAGAAGTTTATCTTATTATTTTGTGATTAATCATCTGTTTGAGATAAGAAAACTTTATCTTATTAATTTACAACATTTATTACTTATAGACTAAAAAATGTAAAATAATTAAGGATTTTGGTAAAAAATAATAATTAAGGATCTTATATAAAGAACATACATAAAATTCTCAACAATACAGTTTCAACTAAAAAATATAATTATATTTGATTAAATTATTTCAACAATGATATCCTTCGTATCTTCTTCATTCTAAAAAGAAAACTAAAAATATATTGTAAAAAAAGTATTTGTATATTAATAATAGTTTTAAAATAAGTGTCTTTTGTGGAGGAAAAGGTACTTGGTCAACATTTGACACGTACAAAGTAGTTGTTTAGTTCAAGAAAGTAAACATCAAGCAATTCAATACGCCACACAATACTTATTACTTGAAAGGGATGCTGTATTGGTTGTGCATGATTAGCTTCGTAGACGCTAAAGCTCTCAAAAGTTTTCGAGCAATTTGCTCAATTAAAATAATTATCTTGTTCATCACTGTTCTGTCAATTAAGAGATCAATTAGTAATTCTTATATGAAAGAGAAAGTCCAGTGAATTTATAGGGAGAAATGCAATGGTTAGATTAAATTAAACGATAGAATATGAGAATTAAGTTTAACTTAGATAGCTACAGTGCAACTAATGGAAGAGGTAGATTAAATGTAGATGATGATGGGTGCCCACACATGCATACATGCATGCAATTAGACTATGCAATCGTTAGGTTCTTCACTCTTCTCCTTCTCTTCATTATTATTTTCTTTCATCTTTTCTTGCTGGTTTTCCTCCACAAGAAATTCCTCACCACCACTCTCTAAAGGGCTAGCACTCGCTATAACAACGCTTTTCAGTGCCTCTACCGTTGCCTTCTTCTCCATTTTATCATTCTTCTTATTGCCATTCCGGTAAATGGCATAAAGCAGCATCTGAATTAATCCCAGTACAAAACCAAGTACATTTGGAAGCTACACACAACACAAGAAAAGAAAAAATAAGAACCAAAACTTTGTCATTATTATGCGTGACGTGAGTAGTTAGTTGTATTAGGATAACAATACTTACAGCAATGCATATGTCCTTGAGAAAGAGGCCATAACCAAACCACATAATTGCGCTCAGTGTGAGGGTGAATGACAAATTAAAAGGCATAAATTCAACACTCTTTGACCGAACTACTTGTGCCTATTGAACAAAGCACCACAAAACAATTAGTCTAAGAATTAATTAATACGCATGCATCAAAATTATATTATTAGTACAATTAATGAATAGGGATTTGCATACCACAATGCTTAGTGGTGCTGCAAAGACGCTAATGGAAAGGGAAACACATATCCATCCAAGGACTTGGACACGGAGGGAACCGTGCACAGCAAAACGTGTGACTATGAGGATCAGAACGAAGGAGCTCACATTCATTGCCAAAAATAGCTTTAAAGTTAAGTTCTGCATGATGAACAACTAAGTATTTATTAGAAATTGGAAAGGAAACATACCTAAAGATGTACTCAGTTGATAAATCAACAAAAACTATATACATGTTTAAATTTCATGAAATTATCGCACGTAGATGGATCATACCCTAGCATAGGTGGTCGCATAGGTGATGTACAAGATGATGTAGATGATCTCTATGACACATCCAAATGAATTAATAGTCAAGAGAAGAACAGCGTCTTTTTTTAGTAAGGCATAGTACAACCAAAGCATGGAACTGAACAATGCCACCAGGTAAGGCAGTGACTGAAACCCCTCTGTTGATTTCTTCTTAAATATTCGGTAAAATGTTGTTCTGCAATGTAAGTGATTACGTATTAACTAAAATCGAATCATGATCCTTTCCTTTTTTTGTTCAAGTTTCATTAATTAAGGGTAAGTGACAGAGGTTCATGCATATACTTACATTGGAGCCAAGAATACCAAGAATGAAATGACGTTACCTGTGCATCATAAACAGAAATAATTAATATTTTGTTTTAATCCAGGAACACTGTTAATGCATGACATATACATGAAAAGTATATAGAGTGTAATTTTATGATAAAAAAGAATGAGGTAATTAATTGTAAAAATTAAAAATAGACTGGGATCAATCAATTCAATATAATAAGAGAAGTTATATTTGTTCAATTTTTTGTGTAATAAGAAATTAAAGAGATAAGAAGAGAGAGAGAGAGAGAGAGAGAGAGAGAGAGAGAGAGAGAGAGAGAATGTATAATAAATGAGTGATGGAATTGCAAGAAATAATTAAATGATTGTAGTACAAAGTAGTATAATTCTCAAAATGAATATAATAAGGAAACAAACTAATTAGGAAGGAATTAGTCTACCAATAGCTGTTAAAGATGGAAATAGACAAGCATATACATATTTCCCTTCATATATGAGAAGAAAAAAAAAAGGAAAATGGTGGCAGCTGAAAGAGAAGGGTGGTGATTATATAAATAAATGTACATGCATGTATCAATTAATGTTGTTTATCCTACCAAGCATTCCGAAGGCAAATGCCAAAGTACTGTGGCTGATTGCCATTGATTTTGTTTCTTCTTTTGATTTGTGGAACAACGACTGCAGAACAAAGAAGTAGGGCAAGGTAATGTAGTTTCTTTCGAAAGCTCAATCTCTAAATCTCATGCAGAAACTGACGTTGCTGAGGATCTCTTCACAACCCCACTCTATATATAAGCGCAACGGAGAAGTGAGCTAGCAAAGCATCAAATAAAAAAATAAAAGCAAGGAGGGTGGCATCACTGTTATTTCACAATATTAAATACCATTTTATACATTTCAGTACAAACTTGAGAGATTCTTATTACTTTCCATTTTTATTTATTTATTTTCTGGAGGGGGAGGTCTCAACTGATCACAAGTTGCAAGATTCTCTTAACGTTACTGAGATGAATGAAAAACTAGGGGTATGTGTACAGTAAAGTAAAGTAGGCATCGATTACAAGTTTAACTTTAGGCTGTTTGTTTGGAGTGAAAGTGAGGGAAGCAGGAAGAGAAGCATTAGTGTTGAGGTGAATGGGTTTGCATGAAATGATTTGGGATAAAATATAAGTGGGTTCACATGAATTACTTTCCATACGTTAAAGCATGAGAAAGAAGGGTAAATGTAAGATGATAAAGATAAAGAAATGTTCATCATATTATCTCAATTTTTGCTTCAGTTAACTTGTGACTACAACACATCCACACACAATCTACCTGAGAAGCAAGGGTTGCTGTACTCATGTTGTGGTGCTGAAATGAAAGATAAACATAGATTTGTAATTCATTACAAATTATTACTTTTTTTCTTCATTTTCTTTTTTAATTCAACCACATATTCTTTTTTTTTCTCCTTTTACTCTATTTAATTCCAACCAAATAATAGTCTCTTTTTTTTTTTTCTCTTCTTTTCCTTCAAAATATTTGCTCTAGTCCAAACAAATAAAAAAATTAATATAAATTTATTGCACTTTATAGGGCACATTCTATAGTTGGAGAATCATGGCAGAAGCTGTCATAAGACACTTCAATCTCTCTAAACCTTTACATTTCTTCCATTCAAAGAAAGTACACCTATATATATATATATATATATATATATATATATGTCATCATGTTGCAGGTTCAAGTCCACATTGTTACATTGATACAGTATTAATAATTATTATTGCTATGAATTGAGATATTCTACTTAATCATCAATGCTTAGACACATTTGATTGAGCTAGATACATAGCTAGCTATGCCGCAACTGCTTCAAGTCCCAAACACTCCTAAATATATATATATATATATACCCAGGCCATTTCTCTCCATGCCATCTATCTTCTCAGTGATTCTCATGATCATCGAGTTTTGATATGTTTTTTAAGAAAAACATCATGAAGAAAAGAAATCGAAATTTTACATTTGCCTTGACTGCCGGACGCTCATGGTTCATCACCTTTCAAATTCAACAATTCTCTCATTTAAACTTCACCTTGATTAGATGTTTAAGTTTGGACAGGTATGGATATAGGAAAATAATAGATATATACCTCTAAAAATATATTTTTTTGAATTTTATTAGAAAAATATTAAATATATATTTTGAAGGGTGTTAGTTAAATGTTTTAAAAAATTTAAATTATATTTAGTTTCTTCAATGTTAAATGTTAAATGGATAATAGTTTTTTTTTTTTTTTAATCGGCAAATTAGTTACCAAACCAAAAATGAAAAGTATTTAATGAAAATAAAAGTATTTAATTAATTAAATTTTTATAGGTAAATGAAATTGTATTATCAAGGTACAGTATAAGTATAAGTATAAGTAGTAACTAAACTAATAAAAAAACTATATATTCCAAGACATAACAAGGGGTTAACCATGAGCTCTTAAAAAAAGTTAACACATATTAAGTTGTTAACATAGCTTGCATAATGTTAATGATTAATATAAAAAATGATTCACATATATAGTATAGGTTTTGTTGACTACAAAGAGAATTGAATGAGAAGAGAGAGGGTTTGTATATTTGACCTGGAAAGAGAGCATGATTGGTATATAAGTAAGTAAGAATATAGAGATATGAAGTTGAGAGGAGGAGCATGGGCGACATTTAAAGAAATGGACATATGGGTCCTATTAATTCTTTTTCTAAATGGAGAAATATAGACGGTACATATATTTAATTAATGTTTTTTTCTCGGAATTTTAAGCTCCCCTTTTCCACAATCAATGGGAAAGAGACGAGCATGCATGGTTTAAAGTTGTTAATTAAGCATCATGAGCTACATTTTGGCGCAGAAAGCTGGTCTACTCAGGTTCACTAATAATGCTTCACTTTCGCAACTTAAAAAGAGGAGGGATTAAGGAACAATTAATATGATAAACAAATGACGATGGATGGAAGGAACATATTGAATTTTGTGATGTCAAGAGTAACAACAGAGAACACAACCTTTGATTTAGTGGTCGGCACAGATGAGTTAAACTTGTCGCCTCCACCAGGAAACCATGCAGAATAAAATCAGGGGTTAGAGTGAAACATCCATATGATATGAGTGATGCTTTTTGCGCTGTAAATGAATCCTGATTCTTCAAAGAATAAAATCTGTGGTTACTAATTAATACATAAGAAAAGCTGAGCATTAAAAGTTAGAATAGTTGAGGGAATCCTGCATATCCGACTCTAAACAACAACACGAAGGTTTATTTACAATCATATATATCCCAGTGTTTACTTTCCCGTAGATGACCTCCACCATCGGTTCCATGCTACCTTCTTCTACCACGTAGCAGCTATGTCCTGCACTATACTATATCTTTCTACAAAACAAATCATAATCAACCAAAGCAACCATTGCTTTTAGCTACCAATTACCCAACTTTTCCCTTCTCTTTGGATTAAACTTTACAAGATTAACTTTAAAGTAGAACTTTGCTGCTCTCAAGTTTGCTTCTCATGTTATTGCATCATCTACGTATTGTTTGTTTACAACGCCACTTATATTATTCTCTAAGTTTTTTTACTGGTCAAACTAATATATATACTAATTATCTTATAAAAAAAATATTTAAAAAATAATTATCATTTTTCTAAAAGAATAATTAACATTAAATAAAAATCGTGTGACTTCCTTGAAATTAAAAAAAAAAAAAAAACAATTAAAGTCATTTGGTAAACCACGATTCAATAAATTAGAACAAAAAAGGTTGTATTCTAAACTGATTTGTCATTTAATAGGAGACAATGGGTGTTTAGAATCTTCCAGAGAAGAGAAATAAAACACACAAAGTATAACATACAGCTGAGATAAAAACTTTTGTATACAATCAAAGCATCCTGTAGAATAATCCTCTTTGTAAGCACTTTAAGAGGGAGAGAATTTTTCCAGAAAGAAAAGAAAGGAAAATATTGAGAAGATAGTAGGTTTGACGAGAGATGCATGTGTAAGAGTATACATCATCTGAGAGTATACAAAGACATTTATACATCCACCGAATGTTCTTCTTCCCGTAAAGCCACGCATGCATCATTTTTAGGAGAAATTTGATATTCAATTTTCACTCTCAGTATCTCTCCTCACTGAGCTAAATGTGAAATTGTCCAACTAAACTCTCAAACAAAAATATCATATATTACTATATTTATACAAACAATTGAGAACCAATTCAACCAAATTGGTTTGAATGTTTGTCCCATGTAATCCACTCATTAAACTCCTAAGTTGAATTGATTTCTTTCATTCATATCTATTTCTGTTTAAAATTACTTCCTTATAATTAATTGAGATATATAGTATTCAACTATTGTTATGTTGTATTTATACTTATGTAATTATGATGACCGAGACGGGCTACAAAAATTATATATTTATTTGTAAACTATTGGAATTTGACTTGTAAAATATTTGGTGAAACTTGTTTAATTAAATAAATTAATTTAATTTAGAACTGAATTTATTTATTCATTTAAATTGATGACGAGGTTTTAACTAGTTTTTTTTATTAATATTATTTATATATTCATTTTAAAATTATATAGAAATTTGTTGAAAGCATTAAACTCAATTTAGTTTTTTTAGTAGTCGTGATATTATGAAATTTTTTACTTAATTATAAAAATATAATATTTTATAATGTTCGGATATTTCCAAGTATACCACATGTTGAGCACATATTAACTGGTAAGTATGTTGGTATTAAATTTAAAATTAATTTTAAAAATAATTTAAGAAATGAGGTTATGAAAATAAAAATATTTATGAGTTAAATAACTTCAATTCAAATTTTATTTTATAAAAAATGAGTGAAACTAGCTGAAGTTGTCCATTGGACTTTTTTAAACAAATAAACCAGACTTGAGGGATGAAATTTTTACAAACCAAACCTAAAGTGTAAGTATGGGTGGAGGAGTCTCACAGATGCATCAATGACATAATTTACCTAAGCAATAACTGGGGTACACCAGTAATTTTGAAATCGCTATTACATGCAGAGATAACCACAACTAAATGGAATAAAAGTACTATAGTCTAGTCATGATCCTCATAATGTTCTCGAGACAATAGCGTAAATCTTTTAAACCACGCATTCTTCACTCTTTTTCTCCTCTCTATCAACCTCACTCTTTTTTGCTTGTTCTTCTTCCTCCACAGGAAACACTTCTCCAGTTCCTGACGGACTCGCTACAACAATATTCTTCAGTGGCTCCTGTGGACTCTTTTCCTTTGTATTACTCTTCTTATTTCCTTTTCTGTAAATTGTGTACAGAAAGTAATCCCAGCACAAAACCAAGCACATTTGGGAGCTACACATTCATTCACAACAGAAGAAGAAAAAAATAGTGAGTGGTTGAATGTTAAAATAATTCATCAGTCGTATTTGTAAGATAACACTTACTGCGATACATATGTCCTTGAGAAAGAGACCGTAACCAAACCACATTATGGCGCTCAATGTAAGCGTAAATGACAAATTGAAAGGCATAAACTCTACACTCTTTGTGCGAACAACTTGTGCCTGCAAGCGCGAGAAAAATAAGATATATGCAATTAAATAATTTATAAGCACTTGGATCAAATAAGAAATTCTGCATACCACAATGCTTAGTGGAGCAGCAAAGACACTGACTGAAACGGAAACACAAATCCATCCGAGGACTTGGACACGAAGGGGACCATGCACAACAAAGTTTGTGACTACGAGGATCAAAGCAAAGGAGCCCACGTTCATCGCCGAAAATAGCTTGATAGTCAAGTTCTGCAGTTAAAGTAAATGAACAAAATTTAGTGTTTAAATTGGAACCAACATGCATGCATGGATGCAAACATAAATGCTTAATTATTATATTAATTAGAAAAGTTTGTGCATGCTTGAATTCTAGATTTATTAAGGTTGTACAGGAGATATGCGTACCCTAGCATCCCTGGTTGCATAGGTGATGTACAAGACGATGTAGATTATCTCTATAACACATCCGAATGCATTAATGGTAATGAGGAGAACAGCATCTCTTTTGAGCAAAGCATAGTACAACCAAAGCATTGAACTGAATAATGCCACCAAGTAAGGAAGTGACTGAAAACTTTCCGTCGATTTCTTCTTGTATATCCGGTAAAATGTTGGCCTGCAATATTCAAATATTTTCAGTTTTAATAAATATTATTGTTAACCTAAATTGGTTTAATCCTCTTTTTACTATTTTAAGATAAAAAGATTAACTGGATTAACTGGATATAATTATTAACAGTGAATTCGTTGATAAATAGATAGATAATCAAGTACTTACACTGGAGCCAAGAATACCAAGAACGAAATGACATTACCTGCATGTGCATCAAAAAGAGAACAATTCATTAGCTTAATACAAAAAACTGGAACTAATATTAAATTAAATGAAAAGTGTACATGTTTTACAAATTAAGATTTGGTGTAAAATCAGAAAACAAGGATAGGATATATAACGAAACCAACCATCGCGTCTAAAGCATGGACCAAAAGAGTTGTTTTCTTTTACTTGAATAATTTACACACAGGGTCTTCTGCACCTATTCCTTTTCTCACTTCTCTTCTCTCGCTGGCTAAAAATTTTCACTTACTGTAGAACATAAAGGGGTGGTAAAACATAAAACTAAAGATTTTTCTAATACAAGCCAACTACAGGTAGAAAAGGTCTATTCACTAAGGCCTTCTAAACCAACGACATAAACTATTTGGGGGGAGAAATAAAAGGCTGTTCGCTTAAATATTGAATTCTAACCAATCGTTAAAGCATCAGAATAACCGACAAACTTGTCGACAAATTGGTGTTTGGTAACAACTAGTGTGTGAGGTATCTAACATCATGTGTGAGGTATCTAATATCATTGTGATCACTGCGCAATCTGATATTTTTACCAAAAAGAAAAACTGTATCTGTATCTGTATCTTAGTAAAAAATAAACATAATTTTCATATATCTCCTGTATTAGTTTTTTACTTATTTTACATATGAAGTCATTACATTTACATGTCTCTCAACAATAAAAGACTAACTAAAAAGCTCATTATACTTAGAAGAATCAATAGGAAAAATATATATATAAAACCATATTATAAATATTTTAAAATTGAAAAGTAAAATGTAAATATTGAAGTATATAAAGGTTAAAAAAAAAATTTGAAGCAATAAGAAGGAATGGAGGATAAAAGATATATGAGGAGAAGAATGGTGGATGAATATTAATAAGCATGGTAACTATACGTTGGTACATACCTAGCATCCCAAATGTAAATGCCAAAGTATGGTGAGTGATAACCATGTTTGGTATGGGGTGGAGAAAGGGAGAAAGCTTAATTAGCTTCTTCCTAACTCTACTCTAACTCTACTCAAGCCTTAAAAGTGAAGCAGGGAAGGTGGGTGATGATGATGGTGAGGATGGCCTCAGAATGCAAGTCTATATATACAGAGAGTTGATGAGAAAGAAAGCAGGTAAATAAAATATAGTAGAATATTATTAATAATATTCTAATTATACTATATATTGTTCCGAGGGCCAGGGAAGATATGCCTACTGCATGCATGCTTCATCTTTTTAGTTGGCATCGTACATTCCATGAAATGAAACCCCATTTTAATTTGTGTCATTCAGTCATTACAAATCATCATTAGTCAATACGCCAAGAGAGAAAACGTACGCCAGGACGGAATCAGCATTGTTCCATTCACTTTCTACATTCCTCAATCAACATATATAGGACACCAAACTTGCAAGATCCATTCACGTCACTAACATTAATTAAGATAGTTCAAAGCTACCTATCTCATAAAAGTAAAAGGAAATGGTCTAAAGCTAGCCAGGATTGGAGTAATGCAAAGTATGAGTACAACAATGAAATTCATTCCTATATTCCAATGATTGAATAATTGACGTCTAATAACCAACAAGACAGTGTTTTATTATGTATGTAAAATAGGAGTCTTCTTTTTTTCTGCATCGCTGGCAACTGTACATTATGATCTTTCACGAAGTAACTTTCACTGTATCTGCATTTATTCCAAACATATGTAGTTTCTAGTTTGCCTGAGGCATATTGATTTCATCCCTTTCAAGCCTTTTTCAATTCTTGAATTGCATCCGAGGTATCCTTCTCGTTGTATCAAGTAATCCAATCTCACTAAATTTGCTGGGCTTCACTTTACTTCAACCAGGTTACCTCAATAAATTTATAATTAGTTTAGAAGAAGTAAAAAAGTCTTGCAGATATGCCCAAGAAAATTTTCAACAGATAAAAAGTGAAAATATTATTAAGTGATATGAAAGCAGCTTGATTTGTTTTTTAATAAAAACGTTTTGATTTTGTTGAAAACATTCTATTTATTAATTTGCTAACCAGTATTCTTAATAATATACTAAACGTTTAGTGGGAAGTAGACATCTGTCTTAAAGCTCTTGAGTAGCATCATGATCCACCACCATGAAAAATTTATTTAAGGTACTTTACTTTACAACCTTTGATTAACAATAATAGGAAGAAAAGAAAACTGAGATTAGAAAAGAGTAGTATTATATATAAATGATAAACATATTTAATTTTGTGATTTCAACAGTAACTTGCAGCCTTTCAACACGTACATTTGGTGGTGGGTCGAAATATATAGATACGTCAAACTAGCCTCGTCAACCATAAATCTTGATACTGGAATAAAATCGCAGGGTTACAGTCAAACTAGTACTCTCAACCATAAATCATGATACTCTTTTGTTGTAAATCAATCATGTTTTCTTAGAAGAATAAAATCTGGGGTTAATAATGCCTGTGTTCTGGGACTACCTTAAAAACCGTCCACAAAATGTTAGAAAAGTCAAGAGAATCTCGCATCAACCACTATAAATAATTCTTACCTTGGGTTTTGTTTATATATTATTATATTCATACATTTATGCCCAGTTACTACAACGGACCACGTACCAGTAGGGTCATTCGTATAGTAGACATGTAGGAACTATATATATAAACACTATCTTTCTTTTTTAAGCACTGGAGCTCCAATTTCCATATATCCACGTAGGGATGAAAAAAAAAAGATAAATCAGACTTATTTGCTCAACAAATCAAGCTAAAAACCTTTTTAAAAATCTATTTAATTAAAAAAAAAAATAGTTCCCAACTATTGAAAAAGCCAAATGACGAAGGGTTCATGCAGTGTATAGTGCAGTGCAGCCAGTACAAAATCAAAACAGTTGATCCGACAAAATTAGTTTCGAAATGTGTGAAGATGAAGCCAAGGGATGCTAAAACACTGCATAATGAACACGGTCCTGATGCATACGTACACCCATATTTCAACAAATAATTTGGAATCAATCAACTTTGTAGTTTGGCTTTGTACTCAGTCCCCACCATCAGCATAGGATCATGAGACAATTTGACTAGATTGACCTGTTGGCAAAGGATCGATGCACAAACTCAATCTATGTAGTGTATACTATGTGCGTGTGGTTGAATATAATCCAGCCACTTGTTACTCAATGGATTGACTTTGCCAAAGAAATCCACCCACCCCAAGTAATCACGCTGAATTGAAGGACACCACGCCATCAAACATTTACATGTTATGAGCCCCCAATGAAAAGACAATTTCGAAAAATATTCAAAGTCTACCAAAAAGGTTTTAGTAAAGAGAGGAAGTAAAGGGAAAGAATAAAAGATGAAGATATAGAAAGCATATTTTGTGGTAGATATTTTCTGTAGGCTTCCAAAGCTCCAAAAATGGTGAAAAACTATCTAATCATTCGTATGTATGAGTGAATCATTTTTGTTTTGGTGAAAAGATTAAAAATAAAACCAAAGCTAGTATTATGCTTGACACTGCTTACGTTACCGATGCCTACTGTTAACTAGCGGTTATGAATAAAAGTTGGAAAATAACTTTGATGCTATGCCATGCTAGGCTTGTGCCTTCTTCTAGCGTCTACTATTTCCCACTAAATTGTAATCTTGCTTCCCTTTCTTTTTAACTGTCCTGGTTTATGCTTCTGTACACACACGCAATAAACACAGAAAATATGTTTCCCTCAAACCAAATTTTCATCAATATTCATGTCCAACAATTGAAGTTAGCGTTGCAAATCAAACATGATATATGTTCAACTTTCAGACTACGGTTTTAAATTCAAGATATTCACAATACATGTATATAGGATTCCCCACTTTTTGTTTTTTTTTTTCTGATCTTTTTAACCCAGGTTGTCTTTTTCCAATAAAATCAAATCGGATAAAAGCGTGAATTTAACCACTTTTAACTAATAAAAAAAAATTATGAAAAAGTTTGGTTGAAATTAAGCCAAATTCTCTTATAGAGATTAGTAATAAACTTAATCAATCAATATATATTTCATACCAATAATATGATCGTAAAAAAATATTATTTAAATTCATTAATAAGAAAATTATTGAAAATCATATATCGAGCAGTGGTGGGTTTAAAAAGGGGTAGTGCAGAGAGGTGAGATTATTTTTGTGAAGAAGAAAGGTCGGGGATACTTTCGAGAAAATAAAAGGGGAGTGTAAATAGCTACCTACTTTATTCGAACTTACCCGTAGAGTAGGCCTTTTTTAGCCCCTTGAGATCTGGTACGTTGGGCTTGAACATGTCTTTATGTATTATTTCGCCCCAAAAGGTTTTCAAAATTTATCAAATTACTAATTTTTAATCTATAAAGACTAAAATTGTAAAAAAAAAATATAAAGATCAAATTTGCAGGTAAGAAATTAAAGACTATATTATAATTTATTATATATAATTTAAATTATTACAAAATCATATTAAATTAAAATTGATAAACAGTTAAAAACAAATAGAGACAAGAAGAAAGTCGTTTAACATAATTGAACAAAAAAAATTACCAATTAGAGAAAAAAGTGTGTGAAATGTAGTTTTCTTTTATGAAAAAAAAAAGAGTAGCAAGAATCTCTCGTTAGGAAAGTAAAGACAGTAAAACGTCTGTGGAAATAAACAAAGTTTATCATAATTACTTAATTCGTTACCAAAGAGGGAATGTAGATTTAATTGTTTGGAAAATTTTTGTTAGTATTGAGTTGATATATTACATATTTGGTTTGACATTGAGTTTTTTTATAATCAAATTATGTATTATTAAATTAGAAAAACCTCATTCTGAATATCACATTAACTTGTTTTTATAATAAAACATTTAGACAGAGAATAATAGTATTGAAAGTTAATTTTTACTTAAAATCAGGTTTGATCGAAGTATGAGAACATATAGTGTATTGGAGTGACAAACTCAGTGCTAAGCTAACTGAGCTTGAATTTGATTGTATGTGTATTGAAATTGAAGACTAATAACGTGTAGTTTTGTTAATGAGTGAATAATGTGCGGGAATAGAAGATATACCTGTAAGGGGTGTGAGTGCAGTGATCTTTGTTTGACCTTGTTGGAATTGGTTCTCTTCACGGTTACGCTATCTTTTTTTTTTTTAATTTTTATTTTTATTTTTACTTTTATTCTTATTCTTATTCTGTGAGAGAGGATAAAAATGGTTACCAACTTAAGAGAAAAAGAGGAATAAAGTTGGATGGAAGCATTAATATATATACAATTTGTTTAGAGAAAGTGGAATGTGTAGCTTGTAAGAGAGAGATTATATGAAAAAGAAAGAAAGAGTAAAGATTTGTTTGATACACATACACCCATGTCTTTGGATGGGATGGGACTTTTCAGGAAGTTTCTGTGTAGCTAGTTACTGCTACTTCAAACTTTGGTTACCAAAAAAGAAACAATTTTGTAATTGTGGTATATCTGGAAGCTACTTTCATTTCAGCAGCAGCAGCAGCATCACCCAATTCTCACTTTCAATGCTCACTTTGAATGAGAAAGAGGTGGGGTTGAGGGGTTGGTTAATGATGGAAAAAGTCCAACCCTAACCCTAGTTTGAGGGTCAAATGCAATTATCTCTAAAAGAAAGTTCAAAATTGTGAGGCATAATAGACGGCTAAAACACACCAATTAAAAGAAATTAGTATTGGTTTTGAGAGCAATTGGATATAATTTTGATTGATTTATAGAAAGCAATTGGTTTGGTTGCAGTGACGGGTGGAATAGCTATATCCATATCCAATAAAAAAAACTTAATTATGACAATTAGGACTACTATTTACTCACTCATTCATTCATGTATCTGAGAGATTTGTTTTGAGAGAGAAGCAATGAATGGTTGCTATCTTATTCCTTCGCCCTTTTTGCAAAGCTTGGCTTTCCGGGTTGACAAATATTTGGCTTCAAAATCAAGGAACTTGCCTATTTCAAGTGCCCAATCACCAAAGCAAAGGACCACATTCTCAAGGCATCTCTATTCTCTATGCCTCCAACATTACAATTTCAATTACAATTACAATTACCAATAAATAAATAATACTCAGGTCAACTTTGAAATCAATGCAGACTTTTGAATTTCTCTACAAAATCTCCTCATTGGACATCACTGCTTACTTCTACTCTTTATTTATTTCATACCTCATATCTTATTTTCTACTTTCTTCTACTCAACATCAACGTAATTATCCACCGCCTTATCAAATACCCTATTAATTAATCTTCGCATATTCTTACATACATACGTATCATACTAATTCTAGTACTCCTCTCTCTCCACTCTTCAACCCTACCCTACCCATTAATATTTTTATTTACTATTCTATTAACTTTCATTTTAATTTCCAACCATTTCAAATCATTAAATTTATCATACAAACTGCTTTCTCATTTAATCACCCTATAAAAATCTCTCAATATCGTTGCATACCTCTTAACATTCACAATATTTATATTATATACAAAAGCACATGGCATACTCTGAAAAATAATTTAAAAAAAAAAAAACAACAGCATTGAAACACTAAAAAGGAAAAACAAAACAGCCGCACGTACTCTCATATGAGGAGGAATCTAATAATCCAAAGGCCCATCTTTAATCTTTATGGCTTTATTTATTATAAATGATTCAAATGCTGTGATGTTATACTCATGAAAGTGAAGAACTATAACCCACCAGTTGTTCAATGAGTTCATAATAATTCATATGATTTGTGTACAGAAGGTGATGATGAGTACGATTAACAAGGAACTTTCAAACATAGCAAATGATGCCTAAAGATTTTTTTCCTCTGAAACGTAAAATAGAAAGCATCATAGTTGACAACATCTAGGGTGAGGTGTCACACACCGTTTCTTCCTCAATGTCACCTTTCATAAATGTTTTTTCTTTTATTAAGAAAAAAAGATCATTTCAAAAAAGTGAGGTAGATGTAAGATGTAAGACGAGGCTCTTAATCAAACATAAAGTATAAAATTGGAGAAAACCAACAGAATTTTTTAAATAAATAAAAGTTAAACTTGATCTTTAAAATAATTTAGAGACCCTAATTTATATTGAATATAATTAAACAAAAAAAAACAACTTTTTTAATTGACCAAACAAAAATTTATCCATTACAATCCAAACATGCTCACCATGATCGATAACTTGAATGCAAAACTATAGCAATATTAATTCCACATGTCAGCGAAAGAGTTGATGAGTGTGTTGTGTTAATATTATTGAAAGAGCAAAGAGATATTTTGCTCTAAAAAGAAAAGAACAAGGGGAGGTATATTAGCAGTAATTAGGGAATGTTGTAATTGTACATACGCTAACAATACATTTTTTTTCTGTTTTTACATGATGTTTGTCTCCTCACGTAATATGAAGATGTGAATAGGAAGTGAGTAAGGATAATTGAAAGGAATAGTTAGAGAAAAATGAATAAAAAGAATATTATAAGATGAGTGTAAAAGAAATAGAATATGAATAAAAAAGAGAGAATGTAAAGAGAGTTGAAGAAACTTGTAAAGAGGGGAAGCTAAAAAAAGTGAATTAAAAGGAGGGAAGTTGCAGAGAAAAAAAGATAGAGTATGAGATGAGAGTGGAGGTCCACCAAGAGAGAAATTGGAAAATGTTATTGACATAGAAGAATTGAAGTGAATAACAATGTTTTACTGAAAACGCAATAATTGGAAGCTTTGACGTTTGTGTTGTAGTATTTTAAATCCGCCATGACAATGCCCACACGCAAACTCCTTTGACCCTATAAGAAGAGAAAGAGAGAGAGAATAGGAAACTAGAAATGGGAAAAATGAGAGCCGCAATGTGGCATACGAAACCCTTTTTCCCTACTTATATCATCATATCATGTCTCATTTTTATAATAAATAATATAAAAAAAAAAAATAGAAGATGCAAGTGGCCTCACAATATTTTGCTTCTGGGAATCTCATGGCATCCCATCCTAATTAATAAATAAATAAATAAATATCTTATTTAATTCCCAATTGGATGTTTTGATTTGATTTAAAATTTTGAGGCGAACAAGTTTCCCCTTTCCCCACGGAATTGGGGTGCTTCAATTGTCAATGTTTGAGGCTCCTCCAGTTTAACAACGAACAACACAACACAACAACACAACACAAACAATCTCAACCGTCCCACGTTTCCATATTCGATATTCCGTAACCACCCCTTTTGTTTTGCCACTTTTATAACCATGCCATTCATTCTCTCTTCTTCTATTGTACGAAAGAAGTATAGGATTGTATTGCAAGAACAAAAGCTTTCACATATTTATTACGCATTGCATTGCATGATGAGATGGAAACAGTGAGACAAGAAGATCGAGGAAATCTTCAAATGGGTCATCACTTGAAGGTACCATTTTTGTCATCTACCCTTAGTCCGACGTGGTTGCCCCTCGTTTTGCAACCATCTGGGCCCCTCTCCTTTATTCTTTCACCCACCTTTCTCCTTCCTCCTTCCTCTCCTTCCTCTCCTTCCTCCTTATCATTATCATTTTCTTTTTCTCTTTTTCTTTTTTAAATCTATCTTCATACTCCATTTCTAACCCTCCTTCTTCCTCATATTTATTCTCTTTTCTCAATCCACAATTACTCCCAAACTCAAACTCTTTATCTTAACTACTTCACTTCCATGCATGAATCAATTTGTTTCTTTAATAGATTTAACCAACATATTATTTAAATCAGTAAATTCTTATAAGTTTTACATAATTTCACATAATGATTTGGATTTACATGCTTTTTACATATAATATATATAAAATTAGTTGTTTTAATTCTACAACTAAAATTTGTTTTAATATAAATATAATAAAATTTTATTATTATTCAATTAGTACTCTAATTGTGGGTTTCATGATAAAGAAAACAAGTTTCTTGACCATCCCAACTTCTTTTATCAATAATCACAGCCTTATCAATTCTGTTGGCCTTCTCCCTTGTGCCAACCCTTTTACTAACTTCTAACAATAATTGTCATCAAGATACCAAGTAATATTTACAGAGTAGTTTAAATTTCATTTTTATGAGATTGTGATATGTTGGACATTTAATCAATTGTACTTGTTTATAAGTAGTACAAGTAAACAATTGAAACTCCAAAATATCATCCTAGATGTATCGTTGAAAAGTATTAAAATTAATGAAAATTTTTAAGGCGAATAAAAATACTGTGATTAAACAAAAAAATGAGAAAGAGAGAAAAATATTCCAAAAAACCTTTGAAAAACTAGTCAAAGTTCAATTATTGAAAGTCTCCGTATGTCACCTGTGATATTATTAACATGTAACCCTGTTCCATTTTTAACATATTATGTAACAAATCGATGAAAAAAGCAACATGTGCAATTTTTAGTTGTTTAAACTAAAACTCTAAAATGGAGTTGTTTTAACTTTATCATATCTCTCAATTAATTACGTGATTTGCTCGAAGGACATCTACGTGTTAAAAAATATATATATATATTGTCTCTCTGGAAAGTGACAAAGTCATATTATAAAAAATTGACATCAATGATAATCCACACTCAAATTGAAACTTCGCAAACGAAAAACCCATTCAAAATAAGTTTATATTTTTTCCCCTTTGTTGAGTACACAAAAATCACTATTATAATTATGAAATTAACATTTTTATATTAATTTTTCAATAATTTCATACTACATTTCTGCTTTAAAATTAACTAGTGAATCATTGAATGTGTCAAGAAGTTACTTTTACGACAGCAATAACAAAACCTTGAGGTTGACTACATGAATAGCAAAATATCACTCGACTCAATTAAATACTGAACTTCGAGTGATAAATCCCTCTTCATCAATTCCTCGCATATCTATTTTCTTTTCTCTACTTCTCACCCTTTTCTCAATACTCATTTAATTAGTGCTTAAATAAATAAATAAATAAAGGGTGAAATATTTTTTTTCTTTTTGGTTTCTTTGTCTTTTTTAGTCACTTTAACTTTGAAATGCATCATTTTATCCTTCGAAGGATTTAAATAAAACTTTATAAAAGAACGACAATTGATTTAGATAAAGTTTGAAGAATCAAAAGTTATACGTTCAAAAGTAGGAGTAAAAAGGAACAATATTTTTTTTTTAAATATAACAAATTTAGATATTTTAGAATCATATAATAACATATTTTATCATTTTTTTACAGTTAGCTTTCATATGAAAAAATGCATCTAGTTTTTGTAGAATATCTTTTCTTGAAATAAAAGGGATTAAAGTCAATGGAGTTTAAAACAACTTTTTTGAACATAGTATATGGATTTGTAAATTTTAAGACACGTGTTCAATTTTTACAAATAAAAAATATTAAAACTTTAAGTTTATGAAAGAACATAAAAAAAAATGTTAACAAATGCAATTATGCATAAATTAAAATTAAACATTAGTAAAATTAATGATGTTTTATATCAATGTCACGATGATCCAAGAAAGATAACACATTTTTTTTAACCCGTCAAATAAAAATTTCAATCAATATTTTTTAAAATAATTCTATAATCAAAAGTAACGAGTCAGATTTTCCTAATAGAGTACCAATATCATGGGAATTGAAAAAGGAAAAACACTATTTTTACTGGCTGATGAAAATAAAGTTTTTTGAATAAGAAAATTTAAAAAATTCTCTACAGTCAAACTCCCCTAATAACTTATTATTTGTGAAATAAAGTAATTAATTAACTTGAATTTTCCCGACACACACAAGCTTAAGACACAAAATACTAAATAAAAATATGAGCTAGTTATGTGGTGTTTGACTAGTGCTTAATTAAATTTAAAACACTTGTTCTACACTCCCAAGTAACGTGGACATTTCCATTATTTAGTGGGAAAATAAAAACAAATTAGGCCCACAAAGAAATATAATATGACAATTAAGACTGCAATACATAGGATCATGTCTGAGATAGAATAGATTTTGTGATTGGTTTTATATGGCCATAGTTTTTATGCATGTAGCTTTAATAAGAATATATGCCAATTTGTATGGTTAGTCGATTTCAGCATGATTTAGACCCTTAAGTTATTGAAAAGCTAACAGAATATTTTAATTGATTTGAAAATGATTTCGCAAGTGTATGTTTACGTTCACGGCTCCTTAAATGAATATTGTACCAGAATTCATTCATAAATTACAATCAATTCAATTTTCAAAACTGTCCCAGAAACAAAATTAACTATTTCTCATCTACAAAAAAATCTTTAACAAGCCTGGACCTTAATTGCATTTAAAAATCAAAACCTTACCCAAATCAAAGCTAAAAAGGTAAATTATCAAGTACCAACATATAGTAAATCATCTTAAAAGAAATAGATCTGCTTTAAAGACACTTTTTTGTGAAAGTTCTTATAATCATAGGAAAAAAATGAAAGAGAATTTGAAATTTTAGATAAGAATAATATTATTATTCCAGTAAAGTGTAGAGCAATAGCTAACAAAAACAGAAAAGAGAAATGGTGCATGAGAGACAGAGAGAGAGAGAGAGAGAGAGAGAGAGAGGGGAAGGGGTGAGTAAAGGTAACACCGACAGAATGGGATGCGTCTCAAGTCTTAAGTTACTACCAAAACCAAAACTAAAACCAAAACCAAAACCAAAACTAAAACCAAAACCAAAGGTAGAAATGAACAGTTGCTTCTTTGAAGGGGGCGTTGCAAAAAGCAAATATGCTGTTGTTGTTGGTGTTGAGGTTCTCTAAAAATAAAATCCACTATTCATTCATTTGTTCCCCGTTAAGGGATAGAATAATAGAAATAGAAAGAAGTGAGTCTGAGAGAGAGAGAGAGAGAGGGTTAGTTGTGTACTTTCACCAAACGAATGCCACTGATAAAGCCTCTTTGCCTTGCCTTCCCTTTGCCTTCCCTTGGGTCACCTCCAGCTGTACCCCATGACATAAGCTGACTTCATCTCCCTCTTCTTGCCTCACCATCTTTTTTATTTCAACAACCCAACCAAAGTTACCATCCCTTCCTTTCTCAACTTCTTCTTCACTTTAGGTTAACATTTAAACCCACCCAAATCAAAATTTAGTTAATTTTGCTACAAAGAAAGATGGACTGATCTTGTTTTGTTTCATCCAAGGAAGGGACATAGAAGTGCTTTGTTTGGATAAACCCAATCTAATCCCAAGTTGCAACCACAACACATGGAACTAGGCTTTGTTTTGTTATTAGCAGCAAGCAGTTACTTTGGTTTGGTCTGCTATGAACTAACTAAGTTTTCACACCAACAAACCAAAATAATAATAAAAATAAAAAACCTTAAACCATAGTTAATATAACGTCAAAGTAAAAGAAAGGTTGAGTCTGGTTTACGCCAAATGTGTCGTCTTATTCTTCTCCTTCCTTCCTGTCAGACCCATTACTATAAAAGAAGCCACACTGCATCCTACTCCATACCCTTTTGCTTTCTTTATCCAATAATAATAACCCCCTTTTCCCTCCTTTTTCTTCTTTCCTTTCCCCTTCTTCTTCAGCCCCCTTTCTTTATTTCCCTCTACGCTTTAATGGACTTATAAGAACTTCCCACGAGTGCCTTCAATTGTCACCCACCCAACTGGCCTGCTCTGGTCTAATCAGACACACAAAAGTAGTATTATTATATATAGATATAGAGAAAAAATAGGGTGTGGTGGAATGGAGAAACTTAATTTTGTGAAGAATGGTGAGCTTAGATTGCCTCCGGGGTTCCGTTTCCACCCAACTGATGAGGAATTGGTTGTCCAATACTTAAAGCGTAAGGTCTTCTCTTGCCCTTTGCCAGCCTCCATCATTCCTGAGGTTGATGTTTGCAAGTCTGATCCTTGGGATTTGCCAGGTGTCTATTGTTCACTTCTTCCCCTCTTTCTTCTTCTTCTTCTTCTTCCCAATTAATTAATTAAGCCTAATTGCAATGCCTTCTGGATGCTGTCTTTAGGTGATTTGGAGCAAGAGAGGTACTTCTTCAGCACTAAAGAGGCCAAATACCCTAACGGCAACCGCTCCAACAGAGCCACCAATTCGGGCTATTGGAAGGCCACTGGGTTGGACAAACAAATTGTAACTTCCAAAGGGAACCAAGTTGTGGGGATGAAGAAGACACTGGTTTTCTATAGAGGAAAGCCACCTCATGGATTCAGAACTGATTGGATCATGCATGAATATCGCCTCCTTAACGCACCCACCTCCTCTCAGTCTCAGGTCAGGGTTCAGACCAAGCAAAATAACTAGCAATTATCCGCATGCATGCATTAATTACTCATAGAATATTATTTGTTTGTGTGTGTGTGTGTGTGCAGAGCCAGAGGCAGAGCCCTGTTGTTCAAGTTCCCATGGAAAACTGGGTTCTATGTCGCATATTTCTGAAGAGGAGAAGTGGTGGTAGAAACGGGAAGGAGAAGGAGATAGAGAGTTTGAGAGGCAGAGTGGATAACAGGAAGATGAGGAAGGCGAGGGTGGTTTTCTATGACTTTTTGGCGCAGAACAAGACTGATTCCTCATCTTCTACCGCCAGTGAAATTACCCATGAATCAGATGAGCATGAAGAGAGCAGTAGCTCCAACATCTTCCCTTATATTAGAAAAAAACCTTAACACCCTTCACTTCATTCTAGTATTACTATTACTTGTTTTGCAACCATCTCATCTCATCTCAAATCAACCTAAGCTTTGCCTCTTTCTTTTATTTTCTTTCCCTGTAATTATCTTCTCTTTTTCAACCGGCACTGAGGGTAGTTTAAGTCTGGAGAGTATGCTACTAAAACTAGTGTGTAATCCAGTTCTTCTAATTCTTCTTTTTTCCTTCAATCTCTAATGCCCATCATCACCATGCAAATGCAATGCTTCTTTTAGCTTAGCTAGAACCTACTCATTTTCAGTTTCAAAGGAGATACTTTTTCACAGCAAAAGAGAAAGGATCCATGAAAAGCATAACCAAATATATTTAAATGTCCAAAAAAATGAAACACCATTTTCAGTAGAACAAACATAAAATAATAGAACATAACCTTTGCTGAGATTAGCATCTCACTGGTTACTTGCCAGCTCTTCTTCTTTTTAATTTAGGGAAATAAGAGGTTGCAAAATAAATGGTCATTATGCAGAACAAAAATATGGTCATTCATGTCCGATCTACATAATTTTCAAAACTTTTTTTAAGGGCATATCAAAGAGCTGTAATTTATGATCTAAATCACCCACTACAACTTGAAAAAGTTATATTTTTCATTAAGAAAATACAGACATTGGAAGCATATTTTCCAAAACATTTTGGAAATTGTCATTCTATAATTGACTAAATAGCAGATAGCAGTAGACACTAGTATTAGGCAGAGAAGTAAAATCAATTAAAGCTTGTTCCAAAAATCGTTTAATGATTCCACACCATCACAAGTATGCGTATCTTGTGTATATCTCCTTTCTACTTCTAATTCTTAACAAGTCCACTAGTTGAATTTTTCAATTTTCCAAATCACCAATATTGACTTTATTAAACTTATGATAATTGCTTGTCCAATATATCACACTTCCCACTATCCAATCATTCACAATCACAATTACTTTTCTTTTCTTTGTCAGTTAAGGTAACCATAACATACTGTATATACGGAATGCACATTGAGCTAACCCAACATTTCTCTCAATATTAAAATTCCAAAACCAGTGATTAAGTACAGTTTCTTTTCTTTATTTTTTTCCAGAAATGTTTTAACACCTCTAGTTCTGAGCGATAGAGAGCATGACAGCTACGTTTCCCTCTCGGTTAAATTTGTCCACCTCATGCATACAACATTGTCGTACACGAGTGACACTGGCCAGCTTGGAGTTGACCCAACCTTCCACATTACAACTCAACACAACTGAACCAATTTGCACCTTTTAGAAAAATAAATAAATTATAGGAATAATTATGCAATTTGCAGATTAAACTAGCACTGTTATCATCATCTCCATCAAACAAGTGTATAGATTCGTCCACTGTTATATGTATTGATAACAATTTAAAGAATTTAACTTTATCAGACCCAAAACTAAGTAACTAATAGGACATACAAACCCTGCCAAATGGATTCGGGGAAAGAAGGAACAGCATAATTAACACTTTATTATCATTAAAGATAATCACATTTTTACTCTCTTTTTTCTTTTTCACAACATTTTAAAAATTAATTATAAAAACAACTATTACACGTAATTGAGTATGTGATAATTTTATACCCAACGTTCATTTTAATTAATAATTAAAAATTGTATTTTATCTATTAAAAGAGGAGTTGAATTCTAGATGTAATGTTATGATGATCATTTTTTTTTATATGATATTTGATTTTAGAGTTTAATGAAAAATAAGAAAAAATAACAATAATATAATATCATATTCATCCGAAGAAATTACGAAAGGTAATAAGAAATTAAATTATATTCAAATAGAAAATTACAAAAATGTTGTTGGTACAAAATTATACAAGAAAGAAGTTGAATTATAATTTTTAAATTTTTTTCAAAAAGAGCTTTCGTTTGTTTTAAACATTTCGAAACAATTTTTTTAAATTTTTAATAGAGAAACAATGTATAAAGATTTTTATATCCATTTATTTGTTTGTGTTTCTAAAAATATATTCACTTTTTCATAATACACTAAGTTCTACTATACAATTATATGTTTTTCTCTTAACTCAAAATGTTTCTTCAATTTTTTTAATTAATATTTAGAATTCAATTTATATAAGCCTCTTCAAGCTCTTATTTACAATTGTTTTATACATAAAAAGGTTTAGACTTTACAACATACGGACAAATGAGTGTACAAGTAAGGTTCTCTCATAGGAAAATAATAGCTTTCAATTTTATAGAAAAAAACATAGAGTTTACTTTTTATTGTATATGCAAGATTTCATGGAATGTTTTACTATATATATAGGGTCATTGTAGATATCTTTCACAAAACTTTTAATATTTCATTTTAAATTTGATATAGAAAAAAAAATCATCATAAAATATTAAAATTCATTTAATTTCATTTCACCAACTTCATCTTTTAATCTTAAAGTTTATAACAATCTTTATTATATATAATTGATGTGACTTATTATAACATATTTCTCTCATTACTTTCTATGTTGATGACCAATCTTTCTACGATACATTGATTAAGAGATTTTTTTTTTCTTTCACTCATATCTTATTCATAGTTTTTTAATTTCATTACATAATATATATATATTAGAAAAATATTAGATTGAGTAACAAAACATTTATTGATTTATTGTGGATTGAAGTCCTAGACAAATAAATTATTAAGATATTAGTTTGACAAATACAAATGTATTATTTATTTAAAGAAACAAACTATTAATTTAACATTAGTTTACTAACATAAAATTAAGAGCATTTAATGATCAAAATTAAGGGTGTGTAATTAATTGCGTCTAATAAATTCTAAAGTGATTTATATTTTCAGTTTTTCAAAATTCTAATGTATATTTTGTTTTGGAGTAGAGGATTTTTTTCTCTAGTTATAGATAAATCCAAATTCATTTATTTTTAATTTTCAACATCCATCCACAAATTTGACTAAGTCTTTTTTTTTTAAATATACATTTTCATCTAATTTAAAAAAAATTAAAATAAAAATACTTTCTCGTGAACGCATGCTATATTTCATCAAATTTTGATTTTCATATTTTAGGACTTGTCTTTTGAGCATTTATTCTTTTGAACATTTTCGTATTTGGATTTCATCTTTTTGTACTGAAAAGGGATTTCCTAAAAATTAGCTAAGAGAACATTATAAAAATTTTCTGATGGGACAATTTTTAAAATTTTACACAACTTGTGGCCATTATCTCAGTTTCTTGGTGTGTTTTAGTCATGATGCATATGATGGTTTTAATTTTTTTTTTTTTCTTGAGCAACCTTTTGAATTTCTTATTATTAGACTCACGTACCATCATACGATTCACTTGGATCTCCATAAATGAATCTAAATTTATATCTTGCACTCTCAAGATTTTAGTATTACATTTTAAAGGTTTAGAGATTCTATATTTTCAATTGTATCAAATTCTTCTCCATTTAGTACCTATGAAATTTGGTTCTTTCTTATCTCTTCCAAGAACATGTAATTCATGTATCTTAAGATTTCTAAAAAATTCATCTAGAGTCTTGGTTTTCATATTTCATGTTTCTACTATGGTTTTGTCTTTGTATTCTTATACCTTTGAGAGACCATAAAAATTTTTGATATAGTATTGAGCTTTAAAGTTTTCTACTCCAATATTTTGTAGTCGATTTATAAGAGTTTAAATTATTTATGATAATACAATCCATCTTATATGATTCTATCTCATATTTGATCCTTAAAGAACTTATCTACTTAAGACATTGAGTTAATAATATAAATAGTAATTTCTATAACAATTACTTTAATTTAAGAATATATATAATATTGGTGAACTTACTCCGTTCAATCCTTAAATAGTGTAGATTGAAAAAAAAAAAAATTAAATAAGCTAGCAGAAATGTCTAATATGTCCCACATTTTTATTGATGGATTTTTTGTCTTGAAGGTTACGTATTGTGTTTGAAAAGTGTTTCTGGCTTTATTAATTAAACATGGTTTGTGCCCTCAGGGTCCTACAGCATCTCATAATTTTTTGTTGTTTTGTACCTATAATATTTATTATATTCAAATTTAGATAAAATACAATTTATAATGTATCTAATGTTATGTTCTTTGTATAGATATCAACATTTTGTTTTCCTCGTTCAAACGTATTTAAACAAGGAATAAAGTATGTCAATCATAGATTATTACAACATATACTTTATATTTTATTTGTTAGACAATGTATGAAACGGTTTATCAAGACATAATAACTTTAAAATATATATTATTAATGATAATTGCTATTCATAAAACTCTAGTGTTGTCTTTTGGGTTGGCTTGGGCGTGGCATATCGAAGCTAAAAAGTGTCCTACGACTTGTTTTAATTATATATATTTTGTTCTTATAAGTGTAATTGGGAAATTAACATTTGAACAACAGTCAAGTAAAATCCTTATATTAATATTTCTAAAAATTAACTTCTATTGTTAGACGTAAAATTGTATAGTCACATCCTACTCCGACATCAACCAAACATGATAAGACAAATTAATTTTTTAATGATACATAAATTATATCGGTATTCCTTTATTTTCTAATTTTATCATTTAGTAACTGAAATGTTTTAGCTCTCTGGCGTTTAAAATTGAAAAAATAAATAAATTCTACTTCATCGTTTATTCAATCTTGCAACTATAAATGTTGTGAAGAACTTTTATATTATCAAAGCATGTTTTGATTCAGGTAAACTAGTACTACTCTTTAAATACAGTTGTATTCTAAGTTCTATTATGAAATTCATGTGTATACTTGATGTTTTACTATATTTGAAAAGATTAATCTTTGCCTAATATACAAGACTTCTCTCAATTTTCTTTTTAAATGAATTCCTTAAAAAAATGTTTGAAATAATTGTTTAATTAACTCTATATTAGAAAAAAATAATGCCATCATCACACTCTTTAATCATGAACTAAAAATTTGAAGGACTCATAAAACTATCAACTTAACATATTATTGCATTAAGAATGAAAAGGGTGTTAGAAAAAAGAATTAGAAGTGTCTTACTAACATTCTTGAATTCATTAAACTAGAGAAAGTTAAAAATAAGGGGGAGAAAAGTGGAATTAAATGAAAGAAAGAAAGAAAAAAGGGTAGGAGAGTTTCTTGTTATATGGTGGTTTAGAATGATCTAATAAGGGTGTTAGAGTTCTTCACGTCACCTTTTCTATTAAGTTTCATTTTCATGAAGAAAATAAAAGATGAGAGAGAGTGTTGTATGAATTGGTGAGTTAGAGCAATGCTTGTCAATCACGTGGGCAGCCTATCATGCTAGACCACACATGACCGGACCCACTCACTCCAATCCAAGCTAAACTTGGTAGTAGCCTCACCTGATTAGGTCAATCAGGTTCAGAAGCTTTCCTATTAATTATTATTTCTCCTTCCAAAACTGCATTGTACAAAAGGGAATATGTAAATCAATCAATTTTGACCACTTCCACAAACCACCTATCTTTTAATGTTGTTTACCTCGAATCAGTTTAGTTTACGAGGATTGCTTAGTACTGCAACATACAAACACTAGTCCTTATCTCTAATTTTTTTCCCACTCCGTATGTATATAGTATAAGTAGTATAACCTAACCAAATAAATCTAAGTTCTTGGGCCCCAACTCCCGAAAGAGATCCAAAGTTCTCTTCTCCACCCCCATTACATGTATCAAAGACAATTCAATTTCGGCCCTATTGTAAGTTAACGGGCCATAAATTAAGAGCCCCACAACACCAAGGCCCAAAAAAAAATTCTCACTCGTTCAGTTCAGATACCTAGATTGAATTTCCAGAGAGAAAATAAAACTATGATGGGATTGGAAGACGGATCTGGCCTCTTCTGTTCATATAATCTATTCTTTTACAACTTTCTAAAAAAAAATAATGGATCTCCAACCTGAATGTACAACACATGCGGTTCAAAATCAAATCTCATCTATCAAAACAATTACCAAAGTGTTAAATTACAGGACATGCGAAAAAGAGAGCCGAAAGTGGCAAGAAACAAGTCTTTCAAGGTTTGTTGGCAGTGGCAGAAGCCGAGGGAGATGGCTGAGAACATGCCTTGAGGACAGCTTCATTCTTGAAATCGAATTCAATAGAAGAAAAGAGTTTGAGGAAAAAAAGAAGAAGAAAAATGAAACCCTAAAAAAAAAGAAAAGTAAAATAGAGATAAATGGGAACCTGCCAAACGCGGAGGAGGCGCTTCTTAGCATTGGCTTTGCGAGTGGTAGTGAGTTTAATTCTCTTCCAGAGGAGTCCTCCAGAGTCATGCTTCTTCACAATCTCCATCACCCGTGTCCCCCACAATGCACCGCCCATCTATCCCGATTCTCCTTTCGATTCCACTTCGCCCTTTCCGCCACCACTTCGCCCTTTTCTCATTTCCACTTTGGGCTCAACTTTCTCATTTCTCTTTGGGCTTTTATTCTTCTGTCCACCATTTTCCTATGCCCATTTCTATTTCCACTCTCTCATTTTACTACTACACTCCCCCTTTTAATTATTATTTCCCTAAACATTACTCTCTCTCTCTTCACTTTACACAATAAATTTGTCCTAACACAATAATAAACTAAACTAAACTACATATAGCTAAAAGATTAAAGACTAACAAAATATAATTCACTGTACTATTTTTTTTGTAAGCATACCCCCTCAGTAATTTTTCTTATTATGTTAATTATCATAATCTCTTAAAAATTAGATAAGTAATATTAAGCTTTTACAATAATTTGAAAAGTATTAATTATTAATTTGAAGTTTAGAGAAATGTTGTTTATGGAGTGTGGTTGGTGAGTGGCGTGGAGGGGGAAGAAGAACCTGGTGCCTGACTGGTCTACCTACCTCGCTCGACCCATGTGGTTGGCGAGGATATTAATTTGAATTTATGCGTCTTCTTTTTATGTTATGTAATGCGGAGGGTTAAAACAACTGTTAATAAGTTTTTTAAAAATCTTCCCATCTAAAATTGAAAAATATAATTTAAAAATCTTTATTAATAACATTTTTTACATTGCGGATTTTCCTTATTTAACTTATTTTTACAATGCTTAAATTAAAAAGAATTTTGAATAATAAATAATAAAAAAGAAAAAGGAAAGAATAACAATAAATAAATAATAATATAGTAGTGAATAAGCTAAAGGGAGAGGGGCGAAGACAAAAAAAAGGGTGTGGGTTGTTTGGTTAGTAGTTGCTTGTGTGGGTTTCGTTAAGCTAGTGGCGATCGGATCCAGCTACAGCTACAGGTTTGGGTGATTCTTCTTCTTCTGCTTCTTCTTCTTCATCATCATCATCATCATCATCATCATCATCATCATCTTCTTCCGGATCTCTCTTTCAATCCGCACACACGCGTCTTACTTACTCCTAGGGTTTTTGTATCCACCAAGATGTTTGTTTATAACTGGTTCTTTTGCACGTTGTCGATTAATTTATTATTTTTTTAATTAAATTCGTTCGTGTATTACGCCTTTTGTGACTTACTAGTTTTGGTTTGCTTGATTGAAGATCAAGTAAGCAAGATGTTGGGTGTTATAAGGCACAAGGTACGACTTTTGTCCGATTTCATTTGCCATTGCAATTGCATTTCACTTGACATAATATGATAAACATAACAGAACGCACACTTTTATTTGCAGACTCAGAGTATTCGCCCTTTTTTCCCCGCTATTAGACATTTCTCTTCTGCCGCCAAAGAGGTATTTATTATTTTTTTCAACTAATCTCTTATCTCAACCAAGCTCGCTGTTTCTGTGATTCACTTCTTTCGCTGCAGATCACTGTCCGGGAGGCTCTCAACACCGCCCTTGATGAGGAAATGTCAGCTGATCCTAAAGTCTTCTTGATGGGTGAAGAGGTAATCCATTTGTATTCTATTCTATTCGCTCTTTCCATTTTACAATTTTATTATTTTTATAAGCCCTTGCCCTCTTCTTCTTTTATGTTCGTTCCCTCATTTTGCTTCTGTTTAAGTGCAGGTTGGGGAATATCAGGGTGCATACAAGGTTCGTTTAGTTTAGTTTAGTTTAGTTGTCTTGTCAACCTCTGGATTTAACAACTCGACACTATTACCTATTACCTCTTACCTTTCTTTTTTCTTTCATTTTAGATATCCAAGGGGCTGCTTGAGAAGTATGGCCCTGAGAGGGTTCTCGATACTCCAATCACTGAGGTCATTTTCCTCGTCCACATTTCCTATCTCCTTTCATGCTTCATACTTTTCCACCCATTTTACTTGCAACTTATTCACCATCTCCTTCCATCCTTCCCTTTCATTCTTTATATCTCTTCACTGGATTTTCTTTTAGGTAACAATGATTGCAAATTGGTACACATTTGGTACTTCTTAAGGCTCTAGCCCTCTCCCAGTTTTAGTCTATTGGATCTAGTATTAATTATTATTATTATACGATGACAAGAATGAACGATTTTTTTTGCATTGAGAAATTCATTGGTATTCAATTATCAGTTAAAAACCTATATAGAATTAGAAAATAAAATGCAGAAGTTAAGCTAGCACATTTAAGTTGACTCTTTATTGTTATTTGTTGATATTCTTCATTTTCTGAATTAGCAAGAGGCTGGCATGACTAACCTTAGCACATGTGTTTCATCTTAAACCTTCTCCTAATGAAATTTGTAAGGTTTTGGCATCTAACCACTTCTGAATTTCTCTCTGAACTTACCAAGGTCCAACTTTTAATACGTTCAAATGAGTCATTAATGGAATCTTCCTATAAAATAAACAAATTGAAGCTTTAATAATATGATGGCTTTGGGATACATTCCTTGGAATTACATGGGATGTTATATTTGGTGCTTTCTGTCCTTCATGTGTGCTGCTTCTAACTTTTCGTAATAGATTGCTTATAGAACATGAAAATTGACCTTTTCAGCTTATCACTTTAACATTGTGCTCTAATATCCATGTTCCAGTTATGTTTTTCCATACCGTGGGTGGTGTATTCTCCATCTTAAAAATTAGATTTACAGACAGATCTTTATGAATTGAACTTAACTGACTATTCCTAGGAAAAAAAGAACAGGATTTATACATAGTTGTATATGTTGGATTGACATAATTTTTTGGTGAAATATAATACAGGCTGGGTTTGCTGGGATTGGAGTTGGTGCTGCTTACTATGGTCTAAAGCCTGTTGTGGAGTTTATGACTTTTAACTTCTCCATGCAGGTTGGAGTTTATCTTTATTGCATCCTTTCTTTGTTAAACTGAGTGTGGAGTTAAGTGTTGCATTTCTTACAGAAGCAGCTCTTAATTTATGTATATGTATAATGTTTTTATGTAAACCTGACTGCCCATGCAGATAATTAGATGACATAGTATGAGTTTAGTCTTTAGTGACAGGAATACCAGAGTTTTGAGTTGTTCAATACATGATGATTGATTCCGCAAGGAAAAATGTTGCCTTCCCTGTAAGTCTGTGTTGATAATCAGGATATAGGTATGCCTAGCCAAGCCCAAAAATGCTTTGCACGAGAGCTCAAAAAGTAAACATTAGTCATTATTGATAATTAAAAAAAGTCATAATGATATAGTCCTGAAATAAGTTCATGACGAATGGCAAATCTTAGGCATAATTAATAAGTTAATGACATCAAAGGATCATAAGGATAAAAAGAGTACAAAGTGAAACATCAACTAGTTTGAGCCTCTAAGGTGTTGGAGGGATGACACCAAGTGGGTTATTAAATGGAAACCACTCAACACAAAAGGATAGAGCAACAAAACAAAACTGAGCAGGTTTACAAGAGTGCTCTTAGGTAACAGGAATGGGAGTTAGTATGAAGAACACCAACAGGTTGCTGGAAAACAACAGCAAACAATGGAAAATGGTGAAGCTCAAACTAGAGAGGGGGTATCATACATATGACAACATAAATCAGTGTGGTACATTACAAATCACCAATAGTGGTCACGATTTGACATGTTTTGGGCTTGTGTGTTGCAGGGATGACAAACTAAAATGCTTTTGAAATTCTGTGTTTGACTATCCTGTTAAAGATATAAAGTTAAGGATTTGTTGTTGGGCCAAGCTGCTGATCTCTGTATTCAAACGAGGGATTCAGTTTATTGTCAAGAGTGCCAATCATACTTGACTTTAAAAATCAAGCAATTCTGTAGTGTTTAACTAATAGTTTGAACATCGCATTAATGCCATACAAATCAATCTAGTGTTAGATGCCAGGCCTTTTTTCTGTAATTTGGTTACTCGTCGTCAACTCTTTCCTGTTATTGAAATAGTCCCTTATGTTTGCAATCTTAATGTTGACCACTGGTATCTTGAATATTGAAATACTAATAAAATGTGAAGAATATTGTGTCAACATGTGTAGTGATGTTTAGTTTCTGTCTTCATTTGTCTGGTATACAGCTGCATCATTTTGGTTTATTATCTTTCTGATTAATTATTTAATTTTAACCCACTCATTGTATTTTAACTTTTGTTGCAGGCAATAGATCATATTATTAATTCTGCCGCAAAATCCAATTACATGTCTGCCGGGCAAATATCTGTACCTATTGTCTTTAGAGGACCCAATGGTGCTGCTGCCGGGGTTGGTGCCCAGCATTCTCAAGTATGGTTCTCCCAGCTGCTTTCTTTTATGTACAAACTTTCTTCAACTATTTTGTTTAAATTTTACTCTGCTTTCGAGCTATATGGAGAACTGATAAATACTTTAGGTTTCATCTGTGTACCCTAAAACTTTGCTTTTATGCAGTGTTATGCATCTTGGTATGCTTCATGCCCTGGGTTGAAAGTCTTGACACCGTATTCATCTGAAGATGCACGTGGTTTGCTTAAAGCTGCTATAAGGGACCCTGATCCTGTTGTTTTTCTTGAAAATGAGTTGTTGTAAGTTTTGCTGCTTGAGTACAAACACCCCCCCCCCCCAGAAAAAGCAACTTTTGTTACTTGATATATAATTTGTGAATTATGTCCACTAGATATGGTGAGTCATTCCCTGTTTCGGCTGAAGCTCTTGATTCCAGTTTTTGCCTTCCCATAGGAAAAGCAAAGGTAGTGTTAATTATCTGTAGTATATGAATCCTTGTTTTTAGAGGTTATTTACCATACAATAATGCATTCTTATTGAATCCTTGTTTGCTTCATGCATTTTACCTCTAACAGATTGAGAGGGAAGGAAAAGATGTGACTATCACAGCCTTTTCGAAAATGGTTGGCTATGCTCTCCAGGTTTGTTTTCCGTGAGATCCTTTTGTATTATAGATATGTATAATATGTTATGTACTTGTTTGTTCAATTGGTCAGAAAGATATTTGTTTGTCTTACATTTAAATGTTCAATAATAAGGCAAGAATCAATGGTAATAGTTATTTCTTTTCTGGATGGTTTGGTGTCTGATGTGACATTTTATAATTTATTTTAAAAAAAGTAAAATTCTCAAGTCTCTTCTGTACTACTAAAGTAGACAACATGCTTAAATATCTCTTCTTGGTATTTAGGCTGCTGAGACACTGGCTAAGGAAGGAATCAGTGCTGAGGTAAGACTTGCAATAGTTGATAATGAGCTTTCCCCTCTTTCTGCAAAAACTTCATTTGGGTTAGGATAATGATGAGTGATGTTTTTATTCACGTAGGTTATTAATTTGCGTTCAATCCGACCACTTGATCGATCCACAATCAATACTTCTGTCAGGAAAACCAACAGGCTGGTGACTGTTGAAGAAGGGTTTCCTCAGCATGGTGTTGGGGCTGAAATCTGGTTTATCTCTTTACATTAACTTTCTTTATATTTTTATGGTTAACTCTTGGCAATCATGTGAGTTTATACTTATCTTGAGCAGCACATCTGTCATTGAGGAGAGTTTTGGTTATCTTGATGCACCGGTTGAGAGAATTGCTGGGGCTGATGTTCCTATGCCTTATGCAGCTAATCTAGAGAGAATGGCTGTTCCACAGGTAATGATTCTAGATATTAATTGTTTTCTCTGAATTTGTTAACTTGTTTTGGAAGATTTGTTTTTTTTTTTATTTTGATTCAGAAATTTATCTCTATTTTGAATGGACATGGTGGTTTGGTATGACACGTGGTTTGTATCTGATAGGAATGCTAGATGCTAATTTGTTAAAGGTTTTGGTACATCTCTATATATAAATTTAAATCTGATTGTTTCCTGGTATATGTGGATGTACAGATTGAAGATATTGTTCGTGCTGCAAAGAGAGCATGTCACAGATCTGTGCCTTTGGCTGCAGCTGCTTGAAAGTTATGGAAATTTTTCATGTCCTGATTAGTTCTTTGGTAATCCTCCATGTACCAAAAACAATTTTTCCCAAAATTTCCACCATAAAACAGCAGGAAGAAATTGCAACCAAAGAATGCTGGTTTTAACTCGTGGGTTATGCTAGGCTTTGGTTTAAAGATTCTGTTGTATACTCCTAATTTTCAGGACTCACAGATGCTATACATTTTTTCCCCCTTCTCCGCCAGCATATATGGGAGGAAGTTAATGTTTAATAACTTGGAAAACAATAACACAGGGCGGGAAGTCTTCTGTGTTTTTGGTTTCTGTTTGGCAATCACTAAGTAGTCAATTTTTTTAATACATTATCGAGTTTCTTTTTCTTTCCAGCGGACTGTTTTGATTCACTTTCGTTTACTGTTTTTGTTACATTGACAAACTAGAGATATTTGATATGATGTGAGGTCCGTATTTGCTTAATGACGAAATCATATTGGCTGCTGATAATGTCAATCGAAGAAAATTAGACTGGAATCCTTAATTTTCCTTTTACACTTAAGATATGCTTTCTTTACGAATTTTACCTATTCAAATTATCTGAATCCATTGCATAAATGATTTAAGTTTTATCCATGGAAAACTTTCACCGGGAATCATTTGTTGATAAAGGGTACTTATATATTTCTTTTTGGAAACAGATGTTATAAACAACTTCATTCTTAGTTTCGATATCTCGTGAAGCATCATCATTCATAGAGAGGGCTCATGAGTTTTTTCGAGTTAAATGACCTAATTTGCCACGACCTACAACAAATGTGCCGACATCTTGCAACCAAAGAATAATTTTAACAAATAAGAGCTACACACCAAGTTGTAGGTTTTGGTGCAAACTTAGGGTTTGAATATTGGAAATTAAGGTTGAAAGGGTTCCAATTTCAGATAGATTACTCATGATTGTCGTCAAAGAAATAAAATCCCTCTAAGGCACCTGTTCATATATTTTATAATATTGGTTTATGGATTATTCACTATGTTAGAATTTTTTTTATGAAATTTAAATCCATCTTAAATATTGAATTTAGGTTGTTACACATAAATATCTTTATCATAATAATATTTGAAATCTAAATAATGAAGAATGATTATTTTTATATTTGAAAACGTATTCTCTAGGTAATAGATTAATTTAAAAATGACTTCAAATTTAAATTAAGTGTGAGTTAATCTAACTTTTAATATACAAATTATCTTGATATAAGTGATATAAGTGAATTGTATTATGAAGTTCCAATTGTGTATATGGTAGACTTTATAGAATTAACAAAATTGAAACCATGGTAGAATTTATATGCATTTATTAACATATCCTCCATATGTTTTATAATATTTATTCAAAACTCCTTTGGATATAATATTGAAGTTTGAAAGAAAAATCTCCAAAATATTTATATAATGATTTTATTTTAGAAATAAATTCTTAATCACACTTTTAAGTTAACCTTATTTTGAAGAAAGTATGGAAGTTTAAGATTTTAAAAAAATATTTAACGTGATAAATCCGCCACCCAATATTATTCACTAAAAACCATTTTTTACTTATTAAGGGACTGAACTCATTCAAAAATAATTATAGGTTCACATGAGATCCTAAATTGATGAGTGTGTTTTTTTTAATATAAATACTTAATTCTAATTAACTAGCATTTTAGATGATAGAAATTAATTTTTAATGTTAACAATCTTTTTATAATAAAATAACATGATTTTCTCATTATATCATTGAAATATATCTTATGTATAAAATTGTATTTTACAAACGATTTATAAATTTCATAATTATTGCAAAAATATCATTAGAAATTAACCTGGAAATAATATTGGACCCTCTTACATATCTTCATACCAAACTAAGTGTTGATGGAATTAGGCTAAAACATGATGTAATGAAAATAAATGAGGTTATTAAAGGTTAAGGCAATACAACTCAAACATAGGAATCAAAACTAAATAGATGAAGTAAGAACTCTGAAATCAAGAAAATGGAATAATGATAAATAGTCTCAGATCCCTGATATTGTGTTATTGCTTCTTCCAAGGTTCTCCCTAATTAGTGGCTTACTAAAATAAATTTCTAAACCCTAAACCTAAAAGGGAAAAGTTCATTACCAATTAAACACGTATAAAAAACATAATAAAGTGTTGCAGCATATGTCACTTGTGCATGGCTCCAATCATGTACATGATGTGCTATATTATTGACTTGGCTCTTCACAATATGGCTCCAATCATGTACATAAAGTTAGACACAAGTTTCGTGTCCATATGGCATCTACATCTTGAGATGTGCTTCAAATATCTGACCTATGTCAGATTGAGAAACGATGTCTCCAACTTCCATTCAAGACTTGTTGATTAGAGTTGCATATTTTTCTATAAACTTTTTGTAGTCATCAAAATCAATCCAAATATATTTATGTAGGCGATGATATATGGTCATCAAAATCTTCCATACATCCGAAAACATGTTTTCTTAGTTCCTTCGTTCTTGTTTCCAAGATTTTTATGAAACCAAAAACTGACAAAAGGCATAAAAGTCCTAAAACTAAAATTTGGGAATTATACATAAAAGGCAAGTTTGATTTACTAAAAAATAGCCAAGAATTGCATGTAAAATACGCTTTGAAATGTAAACCATTATGTGGACATGTATGAAGTCGATTCCAATTTAGAAAGCAACTTCTAATATCAAATTCAGTCAAAGTGTTTTTTGAAGTAGAGTCAAAATGTGATGAAAACTTATGAGTTTTGTAGATAGATGATATTTTTGAAGGTCGAAGTATTCACTTTTAATATTTTTTTATACGAACTATTTTTTATTTTTAAAAAACGCGTATTTGTTTTAATTAAGGAACATAATTTTAAAAACTAGTTTTCTCAATTATTTTAAAAGTAAAAGTTGAATAGTTTATAAATGGTTTTGAATCGTTTAGTACGGTGTAATATTTTTTATTGTTTCTTGTTTGGAGAAAAAAAAACTAAAATTTGTATGTGTGGAAAGTGTTGTTTTAACTTTTGACCAGTGAATGAAAAGTATTTAGGGTGAATAGTTTTATAATATAATTCAATGGTAACAAGGGTTGGGGTTGAGTAATGAGAAGTGAAGAAAGAAGATTAGGGATACTTTATTTGTATAATAATAATAATAATAATAATAATAATAATGAAGATAATAATAATAATAATAATAATAATAATAATAATAATAATAATGAAAGGTTGGGAGTGGTGGAATTTGCGTGGGAGGAGTTGTTGGCGTAAGCAGAGGAAGCGGTTGAAGAAAGAAATGGTCTGATTGGGATTTGACCACCTCATTGTTGTTGACGTTGTTGTTGTTGATTTTCATTTGCCATCTTCACTCTAATCGGTCTCGTTGATTGCAAACACACAAAACAAAAATTAATAGCAGAGAGGAGAAGAAACAATTGGAAGACATCGATGAAGAACTCTCTGAAAAAATTGCGAGGTCTGGCACTTCACAATCACGATCACAAGCATGACTCCTCCAAGTCTATCCAGCCTCTTGGCCAGCTTGACGAGCTCGCTCGGGCTACGCAGGCACGCCTTCACATTCGCCTTTCTCTTTCCATTTCTTTTTCTTTTTTTATTTCTTCAACTTATCATACCATACAATACAACACAAGTTTTAGGGTTTGATGGATGCATTGGAATTGGAATTGGAATTTGTCTGCAGGATATGCAAGACATGAGAGACTGCTATGACACCTTACTTTCCGCCGCAGCAGCAACCGCCAGCAGTGCCTACGGTAGGGTTGGGACGTTTGATATATTATTATCATCTTCATCCACACATATCATTCATTCATTCATTTATTTATCCATTCATACTTTTGATATCATCTGTTATGCTCTTCTTACAGAATTCTCCGAGTCCTTGCGGGACATGGGCTCTTGTCTTCTCGAGAAGACTTCTTTAAATAACCACGGAGATGAAACTGGTACTCTCTACTTCTACTTCTCCTTCCTCACACACCTCTTCACCCTTTTAATTTTATCTCTTCACTAACCACTTCCCCTATTCTATTCTCGCAGGAAAACTTCTCCTCATGCTTGGCAAAATCCAGTTCGAACTCCACAAACTCATTGATGACTACGTCACTTCCTAATCTTCTCTCTATTTCCATTTTTGTCTTTCCTTTTTTATTTTCTCTTCTTTTCATCACTCTTTTCTTTCCCATTCCAGCGTTCTCATATAATCCAGACAATTACCATTCCCTCAGAGTCTCTCTTGAATGAACTTCGAATCGTTGAGGTTTCTAACCTTTTTTATATCTCTTCTATTACACTTACACAAACCTACTTTTGCATCACTCTTCTTTCAAATTCAACTCTTTCTTATTGCTATATAACCTAACAATATCCTTCTTTTTATATTCTACATGGAGGACCTTTTGTAATTTTCTTCATTTTTTTTTTCTTTTTAATTCTCGTCCAGGAGATGAAGCGCCAATGTGATGAGAAAAGGTTTGAAATGTTTTGTTGGATCTGGTTTTATCTTTGACTGTCATACTGATATATGTCTTGTCATCGTGTTATACGATCTGCAGAGACTTATATGAGTATATGGTAACAAGATATAGAGAAGGAGGCAGGTCTAAAGGTGGGAAAGGGGAAACTTTTTCTTTGCAGCAATTGCAAACTGCTCATGATGAATATGATGAAGAGGCTACATTGTTTGTTTTCCGATTGAAATCTCTGAAGCAAGGACAATCACGTAGTCTTCTAACACAGGCAGCACGTCACCATTCTTCTCAGGTTCTTCATACGCCCCTATTTCCTTGTAAGAAATGGAAATTCCTACTTTTATTTTTATGTTGATTACCATTGCTTTATTTTACGCCCCAAAACAGTTATGTTTCTTCAAGAAAGCAGTCAAGTCCCTTGAGACAGTAGAACCACATGTAAAATCTGTAACTGAACAGCAGCACATTGATTACCAGTTCAGTGGTCTTGAAGAGGAGGATGGGTATGAAGGTGATTATGGAGATGATGATGGTGGTGGTTATGATGAGAATGATGATGGGGAGCTGAGTTTTGACTATGGACAAATTGAACAAGACCAAGATGTTTCTACATCACGAAACTCGATGGAGGTGACTACCTTAAGTAACTAGGAATCTTTAATTTTTTTCTTCCCCTTTTATGTTTCTTGAGTTTATTTAGAGCTGGTTTTCTAATGAAGGCTGGGCAACTATATCTACTAACAGGCAAACATGAGTAGGTGAATGATTGTGCACTCACGTGTTGATTGAGGGGTTTGAATCCTACTGCATGCTAAAGAGAATATAAGTAAAATAAAAATTAATTAGTGAATGAATGAATAAATTCCTGGCGGGGGATTATGTTGTGTAGGCAGGCATTTAGGAACCAAAGTCCACAAGCATTAGAGTTGTGGGCGAAGTTGTTTTACAGTCTTACGCTCAGAAGCTTTGCGTGCTTGTTATCTAATTGTGAGTAACTGCTCTATGCACACGAGTAATATAGTTTAATTAGAATGCTGCTAGATGGATGGATTGATAAAGAACCTATTCAAGTAAACTATGGAGTTTCAACTGTTCTGATCGATGCTATGGAAGTTTTTAGTAATGAACTTCTGATGGTGAAAATTTTGGTTCATAACAATATATAATAGTTTTTATTTTCAAGTTTGTGAAACACTTCAATTAGCTTATATTACTCATCTTGATGACATGCTGCTTAACCATGTTCGCATCTTTACAGTTGGATCAGGTTGAACCTGCCCTTCCTAGAGGTTCTACAGCCGAAGCTGCGAAGGCAAAGAAGACATCTATTTGCTTCAATTTTATTTTGCCTATAAAATTTAAAATATGTAAGAGCATGCATAATGAATATCTTTTGCTCTGTTTGCAGGAAAACTTAGATAAACTTCAAAGGACATTGTTTTCCTTTAGGGTTAGGGCGGGGAGCCAATCTGCCCCGCTTTTTGCTGATAATAAACCTGATGCAAGTGAAAAACTGAGACAGATGCGCCCATCTTTATCACGGAAGTTTAGTTCATATGTGCTACCCACACCAGTTGATGCTAAGAGTTCAACCTCTTCAGGGTCAAATAATCCAAACCCTTCCAAAATGCAGCCTAATTTAAGTGAACCTACAAAGAACTTGTGGCATTCATCCCCATTGGAACAAAAACATGAAAAAGATATTGGAGATGAATTTTCTGGTTCTATTGTCAGAAGTGTACAGCCAGTACTCAAGGAAAGTAACAGCAATACTGCCTCCACAAGATTGCCACTTCCTCTGGGAGATAGTCTTTTATCCTCAAACTCTGATTACATTTCTGCTTACTCTAAAAAGATTAAAAGATATGCCTTTTCTGGCCCATTGATAAGTAATCCCGGGCCTACCAAGCCGGTCTTGGTAGAAAGTGTTCAACTGTTTTCTGGACCTCTTTTGCCAACTCCAAGCCCTCAGCCCCGGTCATCATCTCCCAGTGCTTCTCCCACTCTTATGTCTTCCCCCAAAATAAGTGAGCTTCATGAACTTCCTAGGCCTCCAACCAGTTTCCCATCTAATTCAAGGCTGTTAGGTTTGGTGGGTCATTCTGGTCCATTGGTGTCTAGAGGTCAAAAGATTTCCTCTGCAAATAATTTGGTTGCATCAAGTGCTGCATCTCCATTGCCAATGCCACCTCAGGCTATTGCTCGTAGTTTCTCCATACCTTCTAGTGGCACTAGAGTTGCAGCATTACATGTGCCTAGAACACTAGATTCTTCTCATAGATCATCTATATCTGAGAATATTGCTTCTCCTCCTCTGATGCCAATAGCGTTATCTAGTAGTCAGCCATCATCAGATTGTTGAGGCTGTTGTCTGGATGTTATAGACCAGAGGTAACTTTTAAACCAGGGCTCTTTTGTTTACCTTTTTCTGTTATTTTGTTTTCCTGGATTTATTTGAGCATTTCTTTTTTAATTGAGAAATTTAGACTATGTATAAATTGTTGAAACTTCATATATAAGTGGCAAAACCTTCGTCTCAATTTGTCTGGTTTGGAATGGGATAAAATGGAGATAAAGGCTAGTACCTAATTCTATAATATCTAGAACCTGTAAGTGCCATTGGTATGGACACCTATTATTGAGAAAGTTTTATCTTCAAAGTTCTTAGAATATATGAAAGATATCCAGTACCCACCTAGTGGAGTAAAGTTGTTAAATGAAAAATACTCAATATTATTTTTATTATATTTTGAGTAATTTAGGGTATGTGAGTTTATCTCTTAAGATTTTATTAATTAGGATTATGATAAAATATTAGGATACATAAGGGTTAGTGCTTTATGTATTGCAACATGATATTTCATATAATATGAAGTCAATACTAATTTCATAATATCCTTTATTCTCTCCTTTTTCTCCTGTCATACCTAAATCTCTATATTCTCAACATCTATTATTCTTTCACTGACCAAGTGATCTAGAATTCGCTCTTACCCACTCTCATTCTTCTAATAAAGTGTTGAATTTAATTACTCTATGTATCCTTCAAGGTCAAAGGGCACTTGTGTGAGGGGATGTGTTATGAAATTATTTGTCTTTATCTAACCGTAAAAACTTTTGGAATAGTTTGACATGAAAAAATAAACTATGACCTTTATACAAATACTTTCTACCAGAAATGCACATTGGGATTAAGAATATTTTTGGTGCAAGTATATAATTTTAAATTGTCTTGACATTTTACTATGTACTATAGTACTTTACAATATCAAGTCATATATGTAGAAACTCACTTCATAGCTATTTTTTTCATCTGTTTTGTAAAATAACATGACCAATAGGTGTAGATGTTTATAATTGATGGGCTACATAATTTAGGACATAATGGGCCAGTTTTTATGAAGCATAGGAGAATTTGCAACTCTAAACTAATTGTTGTTACGATTGTAAGATTTAGAAATTGCGTTTTGTTGTCCTTTGTTCCTATTACCAATACTGTGAGAAATATTAGTTTAACTTATATATGATTTAATTAATATTCACTTTCTGTTTTTCAGGGATGTAGGGATGTACATGTTTTGACTAATGTTATGCAATGAACCCAGGTATGGTCAATGGATACTTGTGCAGACTAATTCTACTTACGTCTGAAGTTAGCCTGTTTACGGCCTGGCAAGTTAAGCTTAGGGCCAAGAAAGCTTTGGTCAAATTTTGGTTAGTTGCAAAGATGTATATATTCGTTTTACGTAGTATTCTTTTTTCTCTCGTCATCATTGTTAATTCAACCTTATGGGCTTTTTTCTTCTTATTTTGAAATAAATGCCCATCGGCTTTATCGTTGACATATCCATTTAAGCAAATTGACATTAACCAATCAATCACTCCTCCCCTTTACGAGCAATCCAACTGTCTAATTAAGTTGTGTACCTTTCAGTAAGGGAAATTTGCTTTCTTGTTTTCTTAACTATACATTTCTAAGAACACATCAAATCAATTCTCGCAGAATTCGATTCTTTTCTTGTTTTGCATTAAAAAATCTTGCTTTTGATTTATCTGCAATCTAGTGGAGCTGGTGGAGTAAATAGAGTTCATGTAAAAATTTCCCTGTTTTGTTTTTGGATCACCATGTGGTAAATAAAACGTTCGCAGTGCAATAACCGTTGAAACAAGTAGAAATGAAGTGGGCCGTCATGCAATTATACCCTAGAAGGCGTGGAACCACTCAAGAAACTGCTAGTAAGTGTGGCTAGGTACCGTGGCATTTTCTATGAACTGGTAGAACTAGTTTGGATCAGCCAAATGGCTACTCTCATTGTGGACTTATTTGGGGGTTGATTTTGTTTAGAACCTGTAAGCAAAATCACTTACCCAATTTAACCGGCTTCTGTCATTATCATTAATCTATATCTATCTATATATATTACAAATAGACATCCCAAACCATCCGTACTAGCTGTACCGACGTGGAAACCAAGAAAAGGATTGCCGAGGTCCTAATTCGAATGATGCATAAATTGGTAATTTGATACATGTAATTTGAAACTGATGAAAGGAAAATAGACATTTCCCACGTTACGCTGTTTGCACGAGATTGGCTTCCTCCCACTCATTATTTGGTAGATATAATCTTTCATTTGCAGCTCTCTCCAGTATCATATCTGACGAATCCCATTAATTCTGGTCCTTTAAGTCTTGTATTATTCTTGAAACTGCATGAATATAAACAATCAACTAATGTTCTCACATTCGTAGATCAGATACTTGAGTATGAATGGAGAGGTAAGAGAAGCATGAAATTAATAGCTAAATTCTACAGAGGAACAGCATTGAAAAATCAAAAGTAAATCATAAACACCATTTCCTATTTTGATAATATTTGTATAATTTCTTGTCACCAAATGCACACAACTGTTACGACTGCATTTGAGTTCAAGTGATCTAGCTTTTTTTTTTTTTTTTTTATTATTATTATTATTATTATTATTATTATTAACCTCTCTACTAGCCACTTAAACCTATGTACAGAATCTGTGACAGAAAATCTGTGCTAGTAATATTATCAATTTGCCGGATACTAGTGAAGTCAATGTTGGAAAATACTCAGATGAATAAGTTTTAAATGGACTCACCTTTGTTCAGAGAACTTGGAAAAGGAGCCGGACGTCGGGAAAGTACCACATAGATCATTGTTTGACAGATCTCTGCATAACACAAGAAAAACGAATTTCAAAATTGAGAAATTAGAATTGATGAAGAGAAGTTTGATATTGAAAAGTGTAGGACAGAGAGACTCACAAGATTTTGAGGTTTCCCAACTTAGTGAGTTCCCTCGGTATTCTTCCAGTGAGCTTGTTGCTGTTGAGTCGCCTGTAATTTTGTATCATAAAAGGCTTAGGCTTAGGCTTAGGCTTGTTGAACGCTTCACTCACTATTTATTTTAATTTACTTACAAGAATTTGATGTTGGAAAGGTTGGACAGGCTAGAAGGGATGGAGCCAGTGAGGTTATTCTGGTAGAGACCCAAGCTAATCAGGTTCTCGAGGTCTCCAAGTTCCTTTGGTATTGGGCCCATCAAATCATTCTTGTACAGTTCTCTGCACAATGGCAAACCAAGTCTTACGTTCTCTCTAAGCATAACATATACCAAAAACCATTATTCATCATTCTATTAATCAGCTAGAGAAATAAACCCTCGTGTTTTATATTTAGTGATGTTTGTCGCGGAAAATAGATAAATGCAAACTTCACAACGGCGCTTACAGAAACTGAAGGCGCTGGAGCCTCCCTAGCTCTGGAACCAAATGGCCAGACAGTTTTGCGTGTCCGAGGTCTCTGCATAGTGTGCAATTATCAGACCTAACCCAACCCATTGAAATAATTAACACTAACCAAACAAACATGTTACAGGTCCCTCTCCTGATAATTTATCCTCTTATTCTCTCTCTCTCTATATATAGTGGCAACAATATAAAGAATACACCAGAGTATTTTGAGTTAACATTCAAAATAAAAAAGTGAGAAACTGAAAGGATAAGATGAAGTTAATTACAGTCGGGTAACTCGCTTATCATCATCACAGGTAACATGGAACCATGTACAAGGATCCACCAAAGTTGGATCCCAGCTCTGTAGAACGTTATTTGGGTCTTTCACAGCTCTTCTGAACGCGAACAGAGCATCACCTGTTCGTTTTCAATTTCAACAAAGCAGAAAATGCTATAGTGAAAGATTCTTCAGAATGAATGGTATATATATATACACACAGAGAGAGAGACAGAAATGGGTTGGTTACCTTCAGAGTTTGCATTTACAACAGCAAAAGGGTCTGATAGGAGAAGAAAAATAGCAAGAACATGAAAACGCGCCTTCATGCTGGTCTCCATGAAGTAGCAACCCTGAAAGTTGGTAGAGAGACGTGACTTGAGTAGAGAGATTTGAGACCCTTGCCCCTCACACCGGCTGACACCAATCGATGGTTCTATTTGTAGTCAAAGTGTGCCTAATAGTAATACTAATAACAAAAACATGAGACCAAATCTTCCTCTTTCTTTAATGCAATTATGCTTTTGGAATGGAATCACAAATATATGGGGAATTTTATAGTGCCCCCGTAAATGGATATTGGATGCTGCCTCTTTAGTTTGTGACTATTCACACACAACTAGCAATGTAGTCTTACGTGTGAATATCATTACCCTCTTTTTTAATAATGTTAAACAAACAAATTACTGATTCCCCATAGGCCTCTATAAATAATAGTTTATATATATATATATATATATAAACTATTGTTTTTGCCTGATATCACGAGATTAATATATTAAAGAATTATATAATTAATTATATTTTAACGATTTATTCAATTTTGATATATCTATATATAACCATTTATTTTTGCCTGTTATCACGAAATTATATAATTGTATGATTAAAATTGTTATTCTTGATATATTTAGTTCGGTCAAAGACTATAAACACTATTAGAACTTCTAATAAGGAAAATATGTATGTGCATTTAAAGTGAAATATATTTTGTTATTTTTAATTATTTTTTAATTTTAAAGGAGTATTTCTGAAATGTATATCTACTAAAAAAACGGTTAAAGATAAAAATATATCAAATAGGATATTGATTATCTAATTTTCAAATAATAGAGTTTAGGCTTATAGCAGTATAACAGAGAAATATGAATAGAAAGAATGTTTCTGGCGATCCTGGGTCGTTTTACGCAATTGCATTACACATATTAAACTAAATTGTTGTTCTTCCACTTGTCTGATTGTATTTGAAAACAAAAAGAATAATTTTATACTTTAGATTCGGTGATGGATGGTGTGATTTCAAAGAAGGAGAATAATTGTTCATTTTGTTTCCTATTGCTAGAAAAAATTATGGGTGACAGAAAGCACTGAGGAATATTGATAATGCTATGGAAAAATGTAAGTAATAAATGATAAAGATGATAAAGTTAAATAAGTTTTTGTTTAGTCAACGATGATGTTAAATTAGTTAAGCGGAAGCATCATAGTAACATATGTGATTGGACAGAGAAAAGTAAGGAACTAGCTAAGAATGAATGAAGAAAGTGAATAGAAAGAAAGAAAGAAAGAAAGAAAGAAAGATTGTTGATGGTAGCTTGGTTGCTACTTTTGTGGTTTGGCATTCCATGTAAAAGGCAAATGGAAATGAAATACTCGTCTTTTAATGTGAGTTATATATGTTAATGGGTCCAAGTCCAACACTAAAGTTTTGACTTGGGAGGGATGAAAGGGTTGAATAGGTTGACAGCATGAGGCAAGAATGTTGATGTTGGTTTGTTCTCTTTCAAGTTACAGTACATTGTATCTTCTTTTTTGATAGTGGGAGGGACACCAACAGCATGAAAGACTCACTTTGTGTGATCTTAGACAGAAAATGCCATGATCTCCTCATTAAAAGAAGTGACTTGGAGATTTCAGACTTATACCACATCACTGTCTATGTCTCTCATCATCCACGTTAACTCCTTTTCATTCTCACTCACCATAAGCTAGGGGAAAAAGTTATAATACTATTACTGTCCAAAACAAAAAAGCCCTCTCTACAATCTTCCTTTCTTCACCAAAGGGAGAAAAGCTTTCCATACGCATAATTATTATTGACTGTATAATCAACACCTCACGTGTAAAACAAATTATATTGGCTCTTTGACCATTGACCACCACATTAGAAAGAAGTAATATTATACCCCACCACTACAGTTGTTTTTTGACGTTTAAGAAAGGAGAAAGGGTGGGAACAAAATTTTGAACCATCTTACTCATCACATCACAGGTACACACTCAGTTGAAGAAAAGCTATTACAATTTTTATTCTGTGAATGTCATCTCATATTTAAGTTAATCTTTAATCTTTATCATCCATAAAAAAGAAATATAGACCAAGGGTGTTGTGAACCTGTGTTTAGGAGCGGTGGATGCAAGAGTTTTGATATTATTTTACATAGATTGAATAAACTCTTGCCTTCCATGTTCACATTCATGGATCCCCTATTCCCGCCTTCTCTTCCTTCAAATCAAATTCAACCCAACGCTTTTTTGAAAGCCACTTTTTGTTCGTCTTCAAGGGCTATGATTTAGGCATTTTATATAAAAGACAGAAACTCTTTGCCATCTCCTTCGGACCAAAGAGTAATTCATCCTTTTTCATATATTTAATTTCGATAATTTTGGGTAAACTTCATTTAATTTTCTAAATCTCTCTCTCTCTCTCTCTCTCTCTCTCTCTATTTGAAACTAGAAAAATTAAAAGAAAAAATCCTAATATCCACGTCAATCAAATCATTAGAATATACTCTTTAAATTTAATATCTATACTTGTTAATAAACTTAAATATCTTCTAAAGCTTAACATATCCTCCTCATCATTGAGAATGTATTGAGCATAATGTGGAAGCTCTTAATATACATTATTGTGGATCAAGATCACCTGTGTGACAGTTACTTTGTAACAACGAATATTTTGTTATGATATTTTATGGGAGAAAAAAAAATATGCAATGTTCACCACGTACTTTAAGAAGTCCTTAGAATACAATGTGAACTTGAATTGTTCTTGTACATTGTTACTGTTTTGGTTCCTTCAAACACATAAATGTAAAGATAAATGAGATGATATTGTTTGTTGTGCTTATGAATCATAAGCAACCAACATATTTATAAGAACATAGAAGACTCATGAGAATGTTGAACTATTAGGCCTAAGTTGAATGATTTTAGACTCTTGGCAACGTTAATGATCAATCTTATGCTTCATTCTTCAACTATTGTTCTATGTCTAGAAGTAATAAATCTTGTTCGGTGAACTTTATTAGTTTTTGAAGTACCTTCTTTAGAAAAATCCTACTAGTATATCTATCTAATACCTCGTCTACATGATCATATGATATAAAAAAGTTAACCACGTATAAAAATTACAATAGAAACAAATTTTTGTTACCGGAAATGTTCTTTTGACAACCAATACAACCACTGGACAACTTAATATTGATGTGAGTGTGTGATTTAAAGGTTGTTGAATGGATGTTAATTTGGTTGTCAATGTATCAATTATCTTTTCGTTATATACAACAAAAACTAGTTTTTATTATGCACAACACAGACGAAAAAGAAGGTAAAGAGTTGAGGAGTAAGGGTAAGAAAGAAGAAAATGAAGATGTGAAGAACTAAGCAGAGTGTGAATAAATAGTTTATGTGTTAACAATATATTAAAAAGTTTTCGGGGTGCGAAAAGTAAAAATGCGTGGATAAAATAACAACCCGCCCTACTTTGCTGCTGGGACAAGGCCTATATATAGTTGAGATTCCATGAATATAACCTCAAACTGGACACACTAGATGACCAAAAAAATGTCATCAAAATTTAAAAATTAAAGGCAATTTATTCATATTTTCGTTATTTTCTCCGTGAAAGATGAAAGCAAGAATATTTACATCTTATGAGCCACTACATTTGGGAAAATTTAAATATATAAAGGAAAAACAGTTGAGAACCTTTTATACATAAAAAGGAAAAATAGTCCATACTACGAGATTTGTATATTCTTATCGCATTACAAATTGACATGTATTGCAAAATTATTAATTTTGAAAAAAGTTATTTTAAAGTTCATAGTTAAGTTGATTTTTTTTATTGGCTAACATTGATATTTTGATAAGGACAATGTAGAAATGAAACTAAAAATAAAAATAGAATCAAAATAATGACATTTTATGATAAAAATGACAGTGAAAAAAGTCTCTCAGTAATCTGACTGTAAACATTTTATGGTTTTACATGTTACCAGTTTACATATCTCCAAAATATTCTAATTGACAAACGCAAGTCCACTGGAGAGCTTAAGCTTTCCATAATACGAAAACCGAAAACTATAACAGTTGCATGAAATCAGGCATACATTGATTAACGCTTTAAACTAGAGGTACCTCCAATAGCAGTTGCGCTTTTTTCATTATAATATTGCTGTAAATAACAATGACATGGCACTGAATCGCATCACATATCTTATTTAAATAGTTATTCGGGAGCCCAGAACAGAAGTTTATGGAACAATATTTGAAACAAAGGGCTGTGAAATAAAAGTTGTCTATTAAGACGACAAATAATTTTTCAAGAAAATATCGTTTATTATTTCTTAATGATTATTTAAAAAAAAAGGGTCCATAACTCTAATATAAGTTTTCGTTGGTTCATTGCTAAATAATTATAGTAAATGAACAAATGGAATATTTGATAGCATCGTATTTCAGGGTATAGTTACTGACATACATTGCTTCGCGGTATACAAAAGTACATGAGCACTTGGATTGTAACATAACATAGCCACCGCTTTTTTATAAATATGAGCTTCAATATCTCCTCATCACCAAACAAATCAATCAAACTATTTTCTTATCTAGGCCAAAACAAAGCATGGAGGTTGTGAATGCCAGCAATTCTCCTTTATGTATAATATGAACACAACATAAGTTTATTATAGCTGTGCAACAAAAGATGTACAAGTAGAGATAATCCAATTTTTTATCAAACTCAAGAACGGTAAGTAACAAGTATTCTTCTTTGTCTCGTGCACATTTAACAGCTAATTCTTAAGATATGATTATGAAGTTACAGCTTGCAGAAAAAGCAAGCGCAAATGGCAGTAGCAGAATTATCATCCTATCCAGACAATGCAAAGCTCTCCTGAGTCCATTGTGGTGGATCCATGACAGCACAGGGATCTGATTTCTCAAAGTCAGCAACCTACAGATAAACATACCAATAAAGTCATTGAGTTGCAATTGGACATTTGGACGAATGGTATTGATAAGCCAGAGACAGAGAGTCCATTAGAGGTAGTAGCAGGATGGTACCTTTTCTTGACATTTGGGACAATAGTGATATTTATGCCAAAGGCAGTCCATTGAGGGGCAAAGAAAGCAAACTCCAAGCATCATGGGCATCAAGCATCCAACAAATGCTGCCAAACTGGGCTTTGATCTGTTTTTGCCAGCAAAGTTTCAAAAAACATGTAATGATGTAAGTCAAAAATTAAAAAATGAATTTGATGTCCAAATACTCATATTACATACTATTATTTATGCTTAAATTTTGTTAATCTCAGGAATGAACAAAAGTAAGGCAATCGTTTTAAAATGAATCATAAATTAACATTTTTGAATATAGTGTGTCTAAGTAATTGGTGGTGAACTCAGTGTGGAGAAAGGCTTAAAAGTTAAATCCCAAAGTGAATAATAAATAACAAATATTTTCCTACATCTGAAACAAGATGCTGTGTTTTGAGTTCAACAGCTAATTGAACTAAGGAAACGCTTTAAGGTCAATAGGTGTGGTAGGCTGTAATAACCAAAGTACCAAGGGGTTCAATCAATGCAGAATCTGTAGAGTACAGCGCCATCCTTGTGACGTATTGAATACCAGATCCTAATCAAGTCGAGTCGAGTCGAGTCGAGGTGAGGAAGGGGAAATTGTGTTGTGACATAATTTTAATTTGATCGTTGAATAGATAATTGATTTGATTTGAAATTGAAGAGAAGAGAAGAGAATAGCAGACCTGACGGTAGTGAGAGCGGTGCTACCACAGTAAGGGCAGTTGAACGGAGCAGGAGTGTCCCTGTAAATGGTCTGGTGGATGGGGATGCCCATCGGATCTCCCACCACCGCGTTAGGAGGGATCACCCCTCTTTGGTATTCATTTTCCCCACCGTAATAGGCCCTCACCGGCACCGGCACACCAACCACCACTTCATCTTTTTTCTCCATCCCCTTCTCTTAGCTTAGCCCCAACACACTTTTTCATCTCTTTTATTTCTTTATTTATCAGTGAAAACACATGTGTTCACATTTCTTCACAGTTAGTAAAAAAAAAAAATAACAATTTTTAGTAAAAAAAAATACTAAAAAATATTGTGAAAGGAAAATAAAATTACATAAAAAAAATATATACCAAAAAAATTATGAAAAATTATATCTTCTTTGACAAGGCGATTATTCCAAACGTGTTTTTTCTCTTCACTTGACAAATACCCCCTCCCAGCACGCCAAAGAACAAATCCTATCTTTTATATATACAAATAATAACTAATAATCAAAGATAACGCAAGGGTTTTTCAGTTTTTTTAATCCTTTTTTAATATTTTTTTTATTTTATCTTTAATTTAAATGAAACTTAATATCTTAAAAGTTATCAATAATTTATAAGTAAGTTAAACATTTTTTTTTAATTCCTGATTTATAATTTTGATTTTTGTTGTAGTTTAAGTTTCAAAATTTTAAAAATTATGATTTTTTTAAAACATGAAAACTAAAATTGAAAAAAAGAAAAATATCACAGCTTTAAAATTAAAGAATAACCAAAATTTTAATAAATCCTTAAAATTAACATTATGTGGCGGTATAAGTTATTTATCATAAAAATAAAGTATGACTTATATGTTTAAATAGTATTTTATGTTAAATTTTAAAATATAACATCTTTATATATTTAAAATATTTATTTAATATACATTTTAATTATATAAAATAAACACCTGTCATCTATATCATACTACTTGGATTTGTAGATTATTCTTTTTGTAACATAAGCCCATTCAACTCTTCTACACACCTATTCTCGTCAAATGAAATTCAGCACAACACAAATTCTCACACATATCATAGAGGAGGAAATATCACGAATTTATTTATTTTTAATTAAAAGATTCTTATTCATCTTTTCCCACAGAGATAAAACAATAATATATATATATATATATATATATTAAAAATTAACCCATATTTGTTTGGAAGAAAAAATAAGAGAGATAAATGACATCACATTCAGTTATTTTAGAAAACTAAAATATTATTTTGGTTCCACTAAAATATAAATAATTCATTTTTTATTTTTTAAAAATTTGGTATGTTTTGAGGTAATTTGGTCTCGATTAACAATTTCATTGAACTTTATTGGCTCACATGATAAATATTGTGTAGTATACAAATTTCCTTTAGTTAATTCAGTTTTAATCCTTCAAAGTAGAGGGAAAAATAAATAACAAAATTAAAATATTTTAATCAGTATTATAAAATCATTCTGATTAACCTAACTAACATGGTTTAACATGATTTTAAAATCTAAACAAATTTAAGAAATTTATATAATAAAGTACTAATACATAAAATAATAAATAAAGTTTAAAATAATGTAATTTTATAGTTGAAATTTTTAAATATTATCATCATAAAATAATTAACAATATAAAAAATAAAATTATAAATATATATATATAAGTTAAACAGTATAATTCTATAAAAAAATTTAAAACAATTATAAGTCTATATTAAAAAATATTAAAAATTAAAAATTAAATATCAAACTTAAATCATATCATCGAATTTTCGATTAATTTATCCAGATCAAATTAGAATTAGTGTAAGTTTATCTTGTTAGACTAATCACATAAATCAATTCGGTTCAGTCTGAATTTTATAATAATAATTTCAATTAATAAGTGAATAATAATAATAATAATAATAATAAAAAAAAAAAAAAAAGCCTCTTCATAAAAAATTAAAGTTCTAAAATATATATAAAGAATATTTATTTATTATGATATATTTAGGAGATATCTTAGTTAAAGATTTAGATAATCTCAAATATATCATTTTCCTCCAAGAAGAAATAAATATTCATTTGTTAAGAAATAACTAGTCATAAACAATTCTTCAGATATAAAATGTGTCTAATAATCACACGTCATCTTTTTGTAATACAGCAATAAATAAGGTTTTTATTCAAATTTAATACACATATTATATCTCAATATATATAATTTATTATTACAATAACTTTTAATTTAATACACATATAGAATTAGGTGGCACGTATTATCTATATTTTAAGAGAGTCAAACGTTTTTTATTTTAAATATTCTTTTACATATCTAACTTCGTTTTGTCACTTGAACTTCTTATTGATGGAATTTAATAAAATTATCAACAAAACTAAATTTCACATATTTTAATTTTGTAGAACAAACTGAAATTTATTTGAGGTCTACAAGTGAAATAGCCATAAAAAAACATCTTTTATCCTTTTAAAAATGACCAATTTATTTTAGAGAATAATAGAATGAATGATATTAATGATGATAAAAAATAATTAAATATAACTAATTGATTATGAGTATATTAAAATATTGATCACTGTTTTCTTATGAAGTAAAACTTTTTTTTAAGAAAACTAAAACTACTTACTTCTTCCTTACTTATTATATAGTTGAGTTTATTTTTTAGGATTTATGATAGACTTTTTCTCCAAAAACAGCAATTTCAAAACTCAACGATATAGTCTGTTTTGGAATATAAAATTAATTACCACGTAAGACTATTTTTTTTTTAAATAATTATCACGTGGAAACATATTTTCCTATTTGATAAATAATTATCATGTGAGATCATTTATAAAATTAAATTTTGTAAAGTAAATAAATACTACCTAATATCTTTATATTATTGTTACCATCCATTTTTTTTTTTATATTTTTTGTTTTTACAAATTTAAAATTAATTATATATTTAATTAGAATAATTAATAGTAACATGTATATATTTTGATTAAATTAATCAATTAAATCTTAAATATGAATTTTATGTAATATCATAATCAGCTTATTAAATTTAATAAAATATTTTTTTCATTCATGAAAAATTATATTTATTTTAATCATTTTATAATAACTATCATAAATATTTTAGTATAACGAGTTATCTATCTATCAAAGTTGTAATAATTATTTAATCATTAAATTATAATTTCATATCATCATAATTATTTATGTAAAATTTATTAAAAATAAATAAAAACAATAAGGTGATTAAATTATTTATATTTTAATATATTTTTGAAAATTTTACATTATTTCAATTTTGATCTATAGAAACGAGGCATTAAATAATTTTAAATTAATATAAAATTTTGTTATATAATAAGTGAAATGAATTTATTAAAGAATGTAATTTTTTTATACATCCGTGTAATTCAACTCTCCTCCCTCGTTTTATATATATATCGAATAAAATATAAATTAAAATAAGAAATGAAAAAAAAAAGTTAGATTAAAATAAAAAAAATAAAAATTCAATTAAAATAATTTTTTACCCTTCTCTATTACAATTATAAAGATTCTATATTGTAACATAATGACAAGAAAATAAAATTAATGACTCAGTTTTGATTTTTCTTATGTATTTAATATTGGTACCATAATTTAAGAATCGTTATCATTCATAAATAGTTTATTGATATACATTACTTTACAATACTATTGATTTAAATGATGTTGAACGAACAAGGCTTATGAGAAGAAGTTGAAGAGTGTCGTACTGCTAGAGTATTAATTATCCTAGCATCATGAATAATGAGTTATGAACTTGAGGGACATCGTTAATGAATAATTGTAATAGAGTAACTCCTAATTACAAGTAATATGTTTGTTGTCAATCTAAATATTAAGAAATGATTTAAATAGAAAAGATTGAAGTGGTAAATATGAATTAAAATAATTGAATTAAGAAATGAATATGAGAATGTTATTGTAATATATAAAATGATTTGATTTGAGTGAGATGTTATAGTAATATATGAAATTATTTAAAGTTAAAGAGGAGGAAAAGGGGGTTTGGGGTGAAAAGAATGATAAGAAAAGTAGAAATGAAAAAATAGGAAAGGGAATGGTATGATCCGGTGAGAGAAATAAGAGTGGGGGCATTACAGAGGCATGGGTGTCAGATGACCCGCAAGAGTTCAGAACAGATTCCACAAACAGAATAAGTGCAGACGGATGTGCATTGGGCATCTCGGCTAAGCATTAGCATTTTGTGACTCATCCAACGGCTCCAATCATCCCAATCTTTATTTCTCTTCTTTTCCTTTTAACAATAAAAATGCTTTTGTTAAATCTACCGCTGAAGCTGAAGCTGAACCCGAACCCACCCGGTGTGCCATCTCGTGAGTGAGTGAGTGAGTGAGGTTTCCATTTATCAATTATTATTATTATTTTTTTTAATTTTTCCCCCCCCTCCCCTCTCCTATCCTAATCCTATCCTAATTGTCCCATGTATGTTCTCTCTCAGTCACTCTCCATTTCTTGTTCTGTTCTGTGTTTCTCAAGTTTACCTATTAGTTGCCACCAGCCACAGCAGCAGCAGCCCCGATACATTCGGCCATGCTCGTGTCCGTTTCTGTGCGTCCCACTCTTGCACTTTCTTATTCTCACTCCCCCAAAATTCTCTTTCTCTTTCTTTAACATATTTTTACTCCTCCACCCCAATTCCATTCTATATTTTATTACATATATTTCATTTCTTATTTCTTCATTTTTTAACAAATCACTATTTTATCATTGGAACTCCAACCCTTTACTATTACAAAAACTTTACTCCACATATTTTTTTATCACTTCTTTTTCTACTATTAAAATTAAAATAAGCGCCAAATGTGGACAAAAGCTGTTTAACCCCTAAACCTATACTTAATAATATTTTGTAGAAGAAACAAGCAGCAAACAAAGACTACAAAAGGTTAATAAGTTGGCGTAGAGAATCTGTACTGGTAGAATTGTTGGTTAAATAAATAAAAAGGTAATGTTATTGGAGTATTACAGTAGTTAAATAGAGTTAATTTAATTGGAAAAGCGCGTGAAGTTTGCAGCGAAAGCAGCGAAGCGAGAGAAAATGCAGGGCACAGTGGTTCCTGGAGCTGACAGCTGCTACCCCACATCCTTAAGATGAGCGTTGGACACGCGCAAAGAGAGAGCGTGTGAGAAGTATGTATTTGTAGCCTTAAATGAACAACAATGTCAATATCTGAAGCCTCCCTCCGTAGCCAGTTAGTTCTCATTTGTATTGCTTCCAAAATCTGTGTGTGTGTGGAGGGATATGTGGGTTGTTCAGTACAACTAGTTTTGGTGCAGCTAGATAGCTGTTCATTTCATTTTCCTGGCTGCCTGGCTGCCTGGCTGCCGAGCTTCGCAGTCGCAGGTAATAACGGCGCATCTTATCCGATCACATAACTAATTAATTAATTAACTTATTTATTTATATATATATATATATTTACATATACATATATATATATATATATATATATATATATATACATATGCTGCTGCTCGCTAGCCTTGTGTTGTGGTTTAATTGTTGTTGCCAACAATGACAGCTCCAATCCAAATATGGAGGCGATCACTGCTTCCTTAGAGAGGTCTCTTCAAAACTGTTCTTTAAACAACGATAACCACCAGACCAGGAGGGAAGACGGGTCAGCCACAGATGCAGCAGTAGCAGCAGGCTTAGGAATCTCATCCAGCTCAGACCATGTCCCAGACTCGGATACTATTCATACCTCTAACTCCGACACCACTTTAGAGCTCAACTCTCACATCTCACTCCCTTATCACTGGGAACAATGCCTAGATTTAAAGGTTCATTACCCCTTTCCCTTTCCTTTTTCTCCTTTTCCCCTCCTCCCCATTTTCCCCTTTCTCTTCTCTTCTAACAAATACTAAAACCTTTACTCCCTGCATGAAACTGGATCTTGCCTCTCCCTCTTCTCTTTCCGCTTCACACTCACACAAAACTTTCGCTTCCACCGTGTTTACGTTCCTGCTATTCCATGCCTTTCTTTCCAAGACAATACCTTTTCACATGCTCACACCAAAACCCTAGTAAAAGGATTTTGTTTTTCGTTTCCTTTTTTTTTTTTTCTCTATTAGAGAACCAAGATGCTACTTTTCTGAGTTAGACCATCCTCAAAATCATAGATAGCATTTATTGCTTCCTTCTGTTATTTGAGAATTTAATTTTTGAATCATATCTATGAGGTGTTTATATATGTACATATGAAGTGAATCCTCCCTCTCTCTCTCTCTCTCTTTCTCTCTTTCTCTCTCTCGATATATATATATATATATACAGATTCTCTGGTCGTTAGCTAGTCTCGCAGAAGAGAAGGACCAGGGGAAAAAAGTATGATTTTCCGTTAATATATCTGTTTGATCCTAGCTATTTGTTATTCTGATCCGGGTAAGAGGGGTGTGTTATTTTCCGTTTCTATTTCCGTGATTTCTTGGGTTTGTTTTGAATTTTTTATTTAGTGAAAAGAATGATTTACGTTTTGAATTGGTGAGTGAATGAGTAATTTATAATATGTATATGCAACAGACGGGGGAAATTTATTACATTAACTGGAGGAACGGGATGAAAGCAAAGGAGGATCCAAGAAGAGCAGCAGTGGCGGAGTATAGTGTAAGTAGGGATTGTGAATCCGAAGAAGAGAGCTGGTACGACAGCGAAGAGTCTTCATCTGAGTCATGCCCTTCTTCATCCAAAGAGCACTATCAGGGACAGGTAGAGAAACAGAATGTTTTGGTGGTTGCTGGGTGCAAGGGCTGTCTCATGTATTTCATGGTGCCCAAGCAGGTTGAAGACTGCCCAAAATGTAGTGGTCAACTTCTCCACTTCGATCGATCCGAAAATGGCTCTCCATGATTCCCACTTCTCTTTTCTCAATTCCACCCTTCCCTCCCTTTCCTTTCCTTTTCCTTGTGTTTCTTTCTCTTTTTCTTTCCTTTCTTTTTTTCTGTGAGTGTGAAACTATAGTTCTCTCTTTTTTGTTTATTATTTTTAGATGATATTTTCAATCTTTTCAACTAAGATCGCATTTCCATCTTCACCATAGGTTTTTCTTTTTTATTAATTACTGTTATTTATTTAACATTTTGTGGTTTTCTCGGTCCTCAATAAATAAAATGACATATATTCGGTCAATATCTACAGTGCTGGCAGTAAGGTCAGTTTTAGAAGAACGAAAGAATAATATTTGTAATGATTGCGACGTGTAGCGTTCGTGCCTTTTCATATATTACTTTAAAATAAAATTAAATCAAATCAATGTATTGTCTCTTCTTGTTGTTTTTGTGTTTTACCGCTTAGGTCCACTTTAGTTACTTGATGCCTTTAGTTATTATTTCAATTTTTTATTCATATCATATGCATGGTCAAACTCTATACCTCTGACTCAAAATAACTATATATATAGTAAAAGGTGAGCTAAATTATGTTCCGGAATAGTTATAAGATTTCTTTTTCATTATTTATTATGTTTCTTTAGTTTAATAATTTCATCAAATCAATTTTTATGATCGTTGAATTAAGAGAAAATAAAACGAGAATTGACAATAACTTGATACTTTATATATAATAATAAAATGCTTCATTAAAAAATAATTCAAATAATTTTAAAATAATAATTCATATAATTTTAAAATTCTTTTTATATTTTAATTTAGTAATTTTAAAATAAAATGTGAAATATGAGACTTGTTAAAGTTGAGTAAACGTTGAAGTGGAAAGAAGAGAAGAGAAAAAAAAAATTAATACATAATTTTAAATAAGTTTTTTTATTAATAGTTCATATATTAATTAATGTTATCATGTTAACTCGACTCGACAATCTATTGTTTCTTCTGTTTCATTTTTATTTTTAATTTGAATATGTTTTTAGTTTTATAATTTTTGGATACATTATTTGTAATTTCACAATTTATTTTTCTTATGCTGCATTTTTATATTAAATTTAAATATATTTTTTATTTTATAATTTTTAGATACATTTATTTGTAATTTTTAAATGGTTTGAGTATATTTAGAATTATTTTGATTTTAGTTGCTCAAATTAAAAAATAATAATATTTTTAATATTTTAAAATAGAAAATATGGTTTTAATTTAGAAATATTGAATTTTCAAATTAAACTAAATTTTTTAAAGTTTGATTAACAGAAAATATTTTAGAGACTAATAATATAATCAAACTTTTTTAAATTTAAAATTTATTTATTTAATTTCTAAAAATAAAAAAATATTTAATATAACAAATATAATTATTATTTTTATATCTGAATAATATTTAATATAAATTTCAAAAATACAAATGATTTATGTGTATAATTATGACCATGTAATGAAACAATCATAATCATATTCAAGTTATATGTATTTATCACATTCATTCATTCTCATATACTTAATATTATGAAAAGATTATTTTGAAAAATTATATGATGTTCTTAATCTTAAAGGCTAACACTTTATTGCATTTTTAGTTATCGGGTTACAAATTATACACTATCCTTTAGGATCTATAGTTTATTCTCGTTCCATAACCACCCATTTTGTAAATGTACGTTTAGGGTGATTTCCTTATACATATTAAAACATGATGACTCAATCCACCCTCTTAGATATATGTAAATATATTTTGTTATTATATTTTAGATAAATATATTATAACAAAATATATTTAATATATATTAGTTTTGATATTATTAAGATATAAGATATATATCTTATATCTTAATAGATATTATTTGTTAAGATTACTATTTATGCATTTTATATATATTTCAAGTCAATGAATGAGATTGATCAGGAAAAATATTCTTTTATGGTATCAGATTAGGTTACCTTCCTCAAATCCTAAAACACCTAGCCATCACTTTTCTTCCTTTTTCCTTCTTCCCATTGTTGCTCATCAATGACCGAAACTTCCAAATATCACTCCGCCCTAGCCGTCACCAACGTAAAACATCTTATTCCAATCACGTTGGACATGGAAACTGGCCTATATCACTCATGGGCAACCTTATTTAAGGTTCAAGCTAAAATTCATTTTGTGTTTGAGCATATCATCTCCCTACGGATGATGCAACCATAACAGCATATCAAACAACCAAGGCCGCTGATCTCTCACTATGGAACCGCCTTGATGTTGTTGTACTCCAATGGATTTATGCGACTATATCCCCTGATATTCTCACATCGATCCTCGTGGCTGATGATTCGGCTGAAAGAGTCTGGCAGCGTGTAGCTGCTTTATTCCAAGATAACAAAAACTCTAGGGCAGTGTATCTTGAAACTCAATTCACCAACACGTACTTGACTGATTTCTCCTCAACCTCCGCCTATTGCAACCAACTCAAATCTCTTGCTGACCAATTATCTAATGTCGGGGCTCCTATTTCAGATCAACGTCTTGTGCTTCGCTTGCTCGCTGGCTTAACTGAAGTCTATGCTGGTTTTGTCACGGTTATGCAACAAAAGGATGAATTGCCCAATTTTGCTATAACGTGTTCTCGTTTGAAGTTGGAAGAGACCACAATTAAGGAACGAGCAGCCCGTGAATCTGGTTCCACCGCCCTCTTAACCGTGGATGAAGTCTCCTCTTCCCAGGCGCAATACCATAACAACAACCTCAATTCATCACAAGGTCGTAATAATACCAGTCGAGGCAAGAAAAACAACCGAGGCAGAGGCAACAACAACCGCGGTAGCAAAGGTGGACGCGGTGGTACTGGGGGTGTACGCACTGGAAGGGGCGGTGGACCACAACAGCAGCAGTACCAAACCTACCCACCGTACCAACATCCCTTCTTTAATCCTTGGGCCGGGTGGGCCCAACCTCCCTGTCCTTATCCAACAGCCTCGTGGCAGCCTAGACCTCCACGCCAAGCTGCCATTCTTGGATCCAGACCATCATAGCAAGCATACAATGCATCAGTAGCACCATCTAATATTGGTTACACATTGACATATATTAATGCGGCCATGCATAGCCTTTCACTCTCTCAACCAGATGCTTATCTTATATCTTAATAATATCAAAACTAATATATATTAAATATATTTTGTTATAATATATTTATCTAAAATATAATAACAAAATATATTTACATATATCTAACACACCCTAATGATAGTATAAGTGAAATATCCATTAACTTTTGACCATATGATATTTATGTCTACATGACTAAAATATCATTGAAGTTTAAATATTTCATAACGAAATATCTAAAATTTCATATATACACTAAAGATATTAGATACTATCCCGTGGTAATAATCTAACTCAAACACATTCAATAGACACAATAATTAATTCACACATTTCAAATTCATAATTCAGTTCATCACCCATATCAAAATCTTAGACCCACAACATTTCAAACACATAATCACTCGAGTACATAGTCCCTTCAACATAAAGCCACATAGGTACAAAGCCCGTCAAATAAATAGGTATCAACGTCATCACAAATCATTGACACCATTGCCATCATAAATAATTGTGACCTTAGTCACCACTCACAATTATCAATCACATCATTATCTCAATTTCATTTCACAATCCATTACCAATTACAATGTATCATTCTCCACAAGTCAGTACTATCATATCATGGTATATTTTACAAATCTCACATTTATACAAAATTCATACTTCAATACTCAATATGATACACAATGCACTATATCATAATATTTTATAATTCACAAAAATTATAATATTTTTCATGAATTGTCATAAATCTTAAAATAAATAATTTCCAGAATTGTCAACTCAACAATTTGCGCAATACTTTATAATATAAAAAAAATATAATCTCAATTACTCATCCTCATAGGATCTCCAATCATATAATACTAAAACACGTAACATTTCTCCAATTATATGGCATCAAAATCCATAGCACAAAGTCAACCAGATTATAGTATTTATTTCATCATATAATATACCATTAGTGTACTTAAACTCCCTTAAATTCATTTTAGAGTTTAATTAAGTTTCTAGGTACAAGGTATTCTTATTCAAACGAGGTATTTTCACTCAAACGAAAATATTTCCGAGAATAATGTTAAAGTTTGGAGCTTCTCGTTCAAATGAGGAATCTTGTCGTTCAAGTGAAAAAAGTCTTGAGAATCACTACAAATTTTTGCTCAAGCAAAATTTCACAGCAAAAATAGTGTAGAGAGTAATCTTGAAGATTGTTGCTTGAACGAAAATCACTTGTTCAAGCTAAAGTTCATGCATGCGTTGCAAGAAACCTAAAAAATTCAAGCTTAATCTCTAAGTCATAATTAATTATAGAAATTCTTGGGATTATAAACATAAATAATATAATACTCACCGATTATTTATCATCTAATTGTTATATAATCATAAAATTCTCATTATTTGTACATGTAATCATACTAGCACATATAATCATCCATTTAATCATGAATTAATTAACTTCTCTTATCTTTTAATCTAAGCTTTAATCATCTACTTTCATAAAAATTAAGATCCTATTGAATTCTTATAGAGTCTAATTATAAAATCAGCTAATCAATATCACAAATAAGATTCCGAAAGAATCCTAAATTCTCAAATTAAATCTCAATTAAGAATCCTAATAATCTGAAATTTAAAAGCTTACTCAACTGTGGAAAATGATTGGCACAAAAGATTCCTCTTTTAGTTAGTTTTCTCTCAATATGTTCAGATCACCAAAAAAATAAAAAATAGGAAGAATTCTTAATTAAACTAAGTGTATTTTGGAGAGATTAGAATAATAATTTGAGATTAGAAAAAATAACAAAAAATGAAATTTAAAAAACTCAAAAAAAGAAGACGAGTTAGAAAAAAAATTAATTTATATATTTACTTCATTAAATTTTTAAGTCAAAAATTTGTCCAAAATTCTAACTTATCTCGTTATATTTAAATCTATCTAAAAACTTTATAAATATTATTGAATAAATATTTAAATAATATATATATATATAAATAATGATAATTAAAATTAAAAAATATTGTTACGTAAACATAAAAAAAATTGAATTAATTTAAATAAATTATTTTAAAATGTAAAATAAAATTAATTTTTAATCTTTAAGATTTATTGTAATTTTAATTTTTTTAATCTAAACACGTATAATATGATAATTAGTTGAAATAAAATTGACAAAAATTATTTTAAAAAGTAGAAATATATATATATATATATATATATATATATAATATCCGAGTTTATCAAGAAAAAAATGAGATAAGATAACACTATCTGAAACGAGTTTAATATTTTAATTTATTGGTCCGTTTAAGTCGTAGTACATAATTTGTAGTTAATATATAAGAATAAGAATAGGACAAACGTGAATTGACTTATATAATTTATATACTTTTTTTATGTATTTTTAAATTAAAATAATTGTACTATAAAAGTAATATATATATATATATTTAATTAAAGATTTTATAAATAAATATTTATCTCATGATTATCTTATTTATGTATTTAAATATAATTTTATGATTTATTTATTAATATAATTAAAATAAATAAATAAATTTATATAAAGAATATAAATAATCGAGATGTGATAATAATTTAGATTTATTTTTTGTTTAATGTAATATAAATTTATTATATTTAAAGATTTGGGATTATGTGATAATGTGAATAAGCTCATTTTAGTTTATTTTTTTTAACTAAAAATGGAAAAGGTTAAGATGAGAAGAACCAATCCATCATCCTATTGAAAAGAGAAATGAAAAAATAAAATATAATTATATTTATTAATAAAACGACGTTTATGCTGAACACGTAACCTTAGTTTCAAGATATATTTTGAAACACTGTTCTTGGTGAATAAGAAAAAATTATTTAAAAAAAAATAGAGAAGAAGAGGCAAGAGTGATTCAAAAGTGGTATGATATGATATATGAAAGAAGTGTTTTCCCACCTATACACTCATAATTCGATATTCTCGCCGTATAAAAAGGGTATGATTTAAATTCAAATGTACTGACCGACCGAGTCTAATTATGAGGGTTATTGTTCAATGTAATTTATATGATACTCGTTAGATGAATAATAACATCAAAGTCGCCGTTTATGAAAGTGTTATTTTTTTTTTGTGGGTTCGCTTTCGCGTGTTTGACAAAACTCTAAGAATTAAAAAGTAGAAAAATAATTAGCATAAGAAGGTTTGGCGATCGTGGCTGAGTCGTGAGTAGGTGTATTCAATGATTGGCCACTACCAAATTAACAAAAAAAACTCACGTAAAATTTTCCGTAACCAATTTATGTGAAAATTGTTTTAAGGAATACTAATAATAAATCCATTATCTATTATTAAAACAATTTAATTTCAAATGATATTTGAAACCATTATACTTTAGTTCTTCCATTCAAGCATGGGCGGGGTAAGGCATAATTAGCATTTCTGAAATTTTCTTTTTCGGTTCAATCATCCATTGCCAGCTACATACATTGGGTCAGTATGTGCCTATTTCAATAATATTTTCGTCTTTTACACTTCCTTTTTCAGGCGAGGTTTTAGGTCTTCGTCATAGGATCTACGGCTACTGCAGTAAATAAAAAAAATAAAAAAAAACCCCGGCTAGTAAATAAAGAGATAGGTAGATTCTCAAATCCAACTTAAATAATGCAATGACTAATTCCATATAAATACACAAATCAAGCACATCACGTTGTCACTGCACAAGACATAGCCATAAAACAAATGTAATTTTTCTCCCCTTTATCTATTACATTATACGGTGTTTGACAAAGATTTTTCTATCAATAATAGACGAAATAATGAAGAAAAATAATTAATTCTAGAAAAAGGAGTTGGAGGGATGACGAAAAATGCATGGGAGCAGAGGGAGTCAGATGGAATTTGACCAAGAAAGCTCCTTCGTTCAGAACTAGCAATTCACGGGGGGCTTTGGTTATGTTGGGAGTTAGGGTGAGAAAGATGAAGTCAAATGCGGATGCCAAGTCTATATATTTTTCTCTGTTTCAAGGGAAGTAAAAAATATACTAGTTTTTAAAACATAGCTAAAACATGATTTAGTTCAGTTTTTAACAACAACAACAAAAAAAAGTCTAGTTTTTATACATTATTTGGTTCAATTTGCCATCAGTTCAATTTAGTTTGTTTTCTTAACACCCATAGTTGTCTTTAATAAAGTTTGTGGAAGAAAAAAATAATAATAACATCTTTTCAAAATTAAAAGATTAAAAATACAAAATTAAAGGATACATTTTTCAATAAAGTTTACAATTATAAAAGAATTGGAAGTTCGAAATAGATTAGGTGAAATTGGGTATATTGTGATGTAATTAAAATTAAATTAAATTTAAATTAAATTTAAATAAAACAATAAATAGATAAGTTTTTCATACATACCAAATTGAAAAAAAAATAAAATTTATAGAGTGCAAAATGGTTCTTGAAACACGATAAAACACTTTATTTTACTATTTGAAGCATTGTCTAACCTATTTTTGCAAAAAAAAAAACAACATAGGTTAAATTATTTCTCTGCTCCATATATTTATATAGTTTATCTAATTTGGTCCTATACTTTTAAATGCTTCAATTAAATTTCTTAATTTTAAAGCATCATCAATTTATCCACTTTCGTCAATTATAACAAACAATATTAATATGACAAAAAGTATCAAACTAATGCTAATTTAAAATTAAAAGATTTAATTAGAAATTTAACAATATAAGGACAAATTAAATAAATTATATAAATATAGGAACTAGAGAAGTAATTTAGTCTATAATGTATTTTAAAAAATAATAACACATACAATGATTTTGGTTTCAAATATTTAAGTTAACTATTGTGTAATATAAACCCGACATATTAATAATGCAAACATTTTAATCAATAATTAATTGTATGTGTTATTATTTTATTTTTTTTGAGAAATTTGAGAAAAAGTTCCATAAATGATAATTGGGTTAACATGGATAATTATGGTAATAAGAAAACTAATAAAATTGAAGATTTAAAATTTAGTAACATGATAATTATTAAAAGCTTCAATGAAGTCTCTGAATTATTAGTATAAGATCAATTTGGTCCCTTCTGCCATATAAATAGCCTTATAACACAAACTAGTGATAAAACAGTGGGGGAATGTGTGGATATTACCGTGTTGCAGCTCACGGGGTAGCAAAGAAGTTACCAATAGAGTGGAAAGAGGAAGGTGGGGGATGAAAAGATGTATAGCGAAAGCAAAATATATAAAATAAGTTAAAGCTTAACCTAGCTAGCTAATGGAAAGATGAAGTTGAGTTAAGAGAAAATGAATATCTAGGTTTGGATTGATTTATTTATTATAAATAGTGAGTGAGTGAGTGAATGTTTTCTACTTGGAAGCAGGCCCGGGGGTGGGAAAGATTCCAAATGAATTAGAATGGATGATAGAGAAAGAGGAGGTCGGGTGCAGAATGCAGAATGCAGAATACAGAATGCAGATGAAAGGAGGTCCAAAAGGATTGTGGCTGTGTCTCATAGGCATAGCTGGACTCTGAGAAAACAAAGGAATCTTTTCTTTTATAAAACAGTGGGGAATCTATGGATAGAAGCCGTAGTGACAGTGGGAGCAGGCAGCTGTGCATTGTTGTACAGATAGAAAGAGATAGATGGGAAGGGAGTATGGAGAAAAGGAAGTGGGTAAGAGAGTGTGTGTTTATTAACTTTTATATCTTACGCTGTCAACTAGTTCAGTTGGTCAAAGACAAATGGCTTGATACTGATGATGACTGGAAGAGGTGCGAGAGGACAAGGACACTCACCCTCAACTTCATTTCTCCAATTCACCTTTTCCATTAAAAGGAACAATACTTGGCTGCTATAGCTACCTAGCTACCTTGCAAACCACATATGACAAATGTTCGTTAAAAGGAAAAACCTAATCACGGGGCATAAACTCTGTTAGCTAACCTTCCTTCGTCTTCTGTGTTATAGCTTCATCATATACATCATTCTTAATTGGGTCTGGTCCCATGTTATAGCTAACCTATTCTCAAGATTCTCCATTGATCCGCTTATATCTCTTGAATGCGACCACCCCAATGACAGTAGGGCTTCCCATGTGATATGGACCTGCTTTTACTTTTATATACACTCCATTCCTTCCTTTCTCCTCTCCATCATACTACACTACCCTTATAAACCACTTCAACTCCTCATAATCATTCTAAACAATATTATTTTTTCTTTCTTTTTTATGTCTAACATGTTTCCTATCCTTCCTTAAAACATTTTATCTATTCAACACTCATTTAAACTTTCTTTTTCAATTTAATAAAACAATTATATTATTTTTTCCATCTTCAAACTCTATTAGACTTTTTCTTATTTTCATTTTTTCTTCTTCTTGTTTTTTTTTTTTTTTAATTTTCATAAAATTCTAAGATTAATCCGTTTGTTTAACGAATCTTTTATTGATTTTGAGATTTTATAATTATTTTATAATTCTTTGTTTAATTAATTTCTTTCTTGATCATCTTTCCTTTTTTTTTTACTCTTGATTGTGAATTCTTTGTCGGGTTGTAACTTCATCTTCTGCATTCGGGTTTACAGTCATGATTAATATGTTGAAGACATGATTCGACCTATCCAATGGGTGCTACATTCAATTTATAAGACATCTCAAAAGATAATTGTTACTTAAAGAAAGAGAGTGGAGCTTGTTTTTTCTGACAATAACAAATATTTTTCAGTACTTTTCGTCTTGTATTACATTGAGTGCCCAAACATCTTGAGATAATTTTTTTTTTTCTCTTTTTAAGGTCTTAACATTCTTTAATATGATTGATACCTATTTTCTTTTTTATTGAAGTACACTAAAGAAAAAATTTGACTTCCGACAAACAAGATCAATATAAAATATAAAATAGAAAGTAAAATCTTAGACAACTTAAAAAATATAAATATTAAATATTTAAAAAGATATAAATATTAAATAATAGTATATTAAAACTTGATCTAAAAGAATTAGAAATTTATTTATTTTTCAGAATAATAATTAACTTAAATTTAAGTCAATCATAATATATTTATATTATTAAATGAATATTTTATATTTATTTTATTTAATTTAATTATATATTTAAAAAAATAAAATTAGAAATATTATCTTTTTATTATTTAAAAAATATTTAAAATTTTTAAGGATAAATATAATAATTTGAGGTAGGACAAAAATAAAGAGAAAATTTAAAGAGTAAATATTTTAACATAATATTAATTATATTTTTAATCAAAATTAATTTTAATTATAAAACTCACAAGTTAAATCATTATGTAAATTAACTTTTTATCAAACATTATTACTTACTAAAAAAATATATTTAAATTTTAGAAGAATAAAAATAATATAAAATAATTTTTGAAAATGTATTTAATATATGGTAGGGTTGATTTCAATTTTTTGATTGATCACATTCATTGATTTTTTTTTTGGAATTTTAAATTTTTTTAATGATATAGTTAAGTGATTTTCAAGCCATGTGTTTACATTCATTCTTTTTATACCATCCAGACTATCTGAATTCTTTAAGAAACATATGACTCTATTGACCAATATATTAAAAAATTCTTATGAAACACCAATATGAAAAATAATTAGTACTAAAATCTTGTTAATTAGAACTATATTTCTAAGTGGTTTGCGGTCCAACAAGTGTATTTAAAAAATATTACTCTCATTAAAAAGTCTTTGTGAGTTTTTTCTCAATGATAAATTATAAATTTGAATGCTTCATAAAATATATTAAAATATATTTAGATGATACTAATGTATTTTGTTTATAAAGATTATTGAATGATGGTACTATATATATAATTACGAAGGTTGTTTTTTTATCGTGACTAATTCACCCTCTAAACTAATAACTTAATTTAAGTCTAACAACATGTTAATTAAGATTTAATATATTAACAAGTGACCGAAATCTAGACCCAACAATCTCATATCGAGGAGTCATTCTCTACATATCAAGGTTCCTCAAATCATATAAAAAGGGATAATAATCAATTTATTAACAGGTTGTCCAATGTAGACTTCTCAAATCATTTAGATGAGAATCATAATCAATATATTAACAGGTTGTCCAATCTAGATCCAATAACATGTCAACTAAGAGTATATTAACTGATGGTTGAATTTAGGTCTAACAACCTTGTTAACCTGGCTCTGATACCATGTAGAGAGTGATTATGACTAACTCACTTCCAAAATCGACTCAGAAACTGAGGTTTACACCTCACTTATATACTATATTTCGATCTCATTTTTAATTAATATAGAATTTTCTAATAAAAAAAAATTACTAAATAATTGATACTAAAATAAAAAATTATCATTATTAATATTTGTATAAATTGAACAAATATTACTCCAGATGTGATAATTTGGAAACTTAATTTAATTTAAGTAGAGATGATTGTTGTAAATTCATCTATATTTGGTTTCTTAATAAACAAAATCGACCTCATTCATTAAAGATTAATTTTGTTTAAAAATTCAATTTTTTTTTAAATGTTCAAATTTTCTTATTGTTGACATGTTATTATTCAATTTCTATCATTTGAATGTTTTTTTCTAAGAGGCCTCTTAGAAAAATTTTAAGATAATTAATCTTCACAACTTCTAAATTTTAAGTAACTAGATACAAATTCAACTAAATTTTACATATCATAAATAAAAATTAATCATTAACTATAACGAATTTATTAATAAAAAATTATTTTATCTAATGAAAATTCATAGTATATTATAAAAATCAAATTTTGTAGTTAAAAAATTTCATGAATTCATATGTATAAACTAATTCAAAAATATTAATTATGTTTTTACAAAAATTTATAATTAAAAATTAAAATTCAGTTATATAGTCTGTGAGAATAGTTTTTATATTAATCATCGTGACAAACTTGAATTAATCATTAAATAAATATTAACAATTTAAAATGATTTTTTATTTTAATGAAAAATAAATAAATAATAAATCTATATTCTTCATAATCAGAAATAATAATAAATCTATATTACTAATAATTATTTATTATTCAATTATTTTTCTAAAAAATATAAGAAAATCTTACTAACAAAACATATATTCGGGGCTTGTTAGTCTAATTTAGTTTTTTTTTCATTTTATTCTGTTTACTAAGGAAACCATATGATAACAAAATGAAGACCAAAAGATTCTTAGTTTATCAAATGCTCTATTTTATATTTATTACAAAGGTACTTCATGATTATTATGTTAATTTTACTGATGAAGTTTTCATTATAATGTTTAGCTATGACAACATTGATCGGTCTACATTTTATCACGTGAGTTTAATTGAGATGAAGTCTTTTACTCAAAGCTAAGAAGAAAACGTTTGATTCCATTTAACAAACACTCTTTAGCATGTTTGAGATGGAATGTAAAAAACATTATAATATGCGTCTAGATAATATTGATGAAAAGTTATCTAACATTCAGAAGAGACCTAAGAAACATCACATTAGTGATAACATATTTTTAGCAGATAAAGATTAATTTATTTATTTTTTTACTTTTGTATGTAATTTTTTGTTTGTTATGTTAATTACTTTTTACATCTAGTATATAATTTTGATTATTAGTAAATGTGATGATGCATCAATATGAACAATAAGTTTTATATTATTTTTGTTAAAGAATTATTCATTTTTTTTTTTCACAAAAATATTGTTTAAAGAAGATAACTTAACATAATTATTTTTACTTTTCTATTCAAGTTTCTACTTTTGAAATTATATTTTTTTAAAGAATATATATATATATATATATATATATATATATATATATATATAACCTAGAAACTTATAACTTAATTTTGAAGTTCAAATTAAAATTCTAATTACTTGTATTATAATCTTATCATGATCAATATCTTCAAAGATAAATAAATTATTAAATATATTTTGTAATTTTAAAATCACTTAATAAATGTAATGTAAACTTCTTAATAATTGTTTTTTTATTCTTTAGCAGATAAAAAAAATATAAAATATTTTTTTTTCATATTATATTAAATAGATTTTGTTACTTATCATTCTTTTAAGTATAAAATTATAATTTAAAATGTAATGTAAAATAAAAAAAACATGTAACGACCTTTTGAAATAATATTTTATGAAAGAGTAATGATTATTTAAGAAAAGTAATATAACATTTAGCCATTTATATTATATTAATAATTAAAATAAAAGATATATAAACATTCTTCTTCCAAAATAATTAAATACATTAATTAATTAAATCATGTTTCTATAAATAATTTAATCATATTATTTTAAAATATTTATTTTATTTCTAATTAGTGTTTTATGTTTAGTGTTAAACTATTTTAATTAAATTTTAAAAAAACAGTAAAAAAAATATAAGAAGTTTAAAATTAACAATTATTTTAAAGAATTAAATTTAAATAGTGGGATTTTTACATAAACTTAAAACATATTAAATAGTTATTAAATTTAAAAATTGTATTATTGATACTTAATTATTGAAAAATAATATAGAAAATTGGATGAAATTTAGATTAACTTAAAATACATCAAACTATTATGAAAGACTTATAAAAAATGACATGTAATCGAAAGTTAGATTGGAGCAGTGATGAATAAAGATCCTTAGTGTTAGAAATGCTCGGTAGTTATTTGTCAAAAGAAAATCACAAGGGTTTGGTTTTGGGAGCAAATACTACCTGCGTCTTCACCTGCGCTGCGCCTGTGCTCTGTCTGTTATTGAGAGTGTGAAATCAGGGTTAGTTGGGTTGTTGGTGTGGACATCACAGAAAGACATGGTTGCCGAGATGAATGTTCGTGAATTGTCCATCTCTAAGAATGATCGTACTTCAATGCCTGCCATTGCCAATTCCAAATTCCTTACTTTGCCTACCATTTTGACTCTTGGGCGTGTCGCCGCTATACCTCTTCTTGTTGCCTGTACGTTCCGTTTTCTCTTTTACTTTTTATAATTGAATTTTTGCCTACCTCGAAGGGATGCAATACAAATTGTTTCTTATTAATTTATTTTCTCAATTACACGTGCTTCCATAGTCTAATTCAATGACTAGTTACACTGCTATATTGTGCAATGATTTGATGTGATAAAATTAAATGTTTTCCCTTATATTTTGCTTAGCCTTCTTCATGGATGGTTGGCGAGGAACAGTTGTTACTACTAGTATCTTCATCGCTGCAGCAGTTACAGATTGGCTTGATGGTTATATTGCTCGTAAGGTAGCTCCTCTTAATTTTTTACTTTTTCTCTTCCCTTTTGCTACACTTAACGTTGGAAGCATTTTCGGTTTTCAACTTAACTCATTTACTAAACAATTATGTACTTGCAATGCAGATGAAAATGAAATCTACATTTGGTGCCTTTTTAGATCCAGTAGCTGATAAGGTAATTTTCTTTAACTACAAGTGTCTCTCACCAATATCTGAATTTAATTATACTGAAACTGATTGCAGCTCATGGTTTCTGCCACATTGGTCTTATTATGTACTAGACCTTTGGAAGTTGCTGTGTTTGGACAATTGCCATGGCTATTGATTATACCTTCAATCACCATAATTGGTAGAGAGGTAATGCATACACATGTCTTGGATCTGCAATTTCAAGGCTTTTAGTACTTGAAAGATATTCACTGGGAACCTTTCAAGTAATGAAACTTATGCATCTTAATTCTTTCTTTTATCTCATTATCTTCTTTACTTATTCTATCCTTTTAATGTATGATGTGATTCTATGTTGTTAAATTAGCTTCAAATCCTGTGTTTTATATATCAATAGCGTTAGTGTGAGTCTGTAAATTTGGGGTACTTGTGGTTGTTGTGCTCCCACTCCCATTGTATGACCATTGATAATACCTGAAGTTCTGTAGGACAGAATCAATGATGTTTTGATAATGTGCCATTTTGTTGCTGTAGTGTGCAAAATATCTTTAATATTTGTGTTGATGATGTAAATCATTATTCAAAAACCATAAAAGTTGTGTCTGACTTTCAGATCCATTCTTCAATCTGAGAATAGAAGTATATATGAATTATTGTCTGAGTGTGTATGTGTACTTCCATTTCACCTTACAAGGAAAGTTAGTATGACTATGTTTTGCTAGGGTGTAGGATTGCTACACATCTATAGACCACTGGCATATACCCTGCGTTCGGGATAAATTAAGACTCGTAATCATGTGTAGTCCAGATATCATTCTTATTTCTGGGGGCTATTGCTTATCCTAGATGGAAGGGTGATTATTCTAGATCCATTGTGTCTGTGCATGTTAGCTTGCATGTATGCAGACATTTGTTTATATACGATTCTAATTTTATATTATTCTTTTGTTTTCCTTTTCATTTTCCTGTCAAGTCATTTTGTCAGCTATACTCACTTAGTGCATTGATAACAAATGTTTTATAATTTCATATTGTAACATGTAATAGATAACTATGTCAGCACTCAGGGAATGGGCTGCTTCCCAGGGTAGCAAGCTTCTAGAGGTTTGTTTTATTTCCTGTTCACTTGAATCAATTGTTTGCTCTAGATGCGAAGTTACAAGCTTATATAATTACACAAAAGTTAACAGGTTGTTGCAGTTAATAATCTGGGGAAATGGAAAACAGCCACACAGATGGTGGCGTTAATTACACTCCTTGCTACCCGGGACTGCAGGTATATATTTTCTTTGCATTTGAAGGAAGCTCTATTATTTGCAATGTAAAGAAAAACCGTTGATCCTTTCCTCGTTTGACACGTGTGGTTGGATCCTTTTTCAGTCGTGGAGGACCTGCTGTTTTGGTAGGATGTGGTGTTGTCTTGCTTTACATTTCAGCGGGGCTTGCCGTATGGTCATTTGTAGTATATACGAGGGAAATTTGCAAGGTGTTGCGGAGGTAGAACGTTGTTTGCTCTCTGCTTTCACACATATCCACTTCTTCGGTGGGTTTGATTCATCTGATAATTTCTTACTTAAAAAGTTTGGTTAGTGATTCAATGGAAGGGAATGCAGTCCTTGTGACAAATATATGTAATGTTTACTCTCCACAATGTCTAACTCTGCAAAGCACCACCATTCCTCCTATTCTTGAAAATGTATTGTTTTTTACCGTAATCAGTCCAGGTAAAGAAAAAGAAGAAACAAAAAGAAAAAATGGCATGTGGATTGAATTGGAAGAATCCAGATTACTAATCATGCTGATCGAATCCTATCTACATTTGGGTGCCTATTAAAGTTTGTTAGCTAAGAAATTTCAGTAGAGGAATCATAGTATGGTTGTTGTTGACTCTTAAATTGGTTTTGTTTTGGTCATATTATTTGACAACACTTAGATACAACAATTATTTTTCAGTGTCTAGAAATGTTTTAATATACCGTGGCATTTGACCTTACTTTTATTATTTTTTTAATGTGTATGCATTTCCATTTTACTTTGTGCCCTTCGCATTTATGGTTTGAAAGTATGACCTGAAATTCAGGCACCGTACTTGTTATTCATAATTAAATTTGAATTCGAATGAACTTTAACAACAAAATGCTCTTGTCTCCGCATACATGGATGATAGATCAGTTTTTAATGCTGAAGTCAGTTATTTGGTGGGTTTCACAATTTTAGATGGCCTTCATTTGCTGACACTTCCTAAGTAATTGAGTTATTTAATACTGAAGGTTCACGATGAGACCTAAATTTAATGTGGAAATTCACGCCTTAAGTTCCACCGTGTTCGCAACAAATTCACACTAATGGTGACATTTACTGGAATTTAGCTGTGTCTTGGATGATGATGAGATAATTGGTCTTTGGAGCCTAGTGATAGACTACATGATACTTTTTTTTGTCATGTTAAGGGTTTTTCCCATATCACTAGTTCAGAGCCTAACCATGTTCGTGGTATTGTGATTAATTATCTTGATTTAATGAATTTTTCGTATATTGATTTTCTATCAACTAATATTTTAGTCTATGTATTACAAAGGATAAAAAGTTCTTTATATTATTAAAAATTATAAAAAAATATTTTTAATATATAAATTATATTAATTAATGATAAGTAAATATATTTGAGTATATAAATTATATTTTGTATTTAGATTTTTTTTTACAAAGGCATTGATATTACTTTAATTTTTTCCTAGTTGGAAGCAAGAAGTTCTTTGATACGTTGGAGACTTCTTTTCATAATAAGAAAACAACTTTTGTCTTAGTTGGGAAGATAAGTTTTTTTTCCAAAGATTTATCTTCAAAAGAAGTACCGAAAGTCTCTTAAGAAAATTAAGAAATGAAACACCGAAAGTCTTTTAAGAAAATTAAGAAATGTTTAACTAATGATGATTCCTTCTAAGAAGAGTAGAGAACCAAGAAATTATAGATTTTTTTTTCATGTGGCAAATAATTAATATGTTCATCCAAGAAAAATTAAAATTGTCCGAAGAAGTTGTATTTATGTTTGTATTTTATATTATTATAAAGTAAATGATAAAGAGGTATGGATTAAATCTTTAATATGTATTGAATAAATATATAAATAGAAGAAAAATTATAAAAAATAATCAAAATTCATTACATCTAATTCTTCTCTTGAAACTGGTATATATAAATAATATGTACTAAACTTATTGGAAATAATCGATTTTAAGATTTGGGAGTAATTTCTTGAATACATCTATCCATTAATCATAAAATTAATAAATTAAAAATTAATAAATTAAGTCTTGAAGTCTCTAAATCTAATTTTCTTTTTCTAATAAAATGAAAATCAATTTTAATAAATTTGATCTTTTCGTGATAAGACTTAAGATATTTTAATTGTTATTTGTGTGATTTTTTTAAATTTCAATTCTTTAAATAATTATTTGAGTCAAATAAGTTTATAGATAGTAAAGGTCATAATTTTAGATTTTATTTCTACACTAGATTTTGTCACAACATTTTACTTCTGACTTTTCTAAAAAATCAAATTGTCACTAATGAAGACACGATATTCAGACGTGAATCTCTTATTAGTATAAGTATTGTATCTATATAGTAAATTTTTTTAGAAGAACCTTTAGTGTGCTTTCGTATAATGACAATATTTTAAGAAATTGATTTACTATATTTATTGAAAAAAAAAAATGTTAAGATGAGTAAATTTGAAATAATTCAACATTTCAACTAATTTTCAACTAATTGTTTGTACCTCTCAAGATTTGAGATTGACTCCCCTTTATTAAATATAAGTTTGACATTAAGATTCACAGATTTGTTAATAGACTTTAAATCCATTAGTCTAATATTTTTCAAAATATTTAATGCATATTTCATTTGAAAAAAATAATTATATTATTAGATTGTACTATTTGAATTCCCAAGAAATGAGTTTCTCAGGATCTTTAATTTGAAAATAATATTAAATATGTTATTTTATTTGTGAAATGTCATAATAAACCTTACTTCTAAGTACAACATAATCATCGTATATAACTAGATAAATATACTTAGTTATTAAATGATGGTAAGATATCAAATAATCTACCTCATCTCGAATTATTACGAATAAATTTATCCAATGTGTAGAATATTACTTTGAACCATAAAAGATGTCAGATGTCTCTTCCTAAACAATAAATATTGATATTGAAGATTGTTTCATATAAATATTTTTATAAAAATCACCATAGAAATAAAAAGTTTGAAAGATAAAAAGAATAATAATATCTACAATTTCTAATTTTAATCAATTTTTTATTTTTTTTATTAATTTTTAGTTATTTTTTTTATTGATTTTGCATATCTCTAATAAATATAACCAAATTAAGAATGTCTATGAGGATAATTGTAATAAAGGATAATTTAATAATATATATATATATATATATATATATATATATATA
>BDMB01000007.1:6360222-6532637 GCA_016859785.1 Macrotyloma uniflorum | reverse complement strand
AAAATATAAAAAAAAAAAAGTGAGAGTATATTTTATGTTTAGAAAATTATTAAGTTAGAACAACACCGACAAAAAATGGAGACATGTAATTAATATTACATCTGATGCATGACTTGAGGGATAATTTATCATACTCCTTTAACGTTTTTTAAAAGAATATATTGAAATCAAAATTATAATACATTTAAAGTTAATTAATATTAATATTAATAATAACAATAAATAATTAATTAATTAGCATCCGAGTTGTAACAGAATGTATTATTTTTTATGTTGTTTAATAATTAATGCATCAATCAGTTTTAGAAATATAAAACAAAAAAAATATATTAAATAATACTGAACCATGATTTTTGTTAATTTTCTAATGATACGTATTAAAAATTTATATTGAAAAAGATATTTAGATAAAAATAATTTCTATTTAAAATTCAACAGTTAAAATAACTAAAGGAAAGTAAATAATCTTATTAGTATAATTTGTTATAAACAAGAATAAACATAAACTTAATTATTTTATTATTATCTATTTGTTTTGTTCAATTTTATTTAATTATTAATAAATATTCAATTTAGTCTCTATTAATGTAATTATTTCTTTCTATCCAAATTGACTTAAAATTATAATCTTAATCAACGAAAATAATTTTAAATTGTTACTAAAAAGTCGTCGTTAATTGAGACAAGTAAATTTTATAGTAATCATTTCTTAGATAATTATCAACATAAGAATAACTTACTACAATATTTGTGTTACTGTAAGAATATTCGGTTAGGAACCAATAATTTATCACTGTTAACGTAACATGCATGCATGGGAAGAATAAAATCTTAGGCGTAAATCACTTCCTAATGATAGGGTGAATCTACTACAGTTCTTTGAAACTTGGTTTTTGAAAGTCTAATAAGCATCAGGTAAATCATGATAACACCATGTGTACAAAAACGTCCATTGTATAGGATGCTAAACCATGAACTGCAACCTTTGTAACACTGTTTTTTCTAATTGCACAACGAACAACTAAAATTAACTACAGATGAAAACAAACAGTTGAATCCGGAAATAAAAGTCTAACTCCCACACCAAGCCATTTGTTTTGAGGGGTAGGGGAAGATGGAATGTGAAATATGGAATATGGCTGGTGTTGCATGCACTTTGAAAGTTGATCACCCTAGCTAGCTAACTCAATGTCTCTAAATTCTAACACATACCATATGGGTTTAATTTTCCATATATCTACTGCGATCACTATGAGCTTTTAAGTTCAACCTGAAATGATTACAGAACACATAGTTTTTTGTCCAGAAGCTATATTTAGCATATGCTGGGCATGTTGTTCCAGCAAGTTCCGAGAGTCCAAGCATACTCTTGATCAGCGGGGTCAGGTGGTGAAGCATTGGGCTGGTTTTCAAGTCCCAATGACTGACTTTCCCCTCTACGGTACCACTCAGGCATTGGCATTTCTAAGGGAAACTGGTTCAGCAGGCTAAACAGGTCATCGTCCATAGAGTTCATCTCTTCCATCTCTTCCATTGGATCCTCCCCCATCACTTTCTTCCCTGTATTAAACATCCAATTTCTCACATAAGTTTAGGGAATCATCACATAAAGATTCATCACCATTTATAACTATTTCACTTATAAGTAAGAATATATATAGTTTTAGATATGTTTTATGATTTAATACTACATTTTTAACACATTATAAATTTATTAATAAAACTTGTTCTACAAAATTTTGTGATTTTTAATCAGAAAAAGTAAAAAAAAAAAATTATTACTATAGTTTTTATTTTCTCAATAAATATAGTGGTGAAGTATTTAGTGTTTATACATATTAGTTTAATTTCTACAAATATCTGGTATCAGTTGTTTTGGTTTTTTTTCTTAATATTTAACTCAGAGACTTAAAAAAAAATTGTTATGGTAGTAGAATATAATGAAAAATAACTAAAAACATAAAAAAATATATTACATTTTTATGGAATAAAAAGTAAAATCTATTATATTTGACAGGAAGAACAAAATTGTTATATATATAGGAAGATGATAAAGGTGTTTCTAAAAATGAATTGACAGAAACAAAAAAAATATGTGACAACAAACCTTACTGAATCAAAACCACAAAAATTTACAAGACTACAAAAAAAATAATATATTTGTTTACAAAGTCATCTTTTAGCTGAAATTTATTAAAAATATAAAATTATGAAAGATCCAAATTTCTGATAAATTTAAAAGAGAGTATGTTACCATCATTTCCCAACCAATTTTATATAATTGTAAGAAATAAAAGAAAGAAATTTATGAAACAAACAGAAGAGTGAAAATTTTTCACCTTTTGACAATTGAGATGAACTAATATCATCATCCCTCTGGTTTTCAGTAGTAGTACTGTTTCCACTGTTCTTCTTCATAACTGACACCACAGGCGCAGTGCCTCCCTCCTCTGCATATTCCATGTTCTTTCTCTTACAAGATAGCTTCCCAGCTAGGGTTGGGTCCTCCTCACTCTTGGACTTGTCATTGTGAGAAAGTCCTTGAGCCTCCATCACTAGCGCATCCAGCAGGCCACTGTTTCCTGGAGGAGACAATGGTGCAACTTCATAGTAGTCATTATTATAATTATTATTATTATTAACCATACTTGAAGCTCCCATCAGGCCATCAACACCACTAGCATAAGATGAAGCAGGGGTTGGTGTTTGGTTGGAAGAGATGTCAGTGGTGGAGCCTCGCACCAAAGGAAAGGGTTCATATGGGGATCCTGCTATGAAGCCATGATCACCAAAACTGTGGTTAATAAGGGAGGAGGAGGATGATCCATATGGAGAAAGAGGGGATAATGGGAAAGCAAGACTTGAATTTCCACCATTTTCATTGGAAAACTTGAACTGCTGCTGGTTTGGATTAATGTAACAGTTGGCAGAATCAGGTTGGTTTTGCAGCGGATTGGCATTGGAGCAATTGGGTTGGTTAGGTTCATTTTGCTTCTTGGGGTAACAAGAAGATAGGAGCAAAGCAAATGATGCAGATGAATGAGGTTGGTGTTCCGAGCAGCGGTGTTGTAGATGGTATGCAGTGGCTTCAGCATGTACTTCAGGAGGATAAATGGGTAACCCTGCTCTCTGACGCCTTTTCATTCTGGTGTTCCAAAAGTTCTTTATTTCATTGTCGGTCCTGCCAGGTAACTGAAACCAGAAACATGATAAGGATGTGAGAGAAGCAAGCTATGCAGGAACCAAATCACGTAAAGGCGTGATAAAGTTTCGGTGTTTAGCCTCGGAAAAAAAAACTAAAGTGGGTCCTGATAGAAGTACATTGTTGAAAGAAATAAACAAAGATGCCAATTTCATATATTCAGACAAAAAGACTGAGGTCAGCTCATAGAAAATCCAAAATCTGAACATGCATGAAACTGTAATTAATTAAAACCAAAAAGGAAAAAAAGGGCCAAAAAGAAACTCCATTGAAGTTCAAAAGGTAAGAAAGCGAGTTTCTTTCCCTTTTTTTTTTGACAGCTTCAACATTTAATGTTCTACTGATAAATCGGTGGAAAATAAACCATGTAAAAATGTCACCCAACAAAAATATATAAGCACATACAGCAGGAAGGGAACCCCTTCTTTGTTTCTGGTTCTTGGCCATAGATTGATTGCTTTCAAATCAAATTTAGCAGATCTCAAGCAGATCCAAGTCAGGAAAAATAAAAAATAAAAAAGAGGCTAGAAGTAAAAAACATGCACATCATGTGAACAGCGAAGAGGGTAGAAAAAGATCCAGGCCACAACACAACACGATAACTTCAGAGATGGAACAGATTACATATACCAATTGATTTTCACTTCCAAAACCAAAGAATAAATGATTGCACCAACCACAACAAAGGAATTAAACACGGAACAGAAGAGAAACGATGATGGCATGAACATAAACCAAACAAACCCCAAAAAAATAACTTTTAAGTAAGCATTTTTATGTAAAGATATAGATATACCTGTGCGGCCATTCGGGCCCATTTGTTTCCAAGCTTGGAATGAAGGTCGATGATGATTTGCTCTTCCTCAGGAGAGAATGCACCTTTCTTGAGATTAGGCCTGAGATGGTTGGCCCAGCGAAGTCTGCAACTTTTGCCGCACCTGAACAACCCAGAATTCTTGTGCACGGAGTTCCAATTCCCTTCGCCGTGCTTCTTCACGTACTCTACAAGGATGGCGTCTTCCGCTGGGGTCCACGGCCCCTTCCTCACGCGACCTTTGACCTCACCCTCGTCCTTCGTTGGAGCATTGCTGTCATCGCCTGTTTCATCGTTGGTGCTGTCGTTGTTGGAGACTGTTCTCGCCATAACAGCTACAATTCACAGAATGCGAGGTCGGGGTTACAGGAGAAGGTGTTGTATACGAGAATGTTTGTTTTGTTCAATTATAGAGAAAGATATATGGGAATGAGACACAGTTGTTGTTGCTGATGCTGATGTTGATGTTGATGCTGATGCTGATGTTGTCTCTCTCCTCTCAGGAGAATGAATGGAAAAGGGTGAAAGAGAGAGAGAGAAAGAGAGAGAGAGAGAGAGGAGAGACGAAATGGTGGTGAAGAATGAAGAAGAGACAGAGAGATATAAAGGGAACAAGCCCTTCTGCCCTTTGTCTTCTCTTTGCTTCGGTTTGTTTTGATTTGATTTGATGTTGAGACAGAGATAGTGGATTTTATGGGAGAAGAAGAAAGTGTGAGATACAGAGAGAGAAAGAGAAAGAGAGAGAAAGAGAGAAGGGCGTGTGGGGCCCAGGCCAAAGGCAAAGGTAGCGTTGTTGCTGCGAAGGTTAATTTGGTGTTTGGAAAGAAAGAAGCAAAGAAACAAAGAGAGAGATGAAATATGTCATTAGAGGTGTGAGCTATTTTTTCGCTCCGATTTCCATGCTCTGTGCTACATTCACTTTCGTCTTTCTCATTTTCTTTTCTTTTTCTTTTTCTTTTTTAACTCTCCAATAATAAAATAATTTATTTTTTACTATACATCTTTTTATCATCTAATAATATATAATATTAACTTATCTTAATTATTAAATTATTAAAAAAAATAATAAAGATAAAAAATTATTAACTTTTACTTTTAAAATAAATACATCTCCTTCAATAAATAATATATATAAATATAAATGTAAGAAGAGATTAAATTATATTAATAAAACTTTTATTAATTATTATATAATTTAATATTTTAAATTAAATTATATTTTTTAGAAAAATAACCGTTATTCAATCATATAGATTATTTATGAAAATATATATACTTATTTCAATAAATAATAAAAAATTATGTTTAGTTTTTATTATTTACTTTCTTATAATTTAATAATTAAAATAAATTTTAATAATATTTCTCTTTCCCTTAGTATTTGATCAACGTCTTTTTTTTTTTTTTAAATGGATAAAATTTACAAGTTATTAACTATATAACATTGATAAACATTACAATAAATATATATATATATATATAAATTATGTCTAAGAAGAAAATATATACATATTATTTATAATATTATAAACAAGAAGTATTTTTTAATTTGTTTAACAATTAATTAACTTATGTAAAAATATTTTGTTAAATGTCTTTCCTTCTTATTTTTTTATTAAAAAATATAAATTTGAGACTTTATTCAAAGAATTTAAATTTAGATAAATATTTAATAAAAGATAAAAAGGTTATGCAAGTGTACCAATTTCGGTATAAAAATTTATTAAGTTGAATAATGTGTTGTGAGATGGTTACTGTTTTCTTTTAAATGTGAGGATAATATAGAATTCACTTCAAAATAGGAGGAAAGAAACAAAAAGTGTATGAGAAGGCTGGGAAAAAAAGGTGAGGGCTTCACATTTTCCTTGAATTTGTGAATATGTGTTTTTATTATTATTATTATTATTATTATTATTATTATTATAATAAAATTCTAAGTATTTTTTTATATGTCCCGAAATTTCAGTAATTAAATATATTTAGCTATTTTACGGAAATATTAAACCCTAATAGATACGATTTAATGATCATATTAGTTTGAAATCTCAAGACAAGCACTTTTATTTAAAAAATAAATTAATTGTCCTAATCTTGCTTAAATATTACATTTTCAGGCTTAAACAGTTGTACCCAGTTTCAAATCACACTTCCAATCATAATTCTGTACATGCATTCTTCTTGCTTTCAATAATTAATTTTTCATTAGAAATTACTCCAATCCATAAATCATATTTTTCTTGGTTGACTCAGAAAAAAATAAAAATATTTTAGATTATTTCAATATTAATTCCTTTTTCCATTATATGAATACACATTTTGACTGTATTAATAATTCAATAGTTAAAACATATTATAAGAATGTATATATAAATTCAGTAAGGTAAGTTCTAGTTTATGGAAATGTGTAATTAAGGTTGGATTTATTTTATTCAAGTTTAAATATTTTTTAATAGTAAATAAAATTGAATCAACACAAACTAATTAATCAAGCTAGCATGAATGGAGTATATTTGACTCAGTTTTTAAAGAAAATCATAAATATTAGAAGAAAAAAAATCTACAATTATCTAAAGGAAAAGACCTAAATCAATAATAGTGACATGTTCTTAGAGACCAAAATCCCAAAACATTTAGAAAAAAAAAATATAAAAGAGCTCACAAATATTGTGGTCAGTCACTACCCTATTCTAGCATATGCTTCTCAATTAGTTCTTCTAAAAAACTATACATTGTCAATCAATAATTAATTACCACATTTTTAATTGTTCTAATAATTATTTTAAAGTCTTCTTAAGATCTTATTTAATTGGTTGAAAATATATCAAAATTAAAAAAATTCAGATATTAAATATGAAACCATTTACTGAAAATATTGATAGATGAATTAATAGGTAAAAAGTTATATAAACGTATATAATAAATTTAATCATTGACTAAATTTAATTATTTTATCAAGAATTATTTTTAGAATTACTTAGTCCTCTTTAGATATTTGTGAGTAAAAGTGTTTTATATATGTTATGAATGAATCCTTAATATTAAAAATCTTTCATTTAAATTATAGAGGATTTTTTATTAAAAATATTATTATTATTTTTTGTCATAAAAATATTATTATGATATGATAGAATAATTTATGACATTAATTTTACTTTTTAAATTATGTGTATATTCAATTAGGAAATAAACACTACCAATTATTCATTTAATTATGAAAGTTTGAATGAATGAATTATTTTCTTTTACATTATGGACATTTTTCTACATTTAATACACTTTTGATCAAACATTTCCACTTTATTTATTTTAAAAAATATTTGAAACAAATATTAGTGCCGTAATTGATTACTAATGTTAATTTAAAAAATAAATAAACTTAATTGCATTATACATCATTATTGTATATTACCTCACCCATATTAACAAAATCAACATGAATAAGTTCATATTTTAATTTAATTGGGTGTAAATAGGCATATGAAGTGTATGCTATACGTTATAACATTTTACATGATAAATATTGTTTTTCTGTAATGAAATGGTGTATTTTTAGACAGTAAAATTTAGTAAGAAATGATTTAATGGGTAAAGTTTGAAGATGAAGATGTGATTGAGGGTGAAAATCCAGTACAGCATAAACTCATTGAAATAATTAATACACTTTAAAAATACATAACACTAAACCCTAAACAAAAAAAAAAAAAAGGTTATCTGAGTTTAACTGCTGCATAACACTTTCCTGATAAACGGTTTCTTTGTTTATATAACTATTTTATATCTTATTCAGATACCACTTTATAAGAACAACACTATCCAGTTGCTTTCTCTGAGTTTCTGTTTGCAACACTTCCGATAATTGCTTCCTCTCACTTACTTACCTTATGTTTGTTTCTACAGTACTATACCATTTTTTTCTGCTCACTTTGAATCCTACTTTAATTATTCTTTATTTTTCTCTGTAAAACTTCTACATTAGTTTATATTTTTATTAATCTAATAATTTATAATATTTATCTTATTCATTATATTATATACATTATCCTTTGCATTATTTTTCATTTCGCGGATGGTATAGGTACCTTAAAACTGAAGTTTCCATACGTTAAATCTCAGTGGTGTAGAATAAATACTTTTTATATCAGTTATAACATAACTGATGTAAAAAAAATTCAGATACCAACACGTCATGGATTTCTTGTCGGAGGAACTACAAGTTGTTAACGTTGAAAGGAGGTGTCGTTACACCTTCATCGATGTGCAGACAGAGAGACAAGAGAATGCGTAACTCTCGTAAATGAACAATCAGAATGCAACACACAATAAATTTAATGGAATTTATGTAATACTCATAATGTCTCATGTATAGGGATACATAATTAATTGATGACTATTGTATAAATTCTATTAATGATATATCTATGTTAACTCTAAGAGAATAAATTTAAATTTTCATTGAAAGCAATTCAATGACAAAATTGGATCTTTGATCAATTTCTCCATAGTCAATGTTCACATTCCTAGTGTAACAAACTAGTTTGCACATTGATTTCTATAATTAGGTAGTTCATTTTCTTGTATAGTAAAAACATGAAAAGTTTACAGAGGCTTGAGCCTTTTCATACATTTGCTTTGGTTCATACGAATGCAGAGGGATATAAATATCTACATTACATGACAAATTTATCTTCAAAATATATTTATATATGAAATAAATAAATTTGAAATATAATCAAAGAACAATTTTATAAAACTTGAAATGAAAATACCCACTAAGTATGATTAAAGTGGTATTGTTATACAAGTTTTTGGTGTATATAGACTAATAAAATTAAGTGTATTCTTGAAAACTCTGACTCTTAGAAGATTCGATCATTAACTCCTAGCTAAGCTTAAAATGGAGGTCCATTCACTACTTGTGAGACCTTATTACTAGAAACATGTAAGGAAATCCAAGAACAAATTTGATTAGAATAAATTTTAAAAAATGAACCTAATTTGATTAGAATAAATTTTAAAAAATGAACCTAACTTAATTTTATGAAACAAGTTAAACTATTTTATGAAACAAGTTAAACTTTGTATCATAACATAATTTGAGGTTGATGCATAATGTAGAACATGTAAATTGTAAATTCTCTAGCACGTCTTAGAATAGGTATACTAGAGTGCGAGTGGGTGAAGACAAAAGTGGGAAGTAAGAAGATAAAGAAGAAAGAAAAAAAAGAATAACCTCTTATATGAAAACACAAAATATACAAACAGTGCATGAGTGGGTATAAATACCCATGCAGAGAACGTAAACAAACAAAAAACCGAATAACAGCTTTATCAAATAACCGATTCACGGGAGCACTGTCAAGCCGAGGAGCAGTCCCACTCTCGCAATCCCTGCCATACCCCAACCACCTCACACCCCCACTATACGTTTACATATCCGAATCTAAACCTAATCAAATTTAATTATGATTTTGAAATAAATTAAATAGTAAAATTATTTTTTATATAATCTTAATTTTTTTAATTATTAATAATTAATATATTAATAAAAATTAGTATTAAAAATATTAAAAATAATTATAAAATATAATTAACAAAATTGTGCAAGAAAAAAAAATTAATTAAATAATTATATTTTTTTAATTAATAATAATATTATTAAATACAAATTAGGTTATATTTAACTTATAAAAGTTTGCATGAGTGAAAATTAGAAAAATCTTAAAAAAAATCACTTTCTAATCTTTAATTTTCTAATTTTAGAGATGAATTATAGTTGTAATTATTTTCTATCTTATTAAACTTTGATATATTAACAAGAAACATTTGATTTAGATTTTTTCTTTTGAATTTTTTAAAAAAAAAATAACAAAACATTACATCGATGAATCTCCAAAACAACATATATAAAAAGTTATTCTTGCAGTAGTGTCTGCGTAAAGAATGTGAGAAGGAGTTCAAAAGCCTTTTGGGCTGGCCATGGTTTGCAGCTTGCCCACCTGTACCAGCTTGGCTAACCCTCTGCTAAACACTTCCCCAGCAATACAGAACAACAGGGAGAGGATCCCCCTGTCTAACCCCACTGATTTCCCATTTGTAGAGATTGATAGCTTGGCAGAGGTCAAAATGGTTTGCATTCATTGCAGAAAGTATTGTTAAAGTCCAACTTGTTAACACTATCAAAAGGAACTTCCAATCTAAAATGTCAAAAGCTTTTTCAATGTCAATTTTCATAGTCACATTCCCAGCAAAAATTCTTTCATCTACCATGTTGATGGCTTCCGAGGCTACACAAGATATCGTCTTAAATTTGTACTCCTCGTACAAATCCCCTCTGATTGATAGATATAATTTTGGGCACTATCTTGGCTAGTCTGTCTGTGAGTACTTTGGTGATAACTTTGAATTGGAAGTTTGCAAGTGCTATGGGCCTGAAATTTTCAATTCTGTTTGCTTGCTCCCTCCTCTTTAGGAATAAGGACAACTACATTAGAGTTAAAATTAGGCAAAAGCTGGTAGAGAAGAACTGCAGGAGCGACTGGTAGACATCCATTTGTATAATATCCCAATAGTTTTGATAGAAGAATCCGCTGAAACCATCAATTCCTGGTGCACTGTAGAACACAACTTTTTTCACTTCCTCCAAATCTAAAAGTCTTAGTAAAGTATTGTTATCCTCAGCAGAAACCAAGCTAGGCATGACTGGCTCCACCAGTCCATCAAGTTAGAATCATGTTCATTCCTTGATTTTGGTCAACTAAGCACAACATACACAGAAATATCAGGCCACGGCATGATCATTTTAAAGAGTACAAATTATATCAAACTCCATAGAAATATTGAATCAACCTCCTTTTTTTTGTTATATTATAGTGATTAATGGCTTTCAAGGCATGATCATTTGAAAGGAAGGGTACAACTAATACCTAACTCACCTTCAAAAGTCATTCTCAATTTTACTTTGCTAAAAATTAAAGTTTTATATATTGATGCGTTAATAATTTTATTGACAATCAAGAATCCTCAAACTATATAGAAAGGGATCATAATCTATTAACAAGTGATTCAATTTAGACTCAACAATCTGTCAATCAAGATTCAGTATATTAACAAGTGATCAAATCTAAATCCAACAATCTTGTTAACCTGACTTTGATATCATGTAGAAAGTTATTATGATGCCTAAATCATTCAAAAACCGGCTCATAAGATAAGGTTTACACCTCACTTATATACTATAATTCGATCTTATTTTTAATTAATGTGAGATTTTCCAACAAGTTGTAGATATCATAACAATATCTTCTGTCAAATTTGTTCAACAAATAGAAAAGACATCAACTCACATTCACAGTATCATTAAATAGATTTAACTCTCATATTTAAGGTTAAATACAATCTTTTTGGGACTATCATAAAGTGATAGACTAGTAATCCTATCTAATGCCCCAAAAACATCTGTACAAATATATAACATGCGTGGTTATTATACTTGTAATAGAAAAACAATTTAATCAGTTTATATTTCTAACCATGGTCTGGAGAGGCCAGAAATGGTGTTACAGTAAGTGCAGTGGTTGGATAGTGAGTTTGAGAGATTTTCCATCAAGTTATTTGGTAACGAAAAAGAGAAGAATAAAGGGGGTGAAAAAAGTTAAATTTTGAAGGTGCTTTGTTTTGGTAGCTTCAAAATTAAAAAGCAAAGACATAAAAAAAAGAAAAAGAAAAAAAAGGTGAGCGGAAATGAATAAACGGTAAAAGGAGCTCGCATTTACAAATTTATTTTACTTTTATGAATGCATATAATCTATTATATATTTTATTATTTTAAAAGATTATATTACTATTCATTTTATTTATATTTTGAAAATTAACATTCTTAGTAAAAATAAAATTTCTATAACTTTTAAAATTATATTTTGATAAAATGAAATGTCAGTTTGATAGAATTTAAGAGGAAATGAAATTTTATATTAAACAAAAATTAAAAAGTTTAATAATATATATATATATATTAGTTTTTTTAAATAGTTATATTTTTATATAATTATTATTTATTATTTATTGTTAAATATTTATTTTTATATTACCCTTTTAAGAAATTTATTTTATAACAATAAATAAATTTTGATAATTTTTAACTCTTAATTCTTTCAGAAAAAAATGGTACTTTTACTCATTGATTTTGGTTTCCAGTTTAAAAACATTAGGAAAATAGTCCATTTCGATAAAAAAAAATAAAGAGTATATGAAATATATATATTATTTTATTTATTTTTCATATAAACTCTCCACGTTTTTAATAAAACTTTTACGACACTACTGCGTGTGTGGTTGGAGATGTGTTTTCAAAGTTAAACACGTAAAAGTTAGATTAAAGTAGTTCAAAAGTTGACGCCAAAAACCACGTAACATAGACGAATGCAAACACGTTATAAGATGTTTGGAATCACGTTATGGTCTCACCACAGTTTTTGTATTACTTAAAATAGTAAGTTTAAAATTATGAGAGTGTTTGAATCACGTTTGTAAATATGGTATAGTTTTATTTTTTGTGCATGAAGATTATAATAAGTGCTTAGTTGTGATTGTGATGGTGAGGAATGGCAAAAGGTGCAGAGGTACAGAAAAGACATGCCAGAAAGTTGAATCCTTGGCATGCATATTGTTAGGAAAACACATGAATTATAATATGTTTTCCATTTAAAAATGGTTGTCAAACGTTGTTAAAATATATTTTTAACGATATTTACATCAATTATTATATTTTACAAAATCATTCAATTATAATTTGATATATAATAAAACATAGGGTAAGTTTTTAACAAAATAATAATTAAAAGAAAACATTTGTTTGATTGGTTGATATTAAATTTGTATTAATACATTGTTTTTTTATAATATAAAGTAAACATTTGTTTGAGTCAACTTATTTCAATAATTAAAAGAAAATCAAAGTTGATTCATCATATCTCCAAATTTTAATAATTTATAGAATTTTACTAGTGATAATAGTGATTAGGAAAATTCTTGATGAATAAAACAAAAGAAAAGGGCCTTTAAATGGGAAAGCAAAGACCTATTTGGATAATATAGAGGCCTACGATTTTGTCCAAATTCAATCGTATCCTTTCTAGTGGGGTCATTGATTATGATTTTGTTTGGAGTGAAGACAGAAGATAAGAGAGTATGATTATGATCAAATCATCACTTGTGGCACCATTTTAATCAAACTCAATTCCAATTCTTCTTTACCCACAAAAATAAAAATGGAAATTTATTTGGTGGAAAACAATAACAATGGTTGGTATGGGAAACCAACAATTGCTTTTCTTCTATGATGCTTCTCTCACGTCATCACATAGATTCATGATAGTTGCAGAAAGTTTTGAATAAGGGTAAATATGAATCAACTGGGTATATCATCTATCATTATTCTTCTCTTGAAAAAAAAGTCAATAACTCACGAAAACAACTCATCATGCTTTAATTAGGTCCACGACTATATTATTCTCAAACCTTCTTTCCTTTTAATACAACCTACTTAATTTACACTTTTAATATTATATGTTAAATTTCTTTTATATTGACTTCTCTAAAAGACCATTTTTAAAACATTAGTAAATTAATTTTAGTTTATATAAAAGTGTATTCATTTTTTTATTTTGAAAATATTTATAAAGTGTACTTAAAGAAGTACATATTATAGAGTCCCTTTGACTCTATTAAATAGAATCCCTATATATATCCTAATTGTGGAGAGGCACATAATAGATTCGCAGTGACCACCTGATGACAAAGGAGAAGAGAGTGAAGTCTAATCAAGTTTGTCTTTCACCCTTTGAAAAAGAATGGATAAAGCCTATATCCATTATTCACATTCAAATTCAAAACACTCTAATCCAAGTTAAGATATATAGCATGTGAAATATGAGAATTAAACTAAAAAGGCAAGAGAAGCTAAATGATGAATAATAACTAAAGAAGAAAAGAAAAACTAAAATTGGAAGTGTTGCAGAGCTTATGACATAATGTAATTAATGTTTTAGATGTCACATTGTTTCTATAAGTGTGGAGTTGCAAAGGGGTGATTTGAACCTTTAGTTTTATTAATTTATTTTGGTTATCACAATTATTAAGAGGAGATGAGAAATGGAGAAAAGAAGAAGAGGCGATGGTGCTATCTAGCTACATGAAGGAGGCACTGAACTGATGGAATAGGAAGGGAAAAGAAAAGGGTAATAGACCCCACTTCAGTTTCCATCTTCAATGACTTAGCTACCTTCTATTCACCTCCAAAACCAAGGATTCCCTTCATTAACTCTTCTCTGTCCCCCCTCCCTCCAACCACTCTCTATCATCTCCTCTAACCCAATTCAATTTCAATTTTCATTTATATCACTCAACAGTACCATCTCCCCAACCCTCCACAATTTCTATACACAACCTTTTTTCTTTTTCTCTTAACTTATTAAGACACGTGACTAATACTACATATTCAAACCATTACTTTTTTGCTTTTCTCTTGTTAATTTGGACACTCTAACCATACATATTCGGATATATTTAGCATTTAAGATGATGACTTAATAAGCATGGGCAATATGATGATCTGATATGGCCGATACATGTCCATTATTTCAACCTCTTTGGGACACTACATGCTTTAGCTTCGCATCTTTATGCAGCTATGAGCTAAAAATAACTTCTACGAATTCAAAACTTACTGCATACATATCACATACTTCATGCTTTCTTAGCTATATAATTTTATGCATATATTTAGATCAAATTTACGGTTTGGTAGAACCTCTAGACCAACCTGATACGTCTATTTTACCTACTGCTGACGTTTATATTCATAATAGGCAAATTATGTATATGTATTTGTCGTATAATCATGTTAATTAATTATATACTAGCCATATGCATGCCATCTCAAATCCTCTCTTGAAGAGAGAAACAGAAGTTCTGGTTCCAGAAATTACCCTTTCTGTATATATGTTATTCAAGTAAACTTCTTTGGAAAACGAGAAAATGAAAGAAAAGAAAACCTTTTATTCTAGGAAAGGCTTAATATCAAGCAACCAAACTAGGATTCTTTACATACCATCATATTTAATTATCCATGGATCCTATTAATTATACCTGTTAACAATTTGTACCCAGAGAAACGGATTCCAGCGTGAAGCTTAACACGTCTTCTGCAATCAATTCTGCTAAATTAATACGTTCTAATTCTAATAACTCTTCTCAAAGTTCAGGCTTTCTTTTGATTGAGTTAAGCAATATGATTAAGAGAGGAACAAGAAGGAAAAAAGCAAAGAGAAAATGAAGGAAGAATGATAGAGAAGCAAAAGAAAGAATATAATACATACCTGGGTTTGAGATTGCGAGGTGCATAGGAGATGGAAAGAAGTGCAAAATAAGATATTGACGCGGCTCAATCAAAGTACATGGCTGGTTTTTCTTAATAGCCATGTATTCAAATTGAGGCACGCCAATACCTTAATTTGTCATGTGCTTCGTTTCTAGCACCTCCATATCCATAGATGGCAGACCCATGTTATAATATCTTGCTGAATTTCTTCATCCCTTGATCTCGATCTTGAGAGTGTTGTGGGTGGATCTTGTATTGTGGAAATGAATTGAGACAGATAATTTGCGGGGAGTGGGAAAAGAAGTAAAGTGGAAAAGAAGGACAAGATATGAAAACCAAAGAGCATAGGTAGTGCTAATTATGTATGTAGTGTTGTGCGACACCACTGTTTCTTGGTTTGACTAAAGACCACTTTTCCATCTTCTACCATTACAAATATTTATTAATTGGTTTTCCTTCTCCTGAATTTGAAAATATTATTATATTATTATATTATATGATTAAAAAAGAGTCGCCAAGTGTTTCGTTCATGTGTATAGTGTATACTACCTACCTCTAGTGGCTTCGTGTCCACGTACTCGTTTATCAAAATAATGCCTCGAATCAATTCACACCACCAGGGCCTTTTCGGAATTTCACCTCCATCCCTCCCTTCAATTAAGCTTAAGACTCAATTTATATATCATTAATTCAATTATATCAAAAAAAATTTATTTTATTTTCTGTAACATTATTTATCTTATTTCATATTTTATTTTTTTTTCTTTTATTTACTATGTGAATATATTTTTTCTCTATTTATTGAGTCGTTATGGTTTACACCAACCACTCTGGACCACTGACGGTAGGACAATGCCTTGCAGAATATAAAATGGGGTCGTGTTATGAAAATAATATTTCTATGAAAATAATTTTTAAATTTAGTTTATAACTTTACGTAATGCAACAACACAAAAGGGTTTTATTTTGTTTAGTCATTATCTTCCTTGTTCTATTAAAATGAACTTCATGTTGTTTTTTTAATTTTATTTTAAACTTCTAAGAACTTACAAAACAAGTAAAACAAAAAAAATTATTATTTTACCATGAATTGAAAAAGAAAAAACTACTTGTTTCTTGTTTCTGAATTTATTGTTTTCATACTATACTTATCTACTTGTTTCTTGGCTGCGCCCTATACTATTAATTAATTTTAATGCCCTAACCCCAGTTAATCGAAGGTTCAAGCTAGGTTGCCAAAGCATTTCCACACTCAGAAACTTGTTTCATTTTTGTAGAGTTGATGGATTTAAAAGGATAAATGAGAAAGATGAAGAAAACTACTCATGCAGAGAGTTTCTTTGTTCTGATCTTCTATGTTCTATGTTTCTTTGACAAACTTGAATTTTCTTCCTAACATTAATTAGTCATGATGCCAAATGCTTAAGGATTCGAATTCCCTTAATGGGGTCTTAATATTAATTAATCTTCTCATTCACAATGCCTTTTACTGTTTCTTCACCTTCACTTTCTATCACCCTTCTTCAACCTTAAATTATTACTCCAAGAGCTTCTCAACCTGCATGTCAACATTATCTTTCACTTTTTTCTTCTTACTCCTCAATCCAACTATTTATTAGTCAATACCATATTATGAAACCCAAGAAACAAAAAATATTGGAAGTTTCAACGAGTTTTTTCATAAATTTTTGTGGAGGGGAGGGGATGATAATATTATCATAAGTTCAAAACGTAAAAGCATATTCTTAATTAAGTTTTAAATCAATCAATATGTAATTTCCATATATTTAGTTTCTTAATATTGTCTTTTTAATAGATTATGATATTGTTTATAATAATATCTTTAAACAAATAATAATTTAATCTTTATACATGTAATATATTCTTAATTTGATACTAGTATATTATGAATTTAATTTTTATACATAAAATATATTATATTTTTTAATCTTGAAATTTGTATAGTAATTTTGATTTTACTTATCCAAATTTAAAGATATTTATTTTATTTTTTAAAATTAAAAAATATATAATTTTAATTCTAAATATCAAATTTGAAGAATTAAAATATTTTTTTAAAATTTAATTTTTAGGAACTAAAATTATATTTTATTAAATTTGAGGTTAAAATGTTTTTTTTATTATTTTAAATTAAATTAAATTAAATTTTTGGTAATTAAGAATCTTGTCTTGCAGGATTTATTTCTTAATTTTATTAAATTAAGTATTTTACTTAAAGTAAATTTACTAGTGTTATTTTGTAAATTACCATAGAGATTACAGTTACAATAAAGAATATAGGAAGAAAAAAAAGATAAACTATATTTAAGTAAAGAAAAAATAGAAATAGAACATTTAGAGATCTAAAATAACTTTTTTGTTGTACAAACAACAGAAGATTAAATTTATTTATCTAGCACAGGTAAGAATGTTTAATGAAATAGACATAAAATTTTCTTTTATATATATATATATATTTAAAATACACTATAAAATAATAAAAAAAATGTATTAAAGAAAAAAGTGATCTTTAAACATATTTTTTAGTTCAATTCTCTTTATTTATCAGGTGACAATTTCTTTACTTATATTATATTAAGTTTGAATGCAAATTTTATTTTTTGTGATAATACAATTAAAATTAATTTTTCAAATAAATTAGCATGTTTCAATTTGTTTGTGATTGCATGCAAAGTTATTAAGTTTATTTCTTTAGTCATATTTTGCATATAAAATTGTGTATATGATGTTGCATATTAAGTTATTATAAGACTTCTAAATTTATGAAATGATTATAATGTTCAACATATAGAAGTTTACAATAAAAAAATTATTTATTAACAATATTTTATATATTGGACCACACTACTTGAAATAGTGTAGTTTTAGTGTTATACTTAACCTATGTATTCAACACATAATATTTATTTAAGGTGAAGTCAGTCAATGGTTTTGTTGCTCTGCTTTTCAATCTCATCTCTTCTTTCTCTCTTCTTCTCTCACCTTAAACTTTAAATTTTAAAATAATAAATTTGTAAATTTTTCTCAATTATTCTACTTTTTCCATTTTCATATAATATGAAATTTTCAATTTACACTCTAACTTTAATATATGTTATTCATAGGTGATTAGTTTTCATTTTTTTAATAAAAAAAATTATTTGAGTTTAAATTTCGTATTTTTAGTGTAAATAAAATTAGACTCAACCAATTAAAATTTTTATAGGTATAATAAAAATATAAATAGATGCACACCCTTAAATACTACACGTAACTACTCAAAACAAGTGGGACAGTATGACACCAGAATGGGATTGAATATATGACTCTGAAGACAAAATTATTGTTATTATTATTATTATATCATCATTTGCATGTTATTTATATATTTTGTTTTAGTTTATATTATTAGTTGAGGTGAGTTCTTAAACAACATTTATCTGTATATTTATAACCATATAATTAATTTAGTTTTAAAATTGTATTTGTTATTATATTATTCTAAAAACAAGAAAAAATTAAATAAATTTTAAAATCTATTTAAGTTTCTAAAATTAATATTTTTTTATTCATTTTAAATACTTAATGATAATAATTATGCATGTTTAAAAATTAAATTGAGAAAAAAATAAATATTTTTTAAAGAGTTTAGTTAAAATTTTCATAGTTTCAAAAGCTCAAACCAGATATCAAGAATTTAAATTATTTTTTCAATATTTTACTTTATTTTAGGGTTAATTATATTTTTATATTTTTAAAAATTGTAAAATAATTATGGTTTTGATTCTGCTAATTAAAAAATTGTGAAAAGAAATATATGATTACAGATTTCAACATTAAATTTGAAAATTTGAAATAATTTTTTTACTATTTAAGATTTAATTTTTAAAATATTTAGAATTTAAGATTTTTTTTAAATTATTAATATTTAAGGATTAAAATTATATTTTTTTATAAGATTAATAAAAGAAATTTATATTGTTGGCATCAAAATTTTACATCATACATTATGAACTGTTACCCAAAACACAAACACAGATTTGAACTTTGGGGACCTCGGCTTTCATTCTTTGGTCCAAGCAATTGCTTCTGGTATTTTTTGCACCTCAATTTTTGTAATGGTTTTGGGTGTGAGAGAGCACAATTCAACTATTTACAATCGTTGACCATCATGGCTGTTACAACAACATCTCTTGTGGTAGCTGGGCTCCCAGGTTCTCAACTTTGGTGTCATAATTTGAGGACCAGATACCATTCTCTGACACTGAGTTGGGAAAAACACCTGAAGAGCGCACACAAATGGGGTGGGGTGTGTGTTGGCCGAACCATGAGGATTTGGGGGGATGAGAATCCATGGAAGCCGGTAAAGGTAGTGATGCATGTGGTTGATCATCATCCAATGGATGGTGATGTTTCCCATGGAGTGCATAAAGATTTGGTCTCCCTTCCAAGTGGGTGTTAACTTTTCTACAATTCACTTTCTTCAAGATGATTAATTGTAGAAGTAGTATTATTTAAGGAACCTTATTAAATGTTTTGTGAGCATTGAATATACATGTTGGATTTTATATAATTCAATTGTTGCTTGCTTTATTGCTCAATGAATAAGTTCTCGTCTTTTGGGGGTTTGATTTCAAATGGTTAATTGGGCTCTTTTTGTGACAACTTGCAAGACCATGGTTGGGCACATGTTAGTTCTTGAACTTGATGTAATTGTGACTTTTGCCGTTTTGTTATCGGTCATTGCTAGAGGTGTATTAGGCCAGGGTGAGAAAATATAAGCATTAACACTTTAGCCCGGAGTGTAGTGTACACTTGTTTTGATTTGGGGTTATTTACTTTTATGCTATTGAACTTCTGATTTCAAATTTGTTGCTTTTAGAATTTTTTGTCATAGCCAGACCAAGCTGATGAAAAGCAGGAAAAATGATGTGATTATGGGTTGAAGGGACAGGCTGCAACTTTTTTTATCGACAAATGTTAATCGTTAGCATATTAGTTTTAGATAATAGGGATTCGAAATCACCACCTATCAGACAAGCTGTAGTTGGTAAATTATCATGAAAGAATTGGAATTTTGGATACTATTTTGTCCCTGGAGTAGAAAATTATGAGGAAACTTGTATTTAATTCTTTTCTTTCTAACTTGAGGAAGGAACTTTTTTATGGGATAATGTTATTAAATTATAATCAAATATAGATTAAGACTCCCATTGTTTATGAAAATTAGTTTTTGACACAGCCATTCTGGTGTTGAGTTGTTGTTTTTCATAACCTACTATGTATTTCTCACTATTTCCATGTGTTTTTTTTAATGCTGACGAATAGTGTTTAGAATTTAACATGCATCCTGAAACAAATTTATCAACTCATGTGAAGAGCTATAGTATCATGATCAGACTAGTTGTAATCATTTAGAAAGTTGAGTCCTATTCTCTTTACTTTCCCAAATTATTTCATTATCATTCGACTTTATGCATTCCCATTTTGTATTTTCTTATGAGTTTTACTGGAAGATTTCAGATTTTGAAACTTCTGTTTTTGTCACTAACTGTAGAGCCATTATCCATATCTGATATTGTGGCTGCTTCTGATGCTGATGCTAAAGTACGAATATCTTATCAGGTATGAACGTATCATGATGTATGTGATGGTTGCAAATGTGTGATCTGTTATCCATGGCTCATTATTTGCTTGGATTACTGAATTAGGGGATGCCAGGATCGTACAGTGAGGATGCTGCACTCAAAGCTTACCCCAATTGTGAAACGGTTTCATGCAATGACTTTGAAGAGGCTTTTAAGGTTGGATTTGACATAATCTGTAATATTCTTGAAGCTAATTTTTGGATAAAACAGTAATAGTCCTTATATTTTCAGATTGATGACAAATGATTTCCATTTTCTGATTCTACATACTGTATGTTTTCACTTTTAACTTTCCAAAGATATAGACTTATGGGCTTCAATGTCTTTGTAATGAGCTTCTCAAATGTGTTTATCCTTACCCATTTTCCCCACTCATTTTCCCATTTAAAAATAATGTCTGGCAGGCTGTTGAGTTATGGTTGGCAGACAAGGTTATCCTTCCAATAGAAAATACATCTGGGGGAAGCCTTAATCGGAGCTATGATTTACTTCTTCGCCATAGGCTTCACATTGTCGGTGAGGTGCAGTTGACTACTAATCTCTCCCTTCTAGCTCTTCCTGGTGTCAGAACAGAGTACCTAAAACGCGTTCTAAGTCATTCTCAGGTGAGGCTGCATGTTACTGGCCCAATTTTAGATGTGGCAGTATAGACTTGCTATACTATTATGCAAAACCTATTCTTGTTGCATCTAATCCTATGCAACATAAGAAATATATAGACTGCTTTATTCTTGTTTTAAGATTTATATATCATAGGTCCATCCATGAATGAAACTGGGATTTAATCAATTAATTTTCAAAGTAATACTGAATTTTAATGTTTGGAACTGGTTGAAATGTTCTCTTGGAAGCTGTGTATTAGTTGTTCTGCCCCATTAGTTAAATAACGAGGGGGCAGGTAAGAAGTATTTTCATTGCCTAATTTGTTTGACATTGACTAATTTGGAGCAAGTAGAGTGTAGATCATTTAGTTTTCAACCCGCATTTGAATTTTGTTTGTTTAAAATAAAAGCCTGAGCACTTTCCCTAAATATAACTGAATCTACGAGTAGTATTCTATAAATAATATACTGAATGTTGTACCAGTCACATTAGAGCTGTGAAAAATTGGAAGGTTTTTGCTTGCAGGCACTTGAATTGAGTGATGATTTTTTGACTAAATTAGGTGTTGCCAGAGAAAACGTTGATGATACAGCTGGTGCTGCTCAGGTAATCTATCTATATATCTCATGTGACTTCAGACTTTTTCTAAAGTAGAGAATAATTTGTTTTCTATTTTTTCTTAATGTGCCTGTGAGACTAGATTATAGCTTCAAATGGACTACATGATGCTGGTGCAATTGCAAGCACTCGAGCTGCAGAAATTTACGGACTTAATGTACTTGCAGAACGAATCCAAGTAAAGTTCCTCAGCAATCTTCATTTGCTAGAAATCGACAATTATCTTGTGGCTCATTCACCCTTGATTTGATTGTCAAGTATTAATTTGAAAGCTTAGTGTCTCCATGTTATACTAGTTTGAAGGCAAGAAACTAGGCAATTGTTCCAGAGATTTGCAAATAAGAAATTTAACTTTGGTACAATTCTCTGATATCAGTGATGTTCCTGTTTAAGGGTATAAATTTAGTATATATGAGAAATTCTCGGTGCTCCCCAAACATGAAAATCTCTTTCTATGTACCATAGAGCATGTATATGTACTACCTCAAATATAGCTTAAACTTTAGTTAAAGTGCGAGGTAATGATGGCCCATATAATCGAGTATACATTCTATGAGACACAGCAACGAATTTTTCACAAAGTATTAGGGAAACTTTGTGAAATAAAAAAACATTGAGGTGAGATCAATTGCATATTCTAGTGTATATATAGTTGTTGACCAGAGGCAATATGTGCCTCAACTTATACTGGCAATTCAACCTATGGCCTTTCTAGATTGTCTCCAACTCCAGATAAACCAGACACTATATTTTCTCTAATTTTTTCAACATGTCGAAGAAAAATTCCCCTTTATGCTGTTGTTAGCTAGAACCCCAAGACTGGTTGTTTAATCTCTAACAGTAAAGATGCAAGACAATATGTTAAATTTGCATAATGTCGGTATTTAGTTTAGACCGCACCAGTACTGTAGTCATTCAGAACATTCTTTCTGCGGCTATCTAACTATTTGAAGCATTTTTTTTTTCTTTCTCAATTGCTTCACTCTGTCCCAGATAATGTGGATGGTGAGATGCTAAAATCCATTTTTGGATATTTGTGAACAGATCCCCTTCCAAATAAGCTCTTTACACCCTTGAACAAATTTTTACTGCTAAGCTAAATCAATATGGTGTATGAATTTCTTTAGAAGTTAAAGTTTTTTCGAAAATGCGTTTAAACTAGTAAGGTGAAAATATTTATTAATGAGTGACATCAATACACTCTTAGTCAACTTGCGCATTTGCTATGTGTTATTCCTTCCAAAATTCAATGGCAAGGATACGCTGATAGTAAATAATCAGTACAAATACTATGTATATTGATTTGCATTAAAGAAGTGCATTAGACATGTTCTTTGTCTTTCATTAGTGCACAAACTTCCGCAATAGAGGCTAAATATTATATGCCTCTATATTTCTGTAAATAAGAAATTCTTGTGTTGGTTTTATTGTCTTGTACAGGATGATTATGAAATCGTCAGTCGTTATCTTGTGCTTGCAAGGGATCCAATAATCCCAAAAGCTGATAAGCCCTTTAAGGTAAAGCTCTTTTTGATGTATGACTATTGTCTCATAATCATGCTACAAAATTCTCTTGAACCAATTGTTCATTATTTTCAGACAAGTATTGTGTTTACGCTGGATGAAGGTCCTGGAGTACTGTTTAAGGCTTTGGCAGTATTTGCATTGAGGGACATAAATTTATCCAAGGTTATCTATGGGAAAAGTTTTCTTCTTGTTAGTCTATCTCTATGCAAGATTAGTACAAGAAAATTAACATTGTGTATTTTGAAATCAGATTGAAAGCCGCCCACAAAGAAATCGCCCATTAAGGGTTGTTGATGACTCTAACGCAGGAACTGCCAAGTGAGTAAACTTTTTGCCTTTTCACATCGGAGCAATGCAATTGGCCACTGTCTTTTACATCATATTGCTTCACGCAATATCTGGTTCAAGCTAGTGTGTCTTTAATTGCTGCAGTGTTTAAACGTGGTCTAATTTTCACTCTTCTCCTAAATTGTTTTCTGTAGTATATGTGCAATTACCTTTTGTCCTCTGTTCATGTGCTAAACAATTTAGGGTAAATTGACTCTTAGATATCTGAAACGCTGAATTTTCTTTCATGCTGATGCAAGCATTATTATAACTTGTATTTTTTTTATTTAGGTATTTCGATTACCTTTTCTATATTGATTTTGAAGCATCTATGACTGAGCCCCGAGCACAAACTGCTTTAGCACATTTACAGGTATGTTCTTCGATTTCTTATTTTATGATTTGAATTATGTCTTTTGATTCTTTTTATCTCTCCTCTTTTATAGAATTTGGGAATATTTTGGCTATAGTAAATATTGAATTTCTAACACACTTCCTCGTTCTGAGAAATAGACATCTAAAATTGCAGTTTGCAAGATTGGACACTATGACAGTCCGATAAAGACTGTCTTTGATAAGCACAATAACAACCAAAGAATTGATTTTAGAAAACAATAACCCTTAACTATAGCAGAAAAGAAATATTTGGATGTAGAAAAACTTTCGAAATTGGAAGAAAGAACTCTGCTATGATTACTTCTGATATTGAAAAAAAGTTGAATGAGTAGAAAACTCACATGTTTGGGTGAAATTATTTCATGTGAATGATATTTATACATTTAAATAAAAAGTTATACAAAATCCATAAAAATTCAATCAACAAAAAAGTCCATTAAAATTTGTATAATTTTAAACACAAGATTATTCCTTTTTAGTCTTTTAAAATCTCTATTGAATATTATCTGGTTTTGTTGTTCTTCAAAAAAAATTGATAATCTTGATTAAATATCATAAGATTTCGTTTTTGGAGTTTAAAAATCTTGATTGAATACCAGAATTTTTTTTATAAAAAAGAAATTTAAAATCTTTTAAAATCCTAATTGAATAGGTCTCCCTAAGATTCTGGCATCCTAACACAAAATAAATAACAAATATTTCAACAAAAATATCAAGGAGAGCAAGCATTGGTTAGGACTTCTATTGTGCTTATAGAGTTTTTTTTTCCCTTGAGCTTTTAGTCCCTTGACTTGGATACTTAGGTATGTTATCACAGCTCAATTTGAACCCTCTGGTCACCTTAACCATATTGTTTTTGGGTCTCTGGTGTATGTTTTGATCTGCCCATGACAGTGGACCTTAATGAGTGTCCAAACCTTTATATTTAGTTTTGTGTCTAATGGTGCTGTTATTTCTATTAGGGCCCAACCACTGTTTAACTCAATATTTTTTCATTTCTTCAACAGCTACTAATCTACATACAATATACAATAACCTAAGAAACTTCCTCGTGTTTTCTGTGCGGTACAGTAATTTCTTCCTTTTTCATGTTATGAGTATCTAACCACATCAAAACCATTTTATGTCCCTACAGGAATTTGCCACGTTTCTTCGGGTGCTGGGCTGCTATCCCATAGATTTAACCACATTATAGCTATCTGCTTTTTTTATTGGTGAGTAATGCAATCATATTCAAGCCTGACAGAAGAAGACTTGGAAATTCCTTCATGTAAAAGTAAAATAAGAGCTTTCAGATGGTAAATATTGTAATTTATGATAGCAATAGTTGATCCTGACCTTAGACAGTGCTATTAGTTCATCTTTTACACTTCAATGATCAAAAGATTTGATGGTCATTGAAGAGATCTTCATAAAGGATAATGAGGTACTTTAGGTTTTAGCCAAATATGTAGTTTTCTCTCTATTACATTGTCAAACCTAAAAAAAATAAGGAGCAACAAAAAGGGAAAGAATCCGCTAATGCTTTCTGTCAAAGTGATGTCATCGCAATCAATAAGAACATGTTTGGTTCACATCTCATTTCTTGATTTCTTTCAGAAGTTAACATATTCCACCCACCAAGTTAGTGTGTAGTGTTTATATTCTTTCAATATATTCAAAATATTCTTATTGAAATCAGCCAAATATGTAGCTTTCATTCCATTACAAGTCAAACTCAACAGCAGAAACCAGAAAAAGTTGCCAATGCATTGTTGCACTGTGAAGTCAGTAATCACCAGAACGAATGAGGAACATAATTGGTTCGCATCTCTTCTCATGTAATGTCATGTCTTCAATTCTTGTTGTAACATCTTCCACGCCACCAACTTAAGCACGTGTTCTAGCTATATTCGATTCGCACTAGATTAAATTAATTCTAGTCCCGAATTTTGCAGAGATAAAAGGAAGAGGTTACGGAACAAGTACATAAAAAAAATATGTTACTGTTGGTTTCATTCTATGTGATGTTCATGTGCACCAGCAAATGCGTATAAAATATAACAAAGTCGTGTCGTGACATGTCATCATTGCAGACTACAGAGACCTGAAGAAAAGAAAATACATGTTATTTCACTTCTTATTAAAAATATCTATGTTTTACCAATTCATTTCAACAAATTTTATAATAAACTTATGCCATGAGTTCTCAAGCATATAATAAAATTTTATTAAACAAAAGCATATTTACTTCAAAATAACCCAATACAAATATATACTAGATTTGAAACTTGCCCAGCTGCTACAAATAAACTAAATGGTGCCTTCTACTTCGATGTCTTTTTATTTACGAATGAATTCACAAGTATAATCCCCAATAATTTTTATATAAAAAAAAATGCACTATCTATTGAAACTAATTATTTGACATTAGAAGTTTCAAAACTCAAACATTGGGTTAGTGATGACCTCTTTGTCAAATCTAACTTTTAGCTTTTGAATTTCAAGCATGGCTGGCTGAGTGTCGCAGTGTCTTACTTCATTTGAGTGCTTCCTATAGAAAAGTATTAAGCAACTGCATAATTCAAATTAACTTTTTAAATGTAATTAAAGATTATTTTTTTAAAAGTAAATAATTAAAATATACGATATATAAAAATTGATTGATATCATGAATATATTCCTGAGGCACCAAATATTTTCTCACTCATGGATAAAAATTATTAAAGCCCCTTATACAAATTTTTAACTTCACTGATTTGAGAACAAAAACTGGTGAAGATTAAGACTCACCAAACCAGAAATGGTATTGATTCTGATTTAGTTATTTTGAACTAAGAGGAGAGTGAGTCAGAAGCAGACTTTGTTGTGCATTATTTGGTTGAGTGGTTTATCAGATTTACGCCCAACCTCCACCCACCTTGTTTTCTGTAAACAAACACCAAAATTAGTCGCATGATCCTCCTATGAAATTTTTTAAAAACTAATCGATGATGTATATGCACTATAGATATGTCTAGATGCATCCACATTTAACATTCATCACACTCTTCTCATCATTCCTCTTATTTATCTATTATTTTTGTTGTAAAGTACATAACTTTATAAGAAAAAATGCAGGTAACACAGGAAAGAATATTCTGTGGCTTACTTCACAGAAAATGTCAAGACTGATATCTTTCATGGCAAATATCAATTTGACTTTCCTTATGTGTTGTAAACTTCCTGTTTAAAATTATATATTTTTGTTAAAATATTTAAAAATATTATTTGATGAAACCCTAAATTTTTTTCCAATCATTAAAAAGATAGAAAATGTATAAGACAAAAAAAATATAAGAGAGAATTTAGATTAAACAAAAATAAGAAAATATTCTATCAATATAAATTAAACATTTATTGGATATTGATTTGAACATGCATGACTCTAACTCTAACAATAACTCCTTAATATTGAGTTACACTAATGATGACATAAACTATATTAATTTGAGTTAAAGTTGACAAATCTAATCTTGATGCAGATTTTATTTTGCAAAATAGAATATGTAAATTAAAAAATAATAATCGTATCATAAAAATTTCATTTAATATTCTCACGGTATTTTATAAATACTCCTACATCTTTATGGAGCCCCCAAAAATATACTTTAAGAATTCAACCCTTGGAGTAACCCAAAGATTAAGAAAACAAAAAGCATCTTGTTCTTTTACAAAAATTAGCATGCATTACCATGATGCATCATCGATCGTGAATGATGGTGAGTGAAAATAAAAAAAGGAAAGATTAGTGAAGAAAGATGCATCCATGGTGAATGATACTGATGCTCTATACTTTTTGCTTTGTTCTTTTCCTACAGATGCGGCGTGTCTATACCAAACTTTTTTACTGCTTATAATGTTGTGTTGTACCATATTATCTTTGTCCAGGTTCAATGAACGTAAGACACTGACACCTTTTACTCTCTTTCTTTTATTTTTTATTTTTCATTTTCCGACATTATGATTATTTAAGACCTAAGTCTCTTTTACTAGTGAGGGAAACAATGCATTAATAGAGATCCCCCGTGGGACAAGTGCCAACAACCCCTTTATTTCTGTGCTTATAAACTTGGCTGTGGCTTTTCCTTCACCCTCTTCATCTTTCTCAATTCCAGTTCATTGGTATGCTTCTCTCTTCTTGTTCATTGTTTTAAAATCTATGGTTCATGTGCTTCATCTTTAAACTTAAAGGAACTCACTTTCCTTTTTGCTTTTTCTTATTATTATCTGACAGTGCAAGGTATTTCATTAAGTTTTGGTTTAACTGAAATACTGTGTTTTAAGCCGTTTTCTGCTTTCTGTTCATGGTTGGGGATAAAAATGGCAGATCTTTTATTTCATCACCACACTTTCGATGTACTGGAACTGAAAAGTTACAAACTTTTACTTGTTGGTTCTGATGGGTATGGTTCAGTTAGATATTGTTCTTAGGAAGTGTTTTGATGAAAGAGTTCTTGATTGATCTGTTGTTACTGCTTGTTGGGTAGGTTCTCTTGGTCCATTACAGTTTGAGGCGTCTCTTCAAAGTTTTGATCTCAAGCCATTACAAACAAAAGAGCCTAATATCCATTGCTTTCAGGTAACTTTTACATGCTACTTTTTCTATGATTCTGTGAATATTCTTTTTCATATGCTAAATCCATGCAATTGGGTTGCGTTTATATTAAATGAATGTGTGTTTATCCAATTAAAAAGGGTTTTCATTTTCATTTAAAGGATTACCTTTCATTAATTTATTTTGTATGATCTGCGGCGAATTAAACAAGATATCAATGTCGGAATTAATGAAATAAAGCAGTAAATAAACCAAGAGATGGTCCCATGTAAGTTAAAGGGTATTTAATTAATAGATCTATCAACAATCAAAGGCATGAGATGATACGGATGCGTTTATCATTGGTGGATTGTAGATTTTATGTACGGAAACGCTATTGACTAATGTTTACCAGTTTTGAAGTCTCTTAAGACTGATTTATTATCATAAAGTAGCCAATGTAAACTGAGGAGAACATGTATAGTTGAATATAACAGGTTGAAATATAGAAGTCTTCAACTTCACACCAGAAGGAAACTGAACCCCCCCCTCTCGAATTACTTGGTGCCAAGTGTATACTATAATTATATGTTATCGGCAGTGACACGTTACCTCCAATTATTGTGGTCTTGTATGTAATCTAGTAACTAAACATGTACCTAATCGGTGACAATAATAAAATAGTTTATCATTTGGACTGTTTTCAACTATGAAAGGGGTACGTGTTTGTTTCTTAAAGGAGAAAATGGTTGCATTGGGATAACTTTTTAGTGCTTAAAAAACATGGGGAAACCAGTGCTAATACATCTGGGTTTGTCATTTGTGCAGTGTAACGAAGATGTAACTCATAGGAAACCCAAATGCCATCATGACGGGCTTTGGGCCCAAACTCAGGTACTGATAATAGTCTATTACTACAGAAGCCCTTCATAGCAAGTTCATGATATTGAGAATATTCAGCCATTTAAGCAGTGCTAAAAATATAGTAACCTCCTTAATATGCTCTCTTAAAGGTTATTTAATTAAGTAGATGCTACAACTTACAAATTACATATATGACAAGATGGATAGATGGAGGTGTTGGTAGCCTGCAGGCCTATTGACAGTAGCACCTCCTACAAGCTATGAATGTGCTCTTCTGTAGTTTGTTCACTTGAAAAAATGCTTCATTAATTGAATGTTGTCCATGTTCTTGACATTTCAGTCAACCTAAAGATCCAGAAAACATTAAGTATCTCAATGATGAGGACCCCTCCACTCTCAAAGGACAAACTAAGCCGCAGTTGAAGATGCATGTTCCTCATGGTCAAATCTATGCGTCTGCATATAATGTAATTATCAACCAGTGGTTCATTTCTTATGCGTCTTGGCTTTGCTTCTTCCAGGTAAATAACTGGTTGGTGTGACGTGTATGGCTTAAATATCTGTTTTTGCTGGTTTTTGTTCCTTTGAAATTTTGTTTTAGAGTTTTAGTTATTGTCGATATTTCTTAAATAATAAAGGCTAACATAAATATCTTTCTATGTAAGAATAAGTTGTATAAAAAATTTACTTCATAATGACTGCACTGATTAAGGACTAAAACCTTAACTTAGAATTTTACATATACCAAAACCAAAATAAAAATAAGGACTAAAACTATAAAACTGATATATTATAGGACAGCCAACTAAATATTATGAGCTTTTAGTTTTCTGGTGATTCATCTCTTGTGGACAACCTACCTTTTGCTCTTTACTCAGGCTGTGGCAGTATCTTATGCCAAACAAGTTGTGAAGCTGATGGATTGTTTGTTCATGGCAGGGAAGGGCACAGTTAAAACGAATAAGGAGCTGAACACCCAGAAAATGGGAGCATCCTTGATGCACAAAACTGTTACTTTCAGAGATATGTTACTTTTACAGCACAGACCTTATTGATGACTTTTATTAAAGTTCATCAAAGATGATGGTTATGATCAAAGTGATGCACCCTCTGTCAGGGACAAGGATTTCAAACCATCAAGTGACTTTTTGATGCTTCACAATGTGTTTCAGTGAGGTCCTGAGTTCTTGTACCACTGAAGAGAGTTCCCCTTGGCAACTTCAAAACTTGACACTATTTCAATCATTTTCTTATCGGTTAACTTGCTCGTAGTTTATGTCTCTTTCTGCATTCCATCAATAATGTAATAGTACTGAAGAGTTTTAGATCTGCAGATGAATGTAATAAATTGAAGCTTATGTGCTTGTAATTGATATTTTAAGATATTGGTAGAAAGTTTGCTGAATGTTGAATATGTTGTTTGAGTTTAATATGATATTATGAATGGTTTGATTTCTGTCTTGTTCACTTCATCATGATCTTTTTCTTCTCTAGTTTGCCTGAACTTTCTGCTATTCAATGATTATTTATTGCTTTCTGTTTCTCTTTCTCACCACACCACCACAGAGGTGTTACAAAATATCAGTTTAAAATTTTAACTAAACAAAATAAAGTTAATAGCTATGTTTATATTCTTGAACATCTCACAACTAGGAAGATCGATCTTCTGTCAACTAAAAAATACGACTTAAATGAAAAGTTATAACTTAATTCAGTTTTATAAAATTTATTTATTAAATAAATATTGTCATATATGTATATATATTATTTTAATTTTTTTTTTTTCATATTTTCAATGCATGGGAATTGCTACCTTATTGGAAATACCTTTTGACTATGGAAGATCAAAGAAGAAAACGGCATATTTCAACAGAACTGAAAGGTTGAGAATGGAACCCAATAAAATGCATTATTCTATATTTGTATTCATTATTACTTGTAACGTTTAAATTAGAGGAAAGATAATTTGATGTGAAGTGGTATATAAGGTTTTTTTTTTCTTAAATGGAGAATTTTGATAGAATTTTTTTATTTAATTATTATTCTTAAAATTTAATATAATATTAATTATTGTTTTCATATTTATCTCTTTATATTTTATTTAATTTTTTATTATATATATTGTGATATGTTGATTCAAAAGCTTAAAATTAAAGATTATAGTTTGATTTAGATATTTGATTTTGAGTTTAATATTATAATATAGATATTTAATTACGAGTTTAATATTAAAATTGTATAGAGGAATGAATTTGGATATCTTTGTCAGAGGTTAAGTGGGATTGAAAAATTTTAATGAATTAAAAATAAAGTTAATCAATAAATATATTTTAAGTTGATGAAAGAAAAAACAACTTTTTAATCCATTAAAGTTTTTGTAAGATTTTGTATTTAAGAATTTTAATGGATTAAAAAGTTAAATTAATTAATTTATATTTTTTTATAATGTTATGAACATTTTAATAGTTTAAATTCAGATTTAATAAATTGATCTATTAGTTTTAATATAAATTATTTCAAATTATTTTCATTAAATCAAATCAATTAGTTTCAAAATATGTCATACACCTATCAAGAGTTTGTATAAATGTAAAAAAAATAATTTTTATTCTTTTAGAAAAAAAAATATTTTTTAATAAATAATTTTGATTATCATCTTTGAATTTTTTTCATTACTTTTTTTATAAGAATTTATTCAAATAATTTTTTTCATTTTTATTACATTCTTGTGTGATTGAGTTCTTGATAAGATGGTGAAACTGATTTTTATAAGATTTCAGAAGAAATTATAAATGATCTTACAAAATTCAACATCTTAATATATGATAAATTTTCATTTATTTTTGTTAAATCTTATAATTTTTTGAATATGAGTGAATTGATCAAATTAGACTGATTACACAGATGAATGTAATTTATTTGAGTAAACTGTTTTTGGTTTTTTTCTTCTTTATCTCTACCTATTTGAAACTTGAGATAAAGTAAATGTTTTTAAAATGAAAGGTAAATTTATATTATTTGGATACATTTTAAAATTATAAAGTATCTTTTTATTTGATAAATCTTTACTATAAAATATTTAATAATTTGGTATAAAAAAAATTACATTCCATTACTTTTTTTCACTGTAAAAATGTGTTATTTTTTATTATTTGGAAATCATTTTCTTAGCAAAATTTTAAAAACTTACATCTAATATATAATTAAATTAAACAAATCTCTATTATAAGGTAGTTTTTAAAATTAATTATATTATTTATTTTCTATATTATTTCCTAATACACAACCTAATAATCCTTTTTTTTTTATTTAATATACAGTATTATATAGTAGGTAGATAAGGAAGTGTCAACACTTAAGTAAAAAATCTTTTAATAATAAAGATAATAAATGCTAAAAATAAACCTTTTATATCTTATAATTGATGGTTACACTTATGAAGGCTATTATAACATCTTCATGGTCAAAATAACTTATGAAGATTATTGAAAAAAAAAGGTTATCAAAGGGACTTTCAACATTATCATAATCATTAACTATTTTTTATAGAGAAAAATTTCAAGAAGGAAAGAAATATCAAAATTTATTACAATTTTAAGAATATAATTATTTACCTGCTGAAATTTCCTTTTCCATAATAATTTTTTCCAAGATTATGATGGGGAAGGAAGAAAGTTTGGATATATTAAATTGAAATTAATTTTAAGATGTTTATTTTGGTAGATAATTAATTGATTAATTTTATAGAGTGAAACTTTCTCTACCATCTGTTCTGTATGAGAGATTGAATACTGTGACTACAGGACAAGTCACGCCATATGAATGCAATATTCAAATTTCAATCAGGAAAAAGTTGGTGTGAAAAGAAAAAAAAAAAAAAACTCCAGTGTATAAAAAATGACGCGTCATTATAGAAAAGTTGCGAGATCATCCCCATCGTTGATATCAGCATACATCACAATCAGTTAAGATACTTAAACCGTTAAACCGTTGATTGTGTAGACCAGTATGATAAGGAGTGTGATGATGATAGAGTAAAAGCATAGGTTATTCATGGGTTGATGAATTCATTGTCCAGTGTAGTGTGATGAGTGCCGCAGAAGATTAGAGCCCGTGACGTTGAACTTCGTGCGTGGCGCTTCGTTACTGTGTACAAAAGGGAACTCACTTCCCGCCGTTTCAGTCACAAAACCGAAGCGTAGGCACAATCCATTCCCTCTCCTCTCCACTGATAGATAAGAGAGAGAGGGAAAACAAACACTGTTTCTCACTCTCCAATCATATTCCTCACTCTCTATTCTTCCAAACCTTTTTCGATCGGAAACCCTAACTTTCATCTACGTCCGTTAATGGAGCTTCGTTCTCGTCGACGCCTTTCCAATCCCACAGTTTCTGGTACTCTCAATTTTTCCGATTATTTCCTTTTCTTTTTTCCTTCTATGTCCGTTTCACAACTTTATGTTTTAATTTCTCCACTGTCTGCTTAGATGTAGACCTTTTCATGTCTTTTTCTCCTTCCATGCTTGATTTTCTTTCTTTCTCTTTTTTCCTCTATTTTTTTGTTTGCACGAAATGTGGTCAAATTTTTTAAAGAAAGAGTGAGGCCGATGTTAACGGTCATTAGTGTTGTTGAAGGCACACAGTGCTCTTGATTATGGGTTACGTTTTGTTTTTTTACCAAACGAGGCATTATTAACATTGCGATGTGTGGATGTTAAAGCAGGGAATGAGCAGCAGCCTAAGGATGATGCTGTCGTGGAAGATGAAACCAAGGGTCAGTGCAGCAACACTAAAGATAAAGGTGTTTCTGCTATATCTTCTGATTCGGATGTAGTTTCTGTTTCTGATTCCGATTCCGATTATGAAGGTATATTGTTTTACTCTATGGTTTTAAACTCTGAATATTTTCATTTCATGATTTTGCATGTGGCCGTTTGGCTGCTATATTTTGGGTTTGTGCTTTCTTGTGTCGTGTATTTTGACTCAACAGGATGTTCCTGAGATGTTTGGAGACTAAATTGAGGAAATGTTAAGACCTAGTGTGTGTAGCTATTATTTTAGTTTAACCTTTGTTATTGGACCGGGGTTAAGAAGAAAGTTGAGTAAAGTTACCTAGCAATCTTCTTTCCTTTCATCTTTGGAAGAACGTATAAACCTAATTTTAGCTGTGATTTTTAATTTTCTTTTCTGGTTGTACATCTGAAAATTAAACAAAATTCCTCACAGATGAAGAATTGGGTGGGAGCTCCGTGCCGGACTTGAATATATATCCACTTTCAAGCTTTAGTTTTTCTGGTGGAGACGATTATGCTTCTGATTCATCTGATGGTGACAAACCTTCTTTTAAAAAGGGAAAGGTGCTATGGTCCAGAGATAGAAGAAAAAGTACCAAGGCAGCTAAAGGAGAACCGAGTGATTTGGTTAGAGTAGTGGATCGTGCATACTCGGTGGTTTCAACACAATTGGTTCCCTCTGATTTTAAGGTAACTAAGAAGAGGAAATATACAAGAAAAGGAAGTAAAGGAGATTCTCGTCCAGTGTTGTTGTGGAATGCATGGGAAGAGGAGCAAGAGAAATGGATTGATCAGCATATATTAGAAGATGTTGACTTAGATAATCAGAGTGAAGTAATGAATGAAACTGCTGAGGCACCCTCTGATCTGACTATGCCTTTACTTAGATACCAGAAGGAATGGTTAGCCTGGGCTTTGAAACAGGAGCATTCTGCTAGTAGAGGTGGAATACTTGCAGACGAAATGGGAATGGGGAAGACTATTCAAGCCATTGCTCTTGTCCTTGCCAAACGTGAATTCCAAGAAAGTTCTGAACCAGATCAATCGATACCAGGTTCATCCAGCCTGTTGCCTGCTATCAAAGGAACCCTTGTCATATGTCCTGTGGTTGCTGTTACTCAGTGGGTTAGTGAGATTGATCGTTTTACTTTAAAAGGAAGCACCAAGGTGCTGATTTATCATGGGGCTAATAGAGGGAGGAGTGGGGATCGGTTTGCAGATTATGATTTTGTGATAACTACGTATTCTGTTGTTGAGAATGAGTACAGGAAACATATGATGCCTCCTAAAGAGAGATGCCCATATTGTGGAAAATTATTTCTGCCGAGTAAGCTGATGTATCATCAGAACTATTTTTGTGGACCTGATGCTGTTAGAACAGAAAAACAATCAAAGCAAGCTAAGAAGAAAAGAGAAGTTACTAAAGGGAAGACCAAGGAATGCGACAGTAGCAAGATGTTGAAGGGTTCTAATAAGAAAAAGGAAGATGAAATGTTCATAGATATGGAAGATTCTGATGCTGTTCCTGCACGTAGTGATAGGTCATTTCTCCATGCTGTGAAATGGCAGCGGATCATATTGGATGAGGTCAGTTGTAATAGTAGATTATGAATTTAATTTTTAGAAAATAAAATGAAAAGAGGCATTTGATATCTTTCCAGTGTTTTTATCAGTGCCACTTTCTGTATTTCTTTAAACGACAAGTTTTCTATCTTGTTTCACTATAGCTAGTGCTTATTCAGTGAGAGAAATAAAGAAAAGAATGAATTATTGCTCAAACTATGTCTTTTGATTTTAATGGATATCGTTTATTATTTTATTTAAGATATTGAGATATGGAGTAATGATTGTAAATTTGTTTATTAAAATTGGTTGAGGTTCAAGTATTCAATTTTATTGACCAGTTTTTCTTTCTTATATATAATATCAGGCACACTATATAAAATCTAGACACTGTAACACTGCTAAAGCAGTTCTTGCTTTAGACTCTACCTACAAATGGGCGTTAAGTGGCACTCGCGTTAAGTGGCCCCCCCCTTCAGAACCGAGTTGGGGAGCTGTATTCTCTGGTATGTTTGCAGCGTTTTTTTTTTTTTTTTCTGATGTAAATCTGTAATGTATCACATTGTCTATTAAAGTATTCTAATTGCAATTCTGTGTGTGCAGATTCGGTTCCTGCAAATAACTCCTTATTCTTATTACTTGTGCAAGGACTGTGACTGCAGGATTCTTGATCACAGGTATAATTCATTGTATAATGAAGCTGTGTGGATTAGAAGACACTAATCATGCATATAGACTTGATGATTGATATATGAATTAATCATTAATTTTTTATTATCTTCTTTCTACCCATCTTTACTTGGCTCGTAGCATCTTTTAAATAAGTGTAGTAGTGATCAGTGTAATAACATACTTGCACATGTTGTCAATAGGTTTTCAAAATGATTGTTTGCTTCTTGAATTGTTAATTATGAATTAATATGCTGATGGCTTTGTACAGCTCTAAAGAATGTTCAGTCTGCACTCACAGTTCTGTGCGACATTTCTGTTGGTGGAATAAAGTAAGTTCTGCAGTCTGTTAATCCTTTTTTTGTGTTCATCATGTTTAAAGGAGATACAATGAGAAACCAAATTTTCAAACTGCAACTTTCTGCAATGTGTTTCATCTGATACGTTTACTCGCTTTTAACTATTTATTTTTAATCTTGATTAGTATGTTGCCACACCAATTCAATCTTTTGGAAATGGTGATTCTGGGAAAAGAGCAATGATATTGCTTAAACATAAAGTTTTGAAGAACATAGTATTAAGGCGCACTAAAATAGGCAGAGCTGCTGACCTCCACCTAGAATTGTAAGTTGCAATGCGACGTGGTTGGTGTTCATTTTCAAATATTGGAAGAGGGTATGCTTATTTTTTGTACATTTCTTGCAGGTTTCATTGAGAAAGGATTGCCTGGATATTAAAGAGCAAGACTATTATGAATCGTTATACAATGAAAGTCAGGCACAGTTTAATACGTATGTCGCTCTTTTTTTTTTTTAATTTTAGGCATGCCTTTTTTTTGTTAACATAGGTAGTCTGACGAGTCAAAACTTTTTAGGTGAGTGATTCCATTTGAAAATTTACAGATATATTGGTCCATCTATTTTGATTTTGCCTTGCACAATTCCAATAGTTATTGGGCACTATTTTACTTTTAAATGGTTACATTGGTCCGGGCTTGGTTTCATTGACATCCTTTCTTATTACAGATACATTGAAGCAAATACTCTGATGAACAATTATGCTCATATATTTGACCTCCTCACACGTCTGCGTCAGGTTGATAACTGTTCTATTGGAAATAAAATATTTTGTTCTGCCTTATCCTTCTGCGGTCCATTTTTTTTCTCTTTCAAGTTTGGATGAATGTTGATGAAGGTCTGCTTAATGAATGATCATGGACATGTTGAAAATAGCAGCTTTGTTTCTAATAATCTCAAATAACTTTTTACTTCAAAATCTTTTGAAAAATACGTATATTACTGCAGTTGGTAAACTTTGTGCACATCATAATTAGAAGCTAGAAAATCAGCATGGTATTGTTAAATAGTTTCCTTTTAAAACCAAATAACTTGTTTGGAGCATCAGACCAGATTTTAGTCTTATTTAATAAAATATATTTCAGCTCGTCCTGATGTTAAGAGCTGGGATGTTGCCCGTATTTGCTGAAACATTCCAGATTTGTATTTACTATTGTGCTTAAATGTACAGGCTGTTGATCATCCATACCTTGTGGTATATTCTCAAAGTGCAGCTTCAAGAAGTGCAGTTATGTCCAGTAATGCTACTGTTGAACAAATTTGTGGTATTTGCCATGAGCCAGTAGAAGATCTTGTTGTAAGTTTTTTTTTTTAAAAAAAAGTTCTGATTGCATTGTGTCATTTGATTTTATTTTCTCCCTTTGTTACCTAGTTATACCTTTTTCAAAATAGTTTTTTAGCTAGTTTTAGTGTGTTAAAGTATTTAGCCATTATTGTTTCAGGTTACCTCCTGTGAGCATTCATTTTGCAGGGCATGCTTGATAGATTACTACTCTACTTCCTTGGGCCAAGTATCGTGCCCCACGTGCTCTAAATTACTTACAGTTGATTTAACACCCAACAAGGACGTTGGGGATCAGGTTAAAACAACAATTAAGGGTTTCAGATCCTCTAGCATTTTGAATAGAATTCGCCTTGAGAACTTTCAGACAAGCACTAAAATAGAGGCTTTGGTATGTATCACAAAGTAGTTACTTGACAATTATTTCTGGTTTTTCCATGGGTCTAAAACTTTGGTTCAGCTAGCTCTTGGTTTCTTTAGTCAATGCTTTTTTACCTTTAGTTTTTGTAAAGCTTGAGTTTTAGAATAGTCGAGGATTAATACAGGCATGCCAAATTGATTGATTACAAATATTAAAAAATTGCTGATAAATGGAGTTTGACAATCTTTGAAGTTTGAAATGTAGGACATTCTTGCAAATTCAAATGAAGCTTCTTGGTAGGAAAATAGTAGTTAGTAAATATGATTATTTACTCATTAAATATATTCTGGACCTAGCATATTTACTGAATAATCATCAGTTGATAGGGAAATGATCATTGAGAATTTTGTTGTTGCTTGTGTGGCAAAGGGAAAATGTGAGAAACTAACATATGGCTAAATAGTAAGCTGAAAGATTACATGGCATTGTTGTGAAGAAAATGGTGCTATTATTATTAGTTATTTTCTTCAATATCTTTTGTTCTGTGCTTACTTTTTACTATTTTTCATTTTGACTTTTATCTGAATGGTTGCAGAGAGAAGAAATAAGATTCATGGTCGAAAGGGATGGTTCTGCCAAAGGGATTGTTTTTAGCCAATTCACATCATTCTTGGATCTTATAAACTACTCTTTACACAAGGTAATTTAATCGTCAGCTATTGTCTGATTAATACACGTAAATTGCTTTGGGATGATAATGTTATGTGCTAGTTGCAGTCTGGAGTATCTTGTGTTCAGTTGAATGGAAGCATGTCATTGGCTGCTAGGGATGCTGCCATTCGGAGATTCACTGAAGATCCAGATTGCAAAATTTTTCTCATGAGCTTGAAGGCTGGGGGTGTTGCACTCAATTTGACGGTAGCTTCGCATGTAAGCAATCATATTTTGCATTTTTGTTGTCAATATTTTGGTTTCTGTTTGGATTTTTAAATTGTCAATAAATATGTTGATAATTTACATCTCGCTTCAAAATTTTGAGGTTAAGGCTTCTATTTCTTAGATCACTATGTGTCTTTTACATTTGTTGGAGTTTCTATTCACGTACAATGTTCATGGGAGCTGCTTTTATGAGTTAATGTTTTCGTGTAAAAGGTTTTCTTCTCGACTCTTTCATCATAGTTCAGCTTAAGTGGGCTAATTGTGGTCTTGTTCCTTGGGCATGGTCAGGTCTTCCTTATGGACCCTTGGTGGAACCCGGCCGTGGAACGTCAGGCTCAAGACAGGATTCACCGAATAGGGCAATATAAACCTATAAGGTTCTATTTCTTGCACTCTAATACTTTCAAATTAGACAATAATAAATGGAAAAAAGTTGTGCAAAAACATACAGGTTGGTCCTTTCTTCCTGAACTGACATTTTTTATGCACAGAATTGTGAGGTTTGTCATCGAGAACACAATCGAGGAGAGAATTCTGAAACTGCAAGAGAAGAAAGAACTCGTGTTTGAAGGGTAAGTGTTATGATATGAATGAACCAGGTTGAAAGATGATAGACATGTTGTTATACTGACTTTTTTTATCCTCTTCCTTAACAGGACTATTGGTGGTTCTTCTGATGCTCTAGGGAAATTGACAGAGGCAGACTTGAGATTTTTATTTGTTACCTAAGCAGGCTTGTTTTGTTATGTCGACCAGAAAAGAAGTTGTGGATGGTTCTTCTGATCATTCATTTTGCAGAACTAAATTTTTTATTTATATAGAAAAAATGCTTAGAGGCGCTTGCGCCGTAAAAGATGCAATGTATTTTGATTTTGTGACATTCCTTGATTTATGTTTTTGACGAACAGTAACTGCGTTAGCTGTAAATAGGCATATAGGCTATTGGCCCACTATAGTTGCCTCACCCCAAGAAAACAGCAATGTACTTGATCAATAGTGGGATTTTGAAGTTTACGGTTTTCTATTTCAATTCTGGAAATGTTAAATCTTATTATTTTGTAGAGATTTCAAGAAAACTTAATACAAAATATAAAGACGATATTGTGTTGCCAGTTTGTTCAGATTATGTTCACTGACCTATTCTTTATTTTTTTAGTTTTTATTTCTACGCAGCCCTGTTAAGGAGTAGCAAGGTGTTGTCGGAATTTGATTCTAGCGGGTATTGTTTCTTTCTATCTGTCCTTTTTATTTTTAATATTTGTAAAGTTCAATGTTAATAACAAACCTTAAACGTAAAATATTAAGAAATAAAAAAAAAAATTTACTTGTAACAACCTTCCATTCAATTATTTAAAATCATACTAATTATTAGCAATTTAATAATTCAATTACTTAATTATTGCATAATTATATTTCTTTATTATGAAGAACATGTCCAAGTATTTTGTTTGCTTTAGTTTATTTAATTTATATTTCTTCCAAATATATCTTTAAAAATAATCGGGTAAGTAAGATTATTTTATAATGGAATATCAATAACTTGGACTTTGCCAAAATGCTTATAAAAAAATAGTTGAAAATAAGTTTAAAAATGTTTTTGTTCTTTTTTGAATTATTTTTAAAATGTCACTTGTATAATATGCACAAAAATAGTTAAAGGAGCGTAGTTTATTTAATTGAATAGGGTGTCGTTAGTTATAAACTTTTTCAGATGTCTTTAATTCTTGTGAATTCAACAAGTTACAAGTTAGTTTACCAATTTTCATTGACAGTTATGTAGAGTCTTACTAGTTAGGAAACATTGATTAAAAAATTAATAGGTAATTTTTTTTTTTATAAAAACAATGAAAGGGGCATTAAAAATCAGAGAGTATATTTTTAAGTATATATTATACTTTTAGTTTTCAATTATTTTAAAATACAATATATTATTTAATTTAATTTTATAACTCTATGATATTTAATAATACATTTTATTCAATTTTTTGCTACCAATATTATTAATGCGAAATGTTTATTACTTTTTTATAATTAATATTTACGGTAAAAGATGACTAATAACTTCTAGTGAATATTTATTCATAAGTGTATATATATATATATATATTTTAGAGTGTGAAAAGTGAAAAAAATTGAAAGAAAAGAAAATAAATATAATAGAAAATAAGATTTTTTTTTAATTAAAAAGTGATAATTTTATAATTAATTAAAAAAATAAAAATTATGTAATAAATAAATTAATAAATGATATTTTTTATATTAAAATTAATTATTATTAATTAAGAATTAATATAAATGAATATTTAGTTATTTTCATAAATTAAAAAAATTATTTAAATTAATAAAAATTATATAAAATAATTTGGCCAAAACAAGGTAGTAATTGTGTTGTTTTTTCAATTTCTACATGTGTTATGAAAAAGTTAAGATAATTAGAATATGTGTTAACCTCTAGTTGATTTTCCCTTTATATCTCATCCTTTTATAATGTTTTTGAGATGGTATAGACCCTACATAACTTTCCTCACGTCTTTTTTTAAATTGGTCGAAGCAAAGATGAAATTTTATCATAAATCACCATACTCACTTCACCACTTAGAATATGAGTATATGCACAAAAAATAAAAATCATATAGCATAATATTATGCGTAATAAACACCTCCACTACACTTTAGAATGGTAAAAGATTTTCTTTAGAATATGAAATTAAAAACAAATATATTTTTTTTATGTTTCATCGACCTTTAATAAACAATATTTTCAAGAAAATAACTTTTGACCAAAATTTCCATATATTTTTTTTCAAATTAAAACGGAAAGTTTTACTAAAACACGCATTATTTTTATTAAATTATTTAACCTAATATGAAAATTAATTAGAGACAAATTTTTTTTCTTGTAAATATTAAAAATGGATCTGATTAGGAATTTTATTTTTTGGTATACGAATAACTTTTATAATTATAATTAATTTATGAATATATTTTTAATAAAATTTTAATATTTTATTAGAATAAATTTTGAATAAAATATTAATTAGAAAAGATATAATTAATGAAAGATAATTAATTTATTTTTAAAATGGTTAAAGGAGGAAGGTGGGAAGAAGTGAGTTGACCGTTAGGCAATAAAGAGAGAAAAGGGAGGGAAAGAGTGAAATGACGAGCATACGCTTTCCCATACCCACCTCTACCGCCATTATGTCGACTCCTCCGAGTTGTGTGCTCTACACGCTCGCTCACACTCAATCCACGCGCTCAATTCTCAATTCTCGCCCCTTAATATCCCCTCACTCCATTCTAGGGTTTACGTTCCTTTCCATCATAATCCACCACAACAATCAACAAACGGATCAAAATGTTGCAGCTTCTCTACGCCGTAATTTTCGCCCAAATGTTCCTCATCGTCAGCTTCCTCTTCAAAACTCCGGCCAGAAAGCTCGTCATCGTCACATTGGATCGGGTGAAGCGTGGTCGCGGCCCCGTCGTCTTCAAGACAGTCGCTGCCACGCTCCTGGTGGTGCTCGCTTCCTCTCTCTACAGCATCGCCAAAATCCAGCGTCGGAACCTCGACGCTCCCATTGTTAACCCCACCGACCAAGTCCTCTTGTCTAAGCATACGCTCGAAGCTTCTCTTATGGGTAATTTGATTTTCGTTTATCTTAAATTTGATGCTCTGAACTATGCGTGCAATGCTTTGGAATTTTATATCTGGAAAATGAATTGATGGTGACTGTGATGTACCATGGCTTCAGCTTTCTGATATTACAAATTATGATTGTTTACTTATTTCTGTGCAAAAAAAGAAGAATGAAAAGTCTTTTGAGCTGTTAGTGTATGTTTTAGGAAATGGTCGTTTTTTCCCCTTCTATTATTAGTAAACATAAAAGAAATATAGGTAAGTGTATGTGTGGATGCTTTCTTCACTCACGTCCAATAACAAACTAAACTGTTATTTATAGTAAGTTTATTGACTTTGTAGTATAGAAGTCAAACAAATATGATTTAAATTCAGATAATATATTCTTCAAATTAAACTGCCATTATGCACATGTTTCTTAACAAAGTGGTCCTGACAATGTTACTTTGGATATAGAATAAATCATGTTGGGAAAGAATACCCACATCGTATGCGCTATCGATAAGAAAAAACTGCCTTGAATCTCATGTTCATTTTTTTAGTTTAATTATCATGTATGTGTAAATCAATTCTAGTTATTTTAGAAATAAATTTCAAGACAACTATTATAAAAAAATAACTTTTATACTTCTAAAATAGCTATTACAAAAATCAATAAACTGTACTTGATAGTGTGAAATGGTTTATTTTATTTTGTTATAGAAGTTTATAAGAGTCAACGTTTATTGTCACAATTTTTTATTGAATGATATAATTTACACTGTCACTCTAGAAGTGTATTTTAATAAAGTCATTCATTTTAAGGATTTTTTGTTTATCTAAAACTAACTGAACTCAATGCAAATTAAATATTTTCCTTGTGTACCAAGTTATTTGATATGATGGGTTTTTATTTTTTTCTATAATTTCTGTTTCATTTCTAAAATTGATTTTTGATATATGCTGATGTGGGCAGGGTTTGTGCTGTTCCTGTCTCTGATGATAGACAGATTGCACCATTACATCAGAGAGCTTCGTTTACTGAGGAAGGCCATGGAAGCTGCTAAGAAACAGACTCGAAGTTTTGAGGACGGTAAAAGTGTCAGTGCAGCTGAGCACAAGGCTTTGGTGGAAGAAATTTCCACGTTGAAGCCCGAAATTGAGAGACTGGAATCTGAGTGTGAGGTGAAAGCAAGCAAGGCTAAGGCCTTGGAAGCTGAGGTGGAGGCTCTTAGAAAGCAATCCGAAGGGTTTCTTATGGAATATGATCGCCTCTTGGCTGACAATCAGAATCTTCGGAGTCAGTTGAAGGCTATTGACCACAGTTCTTCCCATGCTGTTAACAAAAAGAGCACGTGAAGGTTCAATATGCTAAAACAATTTGCTTCTTTGATACAGTTGTTTCTACTGAGTGGTGCGTGTTCTGATAAGATAAATAGGGGTCACAATAGAAAGAGGAGACAGGTGTTATGCCGATTGAGTGAGTTGATTATACTTGAAGCACTTGGCCATATCTGCAGTATACAATGAGGATAAGACAATAGGATGGCTAATAGTGTAAAAATATACTATGAAATGTTTGTGTTATTAACGTATATACCTATTGCGTATACAATATAAATTTTATCAGGTTATGCTTCTGTGTAAAAATTAAGTGAAAAATAAATCTCGCATGGTTTCTTCTCTCTTTGGTTCTTTCTCAGCTAATCTGGGTAAAACATAGAAATCTGGTAAAAAGTTTCTTTCAACTTAAAATTCTTATTGGTGTTCTTTTGTTTTATGTTTTGGGGCGGGGATGGGGCATTGCGCCATGGACCAGACAAACGGGAGTTACAAAAAGTAACACCACATTCAAAGAATGGGTTGTATAGCTTGATGGAATTTAGATTACTTTCAAAGTTACATACTCCTTAATAAGGTAACTTAGAGGGTTAATGATCATGCTAGATACGCAATCAAATTAACGGATGGAATTGAGTGAAAGATTAAAAGGGTTATTATCATTAAATAATGGTGGAGGTCCTATGAATAAGAGATAATATTTCTTCTGTTTAAGACGATTGCATCAACTGGTTAGTTCATGTCATTCTAGTTAGTTTGAGTAGCTTCTGAGAGCAACCAACGACGTAGACAGCGTCCAGCTGCTGTTCTTCCTCTGCGTGTCCCTTTAAATATCCCTTATTTAAAATCAAACAATAGTAATATAACTAAAGGAGAAAGACTAAGATTTTTCTCGAGAAATATTGTTAAGTAATAGTGATGTGTTACGATTGCTCTGTCATGGTGTCTCGACTCTTAATACTTATCTCTTCTCTCAACACTAACCTCTATCTAACACGAATTAAAAAGAAGAAGTTAAGATTGTCTCGGGTTCAAGATATTTTTTGGTCCATTGTCTTGGGTATATTTGACTGAGGTTAAACATTTGGATCCAAAACATTCTAGTTTCTGTCAGCTCTAACTGGGCCTTATTGGAAGCAAAGTTAGACCTCATCTTGGCGTGTTGCTTACGTTTAAACATATCATCACCTAATCCTTAAAAAGCCAACCCAAATGAAATTTCTGGCACATATAAGATTTTCTTAATGTAAACTATATAATATACGAGACTTCAGCATAGACCTTTTTCTTTAATAAACTATTTACTGCTATACACGGTAAGTATTTTTTATGGATAGAAACCTACATTGTTCGACAATACTTAAATCATATTCTACATGTCCTTCCCCCATCCCTTTCTACTAGCGGTTCAAATTTGTCCTCTTTTTCTTGTACTTTTTCTATTGCGTAACCTTTTGAAGAACCTACCCATACCAGGCACCTAGACCTACAATTCCCATATCCATATCCATATCAAATAAACCATATTGGAGTATTTGAGAACCAATGCTAAAGCCAATTCAGAAAACAATTAAACTTGAGATGATTTGTGCGGATGTGCTTAAAAGAGCAAACGCCAAAGACAAATCATGATTCTAAACTCTTGAGGCCTAAGTAGCATAGATTCTTTGGAAGAAGGGCATCTCAATAATGTCATTAGGGTTAAATTGTGAACGGGGCTTTGACAACAGTGCAACTTTTTGGTAATAAACTAATCAATTGGAATTTTGAACGAAGCCAGTCCTTTGATTGACCAAATTTACTTTACTACTAATTTAGGGAGGGACCTACTACTGTATCTATTCTCTAACCATAAAAGATGAATGTTTATTTTATATTTTGGTGATTAGGCTCTATGGTCTGAATATTCACTCATACAAGATAAATCAACCTACAGGGCATTGACCAAATTTCGTGACTCCAAACTATTTCAACTAGTCATGATTTGATGAATTTGTATTTATCATAATGTACTGGCTTTGGCTTTGACATTAACCCTCACCCACCTAACGTAATATTTGTTGCATATTCGCTTTGCTTTTAAAACTACGACCTGTTTTATTATATAGGTTCGGTACGGTAGAGGAATTTGATCTGTAGTTTACCCTTCTAACTAATTGGAATTTTATTTCTGGACCTACCAAATACTATTGACAGATAAATAGTTGGCAAAACAGATGGCATAGCCACCAACACAGGGAGAGAGAGTGAGAGAGAGAGAGAGAGAGAGAGGACAATCACTAACTTTGGTTCCCCATGCTTCCTTTCCATTACACTCATTCAACCAACATAAATAAAGATCATAGAGAGTTTAAACACAGAACCACCACCTGGGGCCTGCCCTGCTTGCTTGTTTTGTTCTATTTCTCTGCCCATTTTTTATTCATTTTTTAGTTCAACTATTTTTCCAAATAAAAGTTCAGTTTTTCCAATGGCTTTGGCAATTAGACCAAAGTGAAACGTGCCCACAGAACATTAATCGAGTTAGGCCCGTGGCCGAGAAAGGTAAATGGACATTAACTGCATCACTGACATCTAGTGTTCTCCAAACTGATGGGAAAATAAAAAAGTTCTCCAATTGTTGAATTATAAAAAATCAAATGTTGAAGGGAGAAGCATCTCACCAATGCCCCCCTCAAAATTGGAACTATCAACTACAACACTAACATCCCTACATTTATAATAATCATCACAAAAATAATCACTAATTCTGCTATTAACATCCCAATCCAAACCTTCACAACTTGAAGCCCCTGCTTCACTACCCCTAGTTGTGATCCAATTTTCATCATCCAATTCCCAAATTGGATCCTCTGAACACACAGCTAGCCTTCTGATTCTACCCTTGGGAGATTCGTCTGAACTTGTAATCTGAACCACATTGCCGGGGTCAGAGGAACACTCTGCCTCTTCCACAGAATTCCAAAAGCCCTGCTCAAGAATACTTGTTGGAGAACATGAATTAGATTGCTGAATTTCCTTATCATTGAAACTGAATTCCCCAAGAAAGGGATGCTTGAGAAGCTGACTACAACTCCACCTCTCTTTAGGATTCCTCCTAAAACACTTCCCCAAGAAATCCTTTGCTTCTTCAGACAGAAAACTTGGAATCTCAGGAACCTCATTGGAATATGCAACACGGTACAACACTGTCACAGGGTCTTCCAAATTAGGCCACGGTGCAAACCCAGTTGCCATTTCAACCACAGTGCACCCAAGCGCCCATACATCAGCAGGGTACCCCTGCTCCTCCCCACGCGCCACCTCTGGCGCCATGAACATTGGTGTGCCGCGAATCGCCGCCACCGGAGACTCATTCAACAACTTTGCACATCCAAAATCCCCAATCTTGGCTCCTTCTTCACCAATCAAAATGTTGCTACCTTTAATATCACAATGCACAACACCCTTATTATGCAAGTACACTAGCCCCTGCAGGACATGTCGCACGTAGTGTATGATGGTCGGCTCACTGAGTCTACCACCGTGCCGGCGAATTTCCTGAGAGAGAGTGCCAAAGGGCATGTACTCCATCAAGAGGTTGAACCACAGGGTGTTATTTTCCTCTGTAGTGTTACAACCTTTGTAGGTAACTATGTGGGGAGAAAACAGAGAAGACAGAATCCTCTGTTCTCTCTGCAGCTGTTCTGAGTTAGATGGTGATAATTCCGCAGTTTTGACGGCGGAAACGGTGGATGAACCGGAGGAGGTTGCGGTGTAGACGGTGGCTGATGAACCACGTCCTATGATGAGGCCTCTAGTCCACTCCATGTTGTTGTGTGTTATGGCTGTGTCTGAGAGAGTACAGAGGCTTCGGTTTGCAGTTGCGGCATTTATATAATAAATAAGGACACACTTTTGGGTTTCAGTTAAAGAGTTTATTTTATTACTTTATTTATTATTGGTATAACCATTCAAAATAGAACCTATATTCATCTATCTTGTATGGAAATTCTTCCAAAAAGTGTCAATTTGATTAAAGATTGATTTTTTACCTACTATATCAAGAGATACATTTGATAAGAAAAAGTTTTATTGTAATTTTTTACATAGCCAATTAATTAAAAATTAAGAGATACATTTTTACATTTGATAACTTTATAATTAGATAAGAGTTTAATTATTATATTATGTATACATGTAGAATATGTTATTATTTGATTGGTTGGTTTACTTAACTGGCTGAGGTTGAATGCTTTCTTTTTTTCTCTCTCTTGTATAAAGGTGAGTGTCCCTTCAAGGGTGTGTATAGACGTGGCATAATTTGGGTGGCTGTGGGTTTTAGTGACGAAGACAAACATTTCAGAATGAAGTCTTTGAGTGTGTTGGTCTGAATTAATACATGAATTTGGATTTATTTTGGTGTAAGGGAAGGAAGAGGGAGAGAGGTTAAGAGTTTGGTTAGGTAGATAAGAGGGGGTTCATTATTTTTTATCACACTTAGCTAGACTTTGAAAAAGTTAACATGCCAAGTTTTAGGGGTAAGGTGGTGAATGGGGGTGGGTTCAACCACCAATCTGGTTGAAGTTTAGTATCTTTTTTTTTCTTATGGAACATTTTTCTTTTTTTGGTTTTTATAATGTTAATGTGAACATATTAGGTTGACAAATTACAATCACATACCCTGAAAACAAATACAAGTCAACACGTGTGGGTTTTGTTACAAGTCAAATTCCAGGTAGAAAGATTCATTCTTTTGTACTGTTCTATGTCAAATAAGTTATTGGTTTGTTAACCTTATCCTAAGTTATACTGCTATTTTCTTTTTTCCTTAAACAAGCAAATAAGAGTCTTTTCTTGATATTGACCAAGTTAGAGTTACAATTACATGAACTTTCATGGTTGATTTCCCATTAACAGAAACCAATTAATTATAAATGAGTTAGCAGTAGGTGATTTTTTGAGCATAGGAATAAACTGGTCTCAAACTATAAATGTTTTGTTTTTATACTCCTAAATTGAAAATCTGTATTTAAGAAGCTTCACAAACACTGTCCTGCAAAAGTGCATATGAATTGATGTTGGATTGGGGATGATATTATGAATATTTTGCAGCTTTAAAAAACAAAAGGGTTCAGTCACATATGTGAAACTCATTGAAAGCTGAGTAGTACTAGAAGAATTTGGATTGGTCAATGTATATTGTGAAACTAACACCATTTCCAATTTTTTTTGTATGAACAATACCGTTTGCATTTCAATCATTTGGCATGATAATTTTTTCATGAAAAAGTGCAACGTACTTTAATAAGTTGTTGAAAACTTTCTGAATTATCAATCTTTATTGGCAATGCCCAGAAAATTAAAACCTAAGTACCAACTGCCACTTTACTCCACGCTTACTTCTAGAAGATGGATAGCAATGTGGATTGGTTAATCCAAAAACAACCCTTCTAATGGCTGCTTATTACTTACTTACTACTATCTCCCAAGTAAAGCAATCATGATAATTTCATAGTGACACAGCAAATGAAGTACAATCACTTTTTGCTTTTCACCTTTTTTTCCTAGCTAAAAACCCTTCATTTTTTTTTTCTTTTTTTTGAACTTGAAGCTATTGGATGAAGGTACCTGATTTCTCTTTACTAATCAATTATGGTAAAAAAAGTGTCATTTCATAAACAATAAAAATCATTGCAAGGTGGGTGTGGCATTGACGTTACATTCATTAAGGTTGTTTTGATTTGAGAAAATTCATTAGGAGTGATGTAAAATACATTGATGTATTAATATGGAAATTGAATTAAGCATGGCATTATTAAAGTTAAGAGGGTTTGGTTTGGTAACTTGGTTGGGTGGTGTGAGATAGAAGAAAGTAGTTAAAAAAGTGCTTAGAGGTTGAAAGAGGAAATGAGAGAAACTAAGAAGGTGGAGTAGGAGGTTAGGAGTGAGAAGTGTGGATTTGTGTTACTTATTTTGGCAGCAAGCAAAAGCATAAACCCAATTCAATTCTCTCTACACTTACCTAATAACTAACTCTCCCAATACTATATTTCTCTAACTTTATCCTTTCACTATTTACCACTCTCAACTATTTTTTTAATCATAAATATTTCAATATTATATTGAAGATTTTTTTTAATCATAAATATTTCAATATTATATTGAAGATATTTAAAAATAAAATAAAATTAAAATTTATAAAGTAATACAAATCACAACTCGTTAAACTGGTTTAATAAAAATAAATTAAAACTTAAATACACTACTAATATAGTATCAAAACTTATCCTATCAAGATTTTTAAACCATTATTAAATCGTTATCAAATCATTCAAAAATTTCTTAGATTAATATTGAATCACTACTATTAGATCACTCATAAATTTTTAATCTCACGTTAAATTTGAGAATTCTTAATATAAAGAGAATTTATAAAGTGGTATAAACTTTATCTCATTAAACTGATTTTATGAAAATAAGTTATACTTAAATCCTTTATTAATATACCAAATTCAATTTATGCATTTTCATTTTTTTTTCATGCTTTTTTATTATTAATGTTCTTCCAATATTTTTCAAACATGTCTCAAATTAACATCACTTCACTAAATATATATAATATTATCACTTAACTTATATTATTAAATATTTAATTGAATTCATTAAAAATGATGTCACTTGTGAAGTTTGTTAAAAGAAAGTGAAGAAAAATAGAATGAATGATGAATTAATGAGGTGAGTTGGAAAGGGTTAGTGAGAGTGAGTGTAGAAAGATGGTTGGATTGGATGACACGCAAGTCACGTGGTCCTGTTTTCTTATTTTTTTTTATTTTTTTATTTATTTTTTATATGGAAAGGTTTCAAAGTGGGGCCATCATGAACACGTGTGAATTTAAACAGCACGTTTTATATTTCAGGACACCAATGTGCCATGTGTTTGGTACAACAACGCACTCTACTTCTTTTCAAATATTACTTCTTTCCTCAAATATAAAAATAAAAAAAAATTATTTTAAGTAAATTTTAATTATTTTAATTTTTTATTGTAGAAAATCAAAATTATTAAATAAACTTAATTATTATTTTTTATTAGTGTGAAAATAGTTAACTTTTCAAATACCTACTTCTTTCTAGTTTCGAAGTATTTCTTGCTTATGATTTATTTGGAAATTAATTAAAGTATATTATTTTAAATTTAAGTACAAAATATATATATATATATATATATCAATGGTTTATTATTTATTTTGTTAATTTTGAAAATTTTAGTAAAAATATCGAAAGTAAAATTAATGGTGGATATTATTTTCTTAATTTAAAACAATAATTATTTCAAAAGGCGTGTAACTAATTAAGCACCTTTATTTTAAAAATTTAAAAATAGTTTAAAACTGTACTCCTTTCTGTCTGATAGTCTAGAAAAATTGTTAGGTTTTTCATAAGATATTTTATAATTTCTGTTAAGCATTAAATTTTCTTTACCTTTTTTTTCGAATTAAATATTATAAATATGTATTTTTTTATTAATGAATAATGAGAAGAAAATTTTTAAAATAACTAATAATAAAGTTAAATTTGATACATTGATAACATTATTTTGAAACTTTAGTTGAATAAAATGAATTAACTAGTTTCAATAGTATATTTGATTACGTGAAAAGTGCAGTATATTAAGGACAAGAAGAGTATTTGATTTTAATAAATAGATAAAAAAGATAATGAAAAGTAACTTGTGCATCTCAAAAGTGAGTATATAATTGGATTGTTTTGATTTGAAGTTTGAGCATTGTTGCTTTGTTTGTGAGATTGAAAAAAGGGGAAAAAGGTGTGGTGGAATGATGAACATGGTTAGGGAAGAGATAAAAATGTGTAGTAGAAGAATAGAAAAAGAATCAGAGTTCATTTCATTTTTGCTTTGAAGTTCCGTTATGGTGTCTATGGTATGGTGGTGCCAACCCAAGTGCTGTTATAAAATAACATCAAAACCAAACCAAAACAAAAACTCTCCTTTTCTCCCTTCCTCAACCCATCTATGTACCTTAAATCCCTTAAAACTGCTAATTCTCTCTCTCTCTTTCTCTTTCTCACAAAGTAAACTCCAATTATTAAAAAGAGTACCAATATATCATAGTGCCTTCATTGCTTTCTTCTATTCCTTTTCTAGACAAAAAAATGGACCTTCACTCCACTTTTTCCTCACTCAGATCTTTACTTTCATCTTCTCTTTCTTCATCCAATACTTCAACTTCTTTCTGGAATCCTACATTACACCCATAACTTCTTTTGATCTCCAACCATCACTAGCCAATTATATTCAATCTCTAACTACATCTTCTCTTTACCTTTTCAAAAGTTCAACCATTTTTGTGCATCCAACAGAACAAACTTGTCCTCCACCCTCGTACTTAAAATATCCAGTGAGACAAAATTCAAAATTTCTACGGAGGACAAAAACTATGATGCATGATATGCACTATCTGATGTCCAAGCTTAATTGTTAAATTGATTACATTCAGGTTGCGATTTGTGTAAATGTTTTTAATTTGGGCAGTTATTAAAGATACTCCACCAAAATGGAGTTTAGTTTAGTTTAGTTTAGTGAAGGTTTTATTTTAGGATGTGTTTGGTTTTATGGTGGGAAATATCAGAATTGATTCTGATTCTTGTCATGATTTTAGTAAAAATGTAAATGTTTCACAATCAAATTATTTCAAGCCTACTAAAACAACTTCGTAGCTAAAGTCGCGAACCATGATCTCTTGGCCATGAACAGAATAAATACCATTCAAAAAACAGCATATGTTTTTTATATGGTCTTGATTACATAATATATGGCAATAGTAAGTGTATTTACAAACATTTATCACAAGATTAGAGTTTTTGTTATATTGTATGGGTAAGATACAATATATTGTACAATATTGTACTTTACCCTCACTTTGCTGTATCATTTTGTAGAGAAGTAGTTTCTTCCCAACCAAGCAAATAAATTTTAAGTACATATAACAGTCTTATGCTGCTTCAGCAAATCCAACTTGCATATTGCCATAATCGAACACTGTATGATAGCGACCCATGAAAATGTCTCCCAAAATCCTGTATTTTAGAAGCAACATTCATATGGTGAAAAAAGGTTAATATAGGCATAAATTTTCTAAATTTTTAAGGAACATTGGTACATCCCACAAGAACTTTATTTCCCACATGAATATAAATCGGAGTCATACAAACTTTTGGTGTTCCTTCAATGAATAAGATGAATGTTTTGTGAGACTATAGCAGTCATAAAGAAGAGATTGCTCAAATTGTTATTAAGATGAGAAACTAATTAAGGAGAGCAAACTATAATATATCATTAAACCAGATAGTAGCTAGAAGATATTACAAGGAAATAAAAAAATACATACCATAAAGGTCCACGAGGAGGAGCAATGTCTAAAGCTATAAATCCACTAATGCATTGTGTTGTGGCTCCTTTTCCCACTTTAAGAATATACTGATTCATGTAACAAGTTTTCATTAAAAAAAAACTGCTAAATAAATAAGGCCTAATGCTAGGAAGTTGAGAAATACAACATGCATTTTTAGCAAGCTACTAATATCTTGATAAAACTAATTGAGACACCAGGGGGAACAGGAAAGAAAAACTGTATTATATATATAACATACTATACTTTGGAAGTGATTATACCTGTTCTGGGGAAAGCTCAAACACTTTGCCCCCTATGGTGAATGAAACATTAGGCATCTTAGATAAAGTACTGCATTCAACAGCTGATTCTCCATTTGGAGTGGGAAGCATATCACAGAGCTATAAAGGCAATAGAAATTACGAATATGAGATTCTTAAAAAGGACACTAATTATATTTTCTACAAACTTTAGTATGAAGAATGGTTTACCGAATTGGCATAGTCTAAGATTTGGTCTTCTGTCTCATTTAATCGTAGACGATTTTTTATCCATACCACAACCATCTCACAAGCTGTGCATCCAGCATCATTCCAACTATAAGATGTCTTTTCTATATTTTCATCGACCACACTCTGGATGCCCTTACTAAAAATTATGAGAATTTGTGACTATTTTCCTTTAATGCAACACAATTTATCATCCAAGTACATTCATCAAAACACTATCGTTTGATCAGATCATACCTTACACCTTGAGTACCATCAAAAGTACACAAACCAATTTGAGAGCATATCTGTTGTGGCAAAGCCTATGAAAGAGTAGATAATTTGGAAGTTAGTTAAAAGTAGAAGAAAAGTATATGAATGAAACACATGAATGTAGGATATGTAAGTCTCAAGAAATGAAAATTAATAATAATGCCTTATTTATCAGCTTATCCAATATGGCTTTTCCATATTGAGCAACTACTGCCTTGCATTCTTGGTTCACAACACCGACCGCTCCAATTGCACGATTGATTTGAGCAATAACACCCTAAAATATACAACGTGTAAACTTGAATCAATTTCACATCTCATTATACACACCAGTGACCAGTGGTTGATGTATATACGCAACGATTGATGTATTCGTCAGACATATAATTGAGATAACTATTTATTCCAACAACTTACTATTGGCTTTGGCTCTCTAAACGAGATAAAACACATTTGATTTTGTTCAACACATTAAAAGGATTTCCTTTTCATACCGTTGGACCAGATAACAAAGAGGTTCCAGAATCAACAATTGCTGAGCACTTGGCAGCACAAAATCCTGAAAAATTAACGTATACATCTTATATGATTCATCAAAAATTAAGTTTAAACCAGACAATGAAAAACTAATATAAATTTAAATATCCCCACTTTCAAGAATATTATAACTAGGTTTGCTCATATGTAATGGATACCAGTTATTTCGCCATCAATTAGAACATCTCCTATTTCAATCTGCAATTGAAAGGGAAAATTGTTATGAAACAAAGAATGGAATAAAGTGTTATTACAAAATTTTAATGTAGTTTCATTATGGATTACCTGCCAATAGCCTTTATGAGTAACTGGGACATATGTGTGCTCACCCTTGTAATGATCTGAATCAACCCCACCAAATACAATCTCACCGCCCTGTTCCTCATCAGTATTGCGGTTTAACCAGAATGAAAATACTGGTTGTGCTATAAGCTGTTGATTTAGCATATTATACCTATGAATGACAACTATCAATCACAAACAATCTTTCTTTTCAAATTTAGGGAGAAATAGAGATAATAATGAATCTACTTTAGTTGATAAGGTGTTGTAATTGGGTTGTTGAATAAGGTAGTTGAAATTTAATATTTATGATTCAAACTTTAGTCAAATTCATCATCACATAACAACAAGCATCGATCAACTTACCAGATAGGAATAGCATTCCCGACAGATATCTCTTGAAATCCTAACCCCAAAATGCCATCAAATTTGGCTGCCAAAAATGTGAGGCTAGGCTCTCTAGTTGCCTCAATAAAATCCTAAAGCCAAGTAGATTAAATAAGAGACTCATGAAACAGTACTAAATTGAAGAATAATACAGAAGTGTCCATTTAGCTTACCTGACCATAAACATTTAAGTCTCCAACCTTGACATAGTCCTGGCTAAAGAAACCTGAAATTTGTCCAGTTCCATAATGGATTTCAGCTGATGACCCTGCATAAAAATATCAAAGGAAGAAATCTTTACACGTGACTTAAAAGGATGGATCAATAACTGATCTATGTCAAGATACTGATTGTATTATGGTAAACATCAAGTGTTTCTTAGTTCAAATAAAATTGATATTTTAATCTAATATTATTTTGCAATTATATGCAAAATTCATTAACAGGAACATTTATAAATGTACATTATTTCTCTACAAATTCTTATTTCAATTAATAATTTACTTTGATACTGAAAAATAAAACAGTATATATATGGATTGTGGTTTGCCACTTTGTGAGGACCAAACCCTTTTGCTAAAACCTATAGTATAGAAGAGTTTATGAACCTAATAGTACATAAATGAATAAATATCTACATCTGCTGTCTAAAATTTGTAATGTTTTTTTTCTTTCTTTCTATTTTTAAGATAAATATGGCTAATTATTGATTAGTAATCCGTTAGATAACTTCTGATTTTTGGTGATTGACCTCTCTTTAAACACAATGAACAATGGAGAAGCAAGAGGCACGAGGTAAATTTGAAGTGGAAATTCTAGAGAAATTGCATGAACCAACAACCAAGAATGAGGGGTTATACCATTTTTTTTGTAGGTGCCAGATTGGCTTGACTTGTATCTTGAGTGCAAATAGCAAGCAACCTGCACGCAACATGGAATCACAGTTTTTTCTTCTTTCCACCCAGTTGAATAAAAATCTAAATTTGGTGGAAAGCTTTCACCAAATATAGAGAGAAATTATGAAGACTTACTGAAAAGTAACACTTGGAAGAAGGCACCCAAAGGTTGGAACTTCCAGTGTCAAATATAACAGTAAATTTCTGAGGAGGAGTACCAATACCAATCTGACCAACATACTGAGCATTCATGTAGTTCTTTAACCGAATATTGCTTATATCATCAGGATTTTCATCTCTCAATGTTGCCCATTCTTCATCAATATGTCTTTTGAGAATTTTGCTTTGATCAAATTTGTTCTTTTTCAATCCAACTCTAATTATCCCATTGTTAGGTCCTGGGAGAACCAAAGGGTGGAGAAGCAACAGGAAAAGTGCAACCAAATTATATCTGGAACCCATTTTGTTTGCTGTGGAGTTGATGATGCATATTATAATCAGAAAACAGATATCAATCTCCACATTTGACATAATATTTTAAAGATTTTGCATGAAATATATAGTTTTTTTTTCCACTACAATGGTAGTTACTGATTTTGCATACTTATTTTCGTGATAAAATTACAATAAAGTGAAAAACAAAAAACCGAAGGGATGTAGAAGTAGAGTTACTCACCTGAGCAGATTCAGATAGAGTAAACAGAGTGATCTTGAAGGAATGGTAACACGTAACAAACATTTACATGCATATGATAATATAACCGTCAACTACCATTCAAATTCATATGTGGAGTTACAGGCCCAACTACCATTCAGCCTTGCTTTAAATGTGAATGGTCATGATTGTACAATTCCTTTTCAATTCAAGGCCTTTTTTAAGGTCCAAAAATCTGGGCCTTCAGTCTGTTCAGTTAACCAACCAGAAACATATGGGCCTTGTACTTTTACCCAAGCCAAAATCCTGGAATAAGAAAAAGACAAGGTAGGCCTTAGAATACTGAAACTGGGACATCCTAGGTAAACTTGATAGTAACAAAAATACATTATATAATGTTACCTGACATGTAATAATACAGTAAATGATAAATTAATAAGCAATCCACATGTCACGTTTTTCAAAATTTTCAACATACAAATATTGTACATGACATGTTTTTCTTATTGCATAATAAAATAAAATTGAAACGCATGCCGCAATATTGAGTAATCAGTGATTGAATTGACTGCCTAATAGAAACAAATAAGTAGTTATAGGTTGTAATAATAAAAGTAATCTCTTAATGTATTTTATGAGGTGGAAGTTGATGAAGCGAATGAATTGAATTCCTTATTTGATGAGGCAAAAGCAATGTTTCATGCAGTTAGCGTGAAAAATGAAACTTTTATTGAAGGATGATGGTTTGGTAATAATGATTGCAGAAAATTTTGTAGAGCAATATGATTCCTACTTTAGTTGCTGGGTAACATATGAGTCAGAAGCACAGGAATAGTGAATTGGGTGAGTGAGAGTGAGTGAGTGTTGATGAATCATAGCCTATTACTTACTTACTTTGAGCTTTGAAATTGGCAGTGAAAGCATGCAAAATATAAATGATGAAAGCCAGAAGCTACGGCCAAATTCATCAAAACTTTTCCACATAAGTCCTAACATGTCACTTACAAACTCAACTCAAAAGCTACCCAAATTCATCAACTTTTTTTACTTTACTTCCCTGGAGTTTGTACTGTTAGACTTTGTTCCTAAGATACAATAAGGTAAAATAGTTACAAATGAATACAAATACTTTCAATATCATTAGTTTATGAATACTTAACACTGCCACCACAACAAAGAACAATCTATGAAAGAAGACAAGTTTTTTGGGAGCTTTCAACACTTCCAAAACAATCTGGATTTGGAGACATTCTAGGAGAACACTGTGGAGCTTCCTTTGATTTCTGCTTTCTCAGTAAATTGTGGGGTCACCACATGTCTAAAGGGCTAACTCTATGCCCTTTAAAGTTCTAACATATTTATATTAATTTATGTTTCTTCATTATGCAATTTAAAATAGTGAAATTATTTGTTATATAGACTATAATTTCTTTGAATTTTAATTTATTTATATATATTTTAATTTTTTTTTAAATTTCATATAGACCATTTTACTATGAAAAAGATGTAGATATGTAGAATAATTTTGTAAATAAATTTCATTATTTTTTCTTGTATTTAAATTTTAATGAATTATATTAATAAATAATAGTAAAAAAATATAAATTTTAATTATTCATAAAAATCGGAGAAATTATAAAAGTAATTAAAAATTTTGACTGACACATAAAATAAAATATTATTTTGTGCATAAATATAAATATATTAAAGAAAATATATTGTTTATCTACAATTATCCAAAATTTTACTATTAAATAACATTAAAATATTCAAACATAATATTAAAAGTATAACCTTAAATTATTTAAAAATAAACATCACTAGAAGTATTTCTACTATAATATTTTTAATAATCATGTTTATCAAATTTTACATAATTTTAATTTTTACAAAAAATTTGTCTAATAATAAAAAATTGAATATTTTTAAATATCATATTATCTGTTAAAGTTAAGTAATGTTAGAACATTTTAAATAACTTTAAAAATTTTGTATACATCATCTACTAAATAAGAATATGAAATTTAATAATCGAATTGATTAAATTTATATTTTATTAAAAATTATTGAAGGTGTAAATTTAACTAATTTTTACACATATGAGAAGAGATCAAATTATACCAGTATTACACAATCAATAACTTTATATAAAAAATGATTTTTTTTTAATTCAAATGTTAAATTAATTTCATTATCATCATAATTATTTTATGCAAAATTGTATTAAAATGAAATAACAATAATAAGTTGATCAACTAATTTGTATTTTAGCATATTTGGAAAAGTATACATTATATTTAATTTTTTTATCAATATAAATGAAATATAAACTAATTTTATATTAATATATAATTTTGTATATGTGATCTATAATAATAAATTTTAAATAAGCATTGATTTAATCAAAATATATAACAGTGTAATACATGATCTCTCCACACACATATGTATATTTATATTATTTTTATCTTTCTCTTTCTCTGTGTGTTTAAATTGTAAAATTTTATTATATAAATAACAATGCTTTTAAAAAAAATATTTTAGGAGGGGAGAAGGAAAGTGATATAAGAATAGTTAATTCAAGCAGTAAAAAAAACTGAAATTATTATATTGATATTTGACTGTTTCACTATTAATAAATAGCACTTAAACATACTTAAAATACAAAATTTTCAACTTTTATCAAACAAATTCAATTGATAAATTATTTTAGCTGAGAATTTTGGTAACTGAACCAATCCCACTTGATCAGCTTTTATTATATTCCATCCTTTTGTTTTGTAACTCAAAAGTATAAACTTTAAATTTCTTCATCTCCCTTCCCTTAATTGAAGCAGAATCTTAGGAAATAAAAATATGATTTATTTTTTAAAGAAACAAATTACAAATAAGTAAACAAAGATTAATTTTATTCTATTTTCTATTTAAAAAAATTATTTGATAAAATAGTAAACAAATTGTTTGTTTTAATTTCTTATGCAATTTTCTTAAAAGAGAAAATAAGACTCATATGCAACAGATTGCAAAAAGGAGAAGTAAAAATAAATAATATGTACTCAAACTAAATAGGCAATATTACGATGATTTTTTAGAAATAATATACATAAAATGAAATAAAAAGAAGTGAAATATAATGAAAATAATTTTAATTTAATTTATCATCATGTTTTTGTGTGAAAAAATAAATAAAAAAAAGTTAATTTCATCTCATACTCTAAATATTGAAAGTTAAAAAGTTGAAATTGAATATATTTTTCGATTTCTATGAATAATGAAAAAAAAAAATGAAAGCATGAGGCATAGATAAAATAAAGAAGTAAAATGAAAATGGAAAATGATAAAATTGGTTGAAGACAACTTGAAGATGTCCCCTTGTCTCTTATCTTTTTTCTGAAACAATCTTAATTTCTTCTTCACGTGTCCCAGGAATGACATCCTCTTTCAACCACTCTCAGACGGTTTTCTTGACTCCTTTTTCCCACTGCCATTTGGTTCACGAAACAGCTACAACCTCCCTTCTTTTATCTTCTATTTCTTGTTCTTTTTCTCTTCTCCATTTACCCTCTTCCATCCTCTTCCATCACCAACAAAAATACAAACCCCATCAACATCATCATCATCATCATCATCATCAAACAAACATGCAAGAGAAACCAACCTTTTCCATTCATTTCCATATCCATTCAAAGTATACCAAACTCAAAGCCTTTCTTTTATATCTAAATCTAACAATATTTTCAAACTTATGTCATACAATTTTCAGCATATTACCGAGACATATATATAAAAAAAAAAAAGAATATCAACTATCCGTCTTATAACAATATGTCCTTAGTGAACAAATGTAAAAGATGAAAAAAGAAAAAAATTTGCTCAACATAAATTAATTTGAGCCCAATTGACAGTGGAAAAAAAATCAAATTAATCTAACAAAAATTTGAAGAGAGTAACTTGTGAACTATAAAACTATAACTAGTTCAACTGTTCAATTCTCTGAGTCGTTGATTTTATTTGTTGTTGTTTGATGTAATATTTCCATTACTGGTGTTGTTCGATGTGTTGCCATTATTATTAGCAGTGGCATTGTTGTTTGGCTGTGCACCCCCAATAATAGAAGTGATGGCTGCTGCCAAAGCTGCTGTGAAGTTGGGGTCAGCTGCAATGGCAGCAGTGGCAGCACTAACTGTGTCAGCAAGGTGTGGTGCGGGCCGTTGAGATTGGTTACTAAATTGGGAAGTGTCTGCATCTTGAGACATTTGGAGGCCAGAAAACTTGGACTGGTTGTACAGTGCCTGACCAAATATCTGAGGCAGCAATGAGGCTGAGGAATTGGCAAAGTTTTGAGGGACACCGGGGAAGGGGATTTGGAATTGGTTTTGGGGCTTTGGGAACTGTAGTGGGTTTGGCGACTGAGTCAAATCCAATGTAACAGTTGGGAATGGAGCTGATGCTGAGATCGTTGCCATGCTTGAAGAGCAAGGGAGGAGTGTCCTTGTGAGGAAGTTTGCATTCATTAGGCCATCAGCACTTGACATGGATCCTGACAGCAGCATTCTAGCTGCTGAGGAAGTGGTTTGTGCCATTGCCATAGCCGCAGGAGGCAAAGGGTGGTTGTGATTCCCTTCATATGTTGTGATCAGTATAGTTCGGTCTTCAGCACACCTTTGCACCTGTTTACACATAAATAATGAAACAGATATTTAGTTACAAATATCAAACCACTACCTAACTTTATCCTACTGTTGAAGAATGATCCAAGAGCCATACTTCAATCAATTTTATTGCATATAATTAGTTATCCCTCTTGCTAATTTAATCTCAAGCTCATCTTAATTTTTAGTTCAAGTATAGGAGATATGCAACTTAATTTGCAAGACATTAAGATTTAGAATGGACGTGACCTACCTGTTTTCTCACTGGGCAACCTGCTGCCATGGTACATCTATAATATGCTCGAGGACATGGGTTTCCTTTGGCCATCTTCTGCCCATACTTTCGCCATTGACACCCATCAGTGATCTGAAACAATAGACAATTTTGTATCAGATGAAAATGAAAATAAAAATAAAGATACATAAAAATACAATCTGGCCTTTGCAAATTGAAAAAAGACAAAACTTATATACAGTTCCTTAGGTGTTGACTGTGTTGCTCTCCCATTACAATTAGAATTTCAGTAATCTATATATAATGAAAGGATTGTGCAGATTACCAAAATGAAATTCCAATCCTTATAAACCAATATCTCAAATAATAATTAAAAAGTTGTAACTAAATTTTATCTATTGAAAAAACTTACCATGGGCGCCTCTGATCGAGCTCTAACAGAAACTCTTGCCTTTCTCATGGTAGCCTCAGCTTGATCAACGTTTCTGGGATTTGGAGCATTGTTATTAGCAGCAACCCCTTCTGAGGGACTGTCTTCTCTTTCAACTCCCCTTCCAAATTCCTTCTTGTCTTGATCAAATCCTTCATCACAAACACTTTTCTTGGTCTCTAATTCCTTGGATGCTACCTCATTATTTATTGGCGACTTTGAAGGATCCTGACTTCTTCCCACCGACGAAGAAAGGGAAGGTTCATTATTATCAGCATTACTAGCCAATCCAAGATCCATAAATTGTCTTGGCACCAAGGCCCCATTTCCACTTTGTTTCTCCTCATCTAGTTTTCTGTCAACCACTTGTGGTTCACCCTCCTCCTCCTCCTTCTGTTCTTGCATCAAACTCACCAAATGCATCTGCAAGGCATCGTAATTGGTGTTAACCTGATCAAGCATGTTCCGCAGCCTATGATTCTCCACCTTCATTCTCTCAAGCTCGGCTTGAAGAACAACCATCTGAAAAATTAGATGCTACATATCACAAACACATAACTTTTGAATTCATCCCAATTATACCGAGAAAACAAATGAATAAGAAAAAAAAATTGCTGTTGGGGTTAGTGTGTTATATAAATTTATTTACCTCACTCTTGGCTCTTTTTTCTTCTGAATTAGGGGATGTCTCATCGTCCACCATGGAATGATCACTACTTGTGTTGGTGGTAAGAAGATTCAAACCAGTCTATTAAGAGAATATCAGATTCATTAGCACATGATCGAGATCATCACAATACTTAGATACATAAAAAACAATGATGGAACATACGACATGTGTTGTAGGATAAAGGGTGACTCACGTTTACTTTCAATTCCAAGATAGAAGGAGTGGATGAACGATCATGTGTGTGAAGAAGGTGGTCAAGTGAGGGAGGTGCAGAGGTGGAGGCAGAGGCAACGTTGTTTATGTTGTTCTTGTTATCATAATCATCGGTCTTGTTAGGGAAGAAGTCCATCTCGTCGATGTGGGGCCTGTTGTCACCGGAGGTAAGGTTGACTTGGAAGGGGATGGTGGAGGTGGAGATGGAGATGGAGGTGGAGGTGTTGGTGGTGATGGTGGTGTTTGGAGAAGATGATGGAGACCTCTTTCTGCTAACTGTGGCATCCATGTTGGGACCAAGTTTCCACTTGTGTTGGCGACTGCTGTTATTGATGGTGTTGTTGTTGTCTTCAGGGAAAGAGTTGAGAACTACTGGTTTGTGAGGGAAAAAGCTCCCAATTGGATCTGAATCAATGGAGAGTCCACCCCCTCTTGCCATAAATTTCAATGAAATGAGAGAGAGAGAAAGAGATGAAGACTAAGGAGGGAGAGAGAGAGAAGAGAAGAGAAAGAGAGAGATACAAGTCATAGTAAATGATGCATTTGGACTCGGCAATAAAAGAGGGGAGTTGAGCCTTCATAACAAGACCAAAAGTGAAATACAAGTGTCCTTTATATTTGCGTTGAATATTGTAGCATTCCATTGGATTTTGTTTATTTTAATGCAGATACATAGAGAAATACAATAAAATCTCACCACCTGTTAAGTTATTTTATTAATTATGAACCATCATAATAAATATAATATCTTTATTCATTTTTATACACTACATGGGTTTGAAAATGGGGATGCTATAATTAATGTGAGTAAGTTTGGCCTGTGTTGGCTTCTGACTCGTGCCCGCTTTGCAGTATGCACGTTCTTAATTATTGCAATTCTTTAGTAAAAATAGTGAAAATATATATAACAATAGGACTCTAAAAAGAAAAAATAAATACCGATTCTCATCAAACACTTTCAGACACTGACTACAAATGAATAATGAGTTACTACTCCTTCCTCTTTGTCAAATACTTCTTTTTGTGTGTATCTCTGTTCTTCTACATTTGTTTTGTTTTCTTAGCAAATATAAGAGAATGCACCTCTTATCTGCTACAAAACATTCCACAAATATAGCACCACTACTTACTCTCTCAGATCAATATTAGTTCATAAAGTAATTATGATTATATAAAGCAGTTTTTGCAGAATTCATTCATAATATACTATTTATATAAACCTCACTTTATAAACTTAGATAGATTTGTAGACATACTTTTTAAGTAAGTTTTATTATTTTGTTTAACCTGTCAAACGGGGTAAGTCTTTCGTGCGCCGCTCAGAAAGCGCGTACTTCATCGTCACTCACAAGTAATTTTTGTTTGTATGGAACTTAGAAGATCTTATAAAATTTAGTGATATATAATTACGTAAAATAGATACATATAAAATCTTGATATAAAAATATAATAAAATTTTATGTGATGGTGGTAAATTCGAATTTGGGAGTGGTGGGGGTGGTGAAAAAGTGTAGTGTGAGTCAACCCATTTGACTGAGTTGTTGGAACTAATTGTTGGGATATTCAGAACACGTACATAGTTTAAATCGGATCAAGAGGAATAGGTTGACCTATTCGACCCTCCTAAATTTGGATATTTTTTTGTTTTATGTTCGAATTATTGTTATACATTTTCCTTTATATTCTTCCATTTTCTTTCATTTTTAAATTCTCCAACAAACTAAGACCAACAAAATATCATTTACTGTTATTTTATACAGTTTTAATTAGATTTTAAATTTATGTATTTATATAAACAGTCACTAATACAATATTGTTGTAACAATAAGCAATGATCAACGTATTAAAAATAATTATGACTTCCTCTGGAAAACTATAATAAGGAAAATTTGTTAATTGTCTCACCGTGGAAACCTTCAAACTAATAGTCATAGTCATAGGTTGTAACAAGGATAAAACCATTGACGTAGGAATTAACAAAAAATAATTCAAATATTATTTAATAAAAAAAATGAAATCCGGATACACTTCTTTATATTTTTACAATTTATTTCTTAAATAATTAATGAAATGTGAATTTTTTATATTAAATAATTTTGATATTAGTTTATAATTAAAAAAAAATTATTCTATTAAAAATAAAATCTATTAGATTATGTTCTTTCACTATCAATGTTTACTTTTTTTCTTTTTTTTTCATGGGGAAGGAAAATGGTCATAGACGAATGCATAATGGTAGCTTCAATTAACATTTTGTTTGAAAATAAGATCGAACTGATCAGTCATTAGGTTATTGATTAAAAAAATCTTAAAAATAATGGTCAAATAATTAAAAAAATTGGTCTAATTAGTTAAAAGAATATTGAATAATAATTTATTTTAAATTCATTTCTTAAAACATTAAATAAATTTAAAATATTTATCATTTTTATTTAACATATAAATGTATTATTATTAATAAATATTATCAAGATGTTAATTTAAATATGATAATATATTTTATTTTAATTTTTTTATATATTTTAAATTTTAATCATGTTTCAACTTCAAATTTGTTATGATAATATATATAATTAGGTCAATTATTATCTTTGAAATATTATTTATTTTGAAATTCAATTACTACCATGATTTTACCAAAAAAAAGCATTTCAATAAATAAAATATATGTATAATTTATTTTTAACCTTACATAAGATTTTGGTTGAGATATAAAATTATAATATTACAAATTTTTAGTATTATTTTATTATAATAATAATAATTTATTAATAGGAATTAACCGCAGTTTAACCATTAAGACTAAATCTAAATTAGAGAGAGAAAGAGAGAGATTATAAAAAAATTAAAATTATTAAATAAAATCTTAATAAATTATTTATTTTAATATAAACTAAAAACAAATTTACTCATTTCAAAATCATATTATAAATTGACCATTACGTGGAAGTTGACTATTCGTTACATTCCTCAGCTGTTTTTTTTTAATTTTCATTCATCTCCTTTAAAAAAAGAAAAACAAATTATTGTTTTGATAAATAAAGTAAAAAAACTCGAGTGATAAAATAAAAAATAATATATATATATATATATATATATTTTTTTTTTCTTGATTTTTCCTATGTTAAGGATGGAACAGAAAAATGTTTGAACTGATTAAATCGTTACATATAATTGTTTAGACAAATTAATTGTATAACAATTTAAGTGAACTGAATTATTTTTAATGGTTTTTGTTGCGAACTATTTCAACTTCTTAAACTATCCAGTGTATTTAAAACATTTTAAAAAAATATCTTAATTTGAAACATATTTTTTCATATATTTTTAATATTATGAATTATTGTTCAGTTAAATTTAAGGATATATCAGGGTTTTTTTTTTAAAAAAGAAAATTAAACTAAAAAACCAGTTCAATTTAATATTTTTCAAAACAATTTTAGGATTCCATCTCCACCGCTAATGGAGGTTTAATCTAATTGATATTTTGACATTTATTATTTTTTAACTCTTTGATTTTTCTTTATAAAAATTGTAAGTTATAAAAGTTTTATTTTATTTTTATTATAAATATATAATTGTTTTAGGAATTTTGTAAAATTACAAATAATTTTTTAAATTTGGTTAAAGATTAAATGTCAATGAGCTATTATTTTGCTAACTAGTATTTTTAGGTAAAATTAAATTAATTATTCAAATAAATGAATATAAAATGAGCACTAACTAAGCATAACTACATGGTGCAATGTATAGAAGGATTAACTTATTCATATAATTAGAATAATAATAAGAAATAATAAATTATTATTAATGACAGATTTTTATTCCTATTATTGTATCTTATAATATACGATATTCATATTTTGCTGATTTTTATAATTGCTTTTTTAAAATTCATTTCTAAAATAATATATAATGTAAAAAGTTTCATACTCAAAATGTTTGACTAAGTGTGTTGTTACCTTGTTCTAATTATTTAAATAATTGAATTCCCAATTTTTAATTTGGGCTATTTGTCTCATTATCTGAAATAGAAAATCAAATTTAATTTGTTACTTTATATTAGCTATCAATTAAAATAACTATAATCTCAGTAAATTAAATATAGAAATTATACATTATGGTTCATGATTTGAGATTAAGATTCTCAGCATTAAGAAACAAACAATTTTCAAATTTTTATAAAACTTAAAAAGAAATTATGATTTTTAAGGATAAACTGATTTTAAACATGCAATAATCATTCGTCTATTTCAATAAGACATTATAAAAAAAATTTGTCTGGTCCACGTTCCTTTTCCAAAACAAAAAGACATTAAATTATGTAAATTAATCCTGACATTAGTGTATATGTAAAAATAAACTCTTAAGTCTTGTGAAGAAAATTTCAAATGAATTTTATAATTTTAGAAGCTTAGAAAAAAATCATGCAAGACTTATACGTGAACTAATCGATTAACTTTATTTATGAGCAAAATAATAAAGACATGCAATTTAGAAATGAATTAAGTTACGTGGATAAACAATATTTGGAAAAGAAAAAGGAGTTGGTGATGGATTATGTTCCATGTGAATATGATTTTTGCATGGAAAGTTGTAGTTTTTGGAAGAAAATATGATTCAATTCACATTCAGTCAATACAAGACCCCAGAGACCCCTCACTTTTTTCTTGTCGCTTATACCTTCTCTTTCTATGAGTACCACTTTCACATTTATTATTGATGATTAAGTAACATGTAAGTATTTGTATTGGAGATGAAGAAAGTAAACAATGGAAGGGTGATAGATATGAATGTTGAACTGATAAAATAATAATGGAAATGTGTGGTCATTATTGAATATATGGTTGGTTGGTATGGAAAATAAATGGTTCAAGAGATTGGTCAGAGTGTAGCAGTAACATTCTAACAAGTCCTTTTTATTTTCCAAATTTGTCACATGATTCTTTTCTTCTTAACAGAGTCGTTCACACTGTGGCAATGCGTTCACTCTTGCCCCTCATCAAATCTAACCATCATACCTACTAAACGTGCCAATTCCAGAGTCTACCACCCTTTCACATGGTCAAATTTGGCTGAGATTCTGCCTTCTTATGTTTTTCAAACTCATGCTAGAATGTGAACACTAACAGATTCTTTAAAATGTTATTGATTTCAACTCAAACAACCTTATCCATGAAGAAATAATGGGTGTTCTGATTTCGACATAAGGCTTAACTCTTCTGATCTGCTTCTTTCTTTTCTTTGTTTTTGCTCACGGCTTTGATCTGCTTCTCAGTGGTCCCTTATGGACAGAGCAAACATGAACCAATTCAGTTAACATGGGCAAAAATAATCAAAACTTTTCTACACAATGAAAAGTAAAAACTATTACGTCTTTCACATTAAAAATATGATTTGTTAACTTTCAAATATGCTTCCAAACACACTCTGTGGTGTTGTGGACATGGCATGGTTTATATGTTTCTTTAATCTCCACATCAAATTGGTTCTGCAAAATAGGTAAATGTTGATGGATTAAATAAACTTTTTAGCCAAAAAGTTAATGCAAAAATGACTGCTTGTAAAAATATGCAGGGCAATATAATTTGGAGTTTTAGTGAGCAGAAAAGTGGTTTTAGGGTGCAGAAAAGTCAAAGAGTAAAAGAGAGGTAATAAAGAGGGTCAAGGACAAGACAAGAAGCAACAAACAGTGGCACCACTAGGAAAAGTAATTTACAACATTAAAGAAGACATAATTGTTTCAAAATTATGGCCAAGTCAAGTTTCCCAAACATGCAACCAAACTTCAGAAAACAACCAACCAATGAGAAACAAGCAGCATACCCTGAGCTTCCAGTTTGTTTATTAAGACTCTTTATTGAATACGCACATAGAATACCATAATAATGTCATCCATGTCCAGACCAAGTGATAATTGCCTTGTATGGCTACATTTTCTTCTAGTTTTGCCACAATTGTGTGATTTTTCCTTTTTTATGTTTTTGAGTTTTGTTTATACTATGTTTGTTGTTTTTAGTTTACGGTGGAAAATGTTACTTTACATTTCTCACTTATTGGAATATTATTTATATATATGTTCAACAATTTCATTTAATGTGAACTGACTTTAAAATTAAATTTGATAAGATATGAAAGTCTATAATCCATCTTAAATTGATTATACTAATTTATATATATATATATATATATAATACATTTTTTTTTTAATTTCAATTGGTTTTTGAGATAAAAGTCATATATTAGATTTTGAAAAGTGGGTTATAATTAGATTTTGAGGGACTTATTATGAAAGAAGAGAAAAAAAAAATCATTAGAATCATTGGAAGCTTGAAGAAAAGAAAGTTGAACCAAATCTTTATATTCTTCATGCATGCTTGTCTTTTTTTCTTCGAGTTTCTACTTTTTCCCTTTTGTTTTTTTTTTTTAGAAATTAAATATATATTTATTTATTTATAAATATTTATTAATATGTATAAAATTGTGAATACTCATCTAAGGAAGTCTTTATGTACTGTTGCGAAATCTAAATCTGCCGATCAATTTGATTAAAATTCAATAGATAGATCGAGTTGGATTAATTTAGTATTCAAATAAAGAATGCAATCGACTTAAGTCTGGTCGAATCAGCAAAAATAACCTAATTGACATAATATAATTTCTTTTAAAATTAATTTTGTGAATAAAAATCTATAATATTTTTCTGTTAAACTTGGAATTGTATTATCCAATTTTTATTTATAATTTTTTTATTAAGAAAATTATTTTAAATATCAATTATTTTACCATGATAACATTTTAAAATTTAAACTTTATAATTATATTGTCTTGAACTTTATTTATAATTTGATATATTAATAATTTATTATATAAAAATTTTAAATTTAGTTATATTTGTCAAATTATATATATATATATATATATATAATATTTTTATTCTTTTACTATAAATTAGACCAACCAGATCGACTTAATGTCTTAACAGAATCAACAAAACCAGTTTACACAACACTGTCCGTGTGTAAGTATGGTTGTATGTTAGGAAACCCTAGACAAACTCATCCTTGCATTGACATCCTTAGCAACACTAATCAAACTTCTCAATCCCATCCTCTACAAGACACCATCAAACTATTGCTCATTGCTTCTTTTGATTTGGCATGCGCCAGAGGGTCAACAAATACCCAAATGGGAAAAAATGCCTTCTTGACACAAATAACTACCATCACAAACCAATAACAAAAATAACAATGTCTGTCAGCACTGTTTTAAGAAAAGCCACAACTGTTTAAATATAATTCCCAAGTCAAATTTCACAATAAGCATCCCAAACTTCAGAAAACAACCACTGTATCAAGCAGCAGAGATTCCAGATTTAACCACTAAAAGGTGGTAAACACATGCAGCATTTGATATCAGAATTGAGGTAGGAAATTATCTAACTAGACAAGTAACGAGTCATCCATGTCTCAAAGCGAGACCATGCAAGCTGAACTGCAGCTTCATCTTCATCAGGCATTCCCATGTTCTTCCTCCTCTGGATTCCGTCTGTAGACCTGTTCATGAATGCATGTGCATTGCCAGGATATAGATGTACCTCGTGTGGAACTCCTGAAGCCCTCAGCTTTTCTTCCAAGGCCTTGGCCGCCTGAAACATCAAAAGACACCAATACAATATTCAGTGGATTAAATTTGAACGTTTTCATCTTCGAAAACCAACACAATTGTGCTTTTTCTCCTTCCTTTCCTATTAACAATGATGAATCTCTACTAACGACAAATACTCATCACAAAATAAAAGGCATATTTTGCAAATAAGTTTCAAAAAGAACCGCATGGTTAAGATGTAAATAAAATATATGCTTTACAAGATGCAAGCATTCATTTCAAAAGTGCAAGGTTTATAGAAAGGTCAGACTGTTTATAAAGGTTTTATTTCCCTAAACCTTGCAGTTTTCTCTCTTAAAAGACACCCATTTGGGGAAATTGAAAACTGTATGATATAAACTTCAAAATTTCCTCAATTATATTTAGGGTATCTGAGTATGGTTGGTATAAGTTGTTGATAGTGGGAAGATGATAAATATAGAGTGGGGAATGAAAAAGAAGTTAAGAGGATAAAAAGTTTTGTTTTTCGCCCACTGATTCTGTCAGGAAGGCGAAAAACTCATGAACGATAATTACTTTGTGTGTCTTACTGATGAAAATGTAAATGAAATTAAGATATAATTGCAAGGAAATTATCATACTGTAACATCTGAAAAGCCAACAAAACCATCCAGCTCTCCGAAGTGAGCCTGAACAGGAGCCTTGGCTTGGGCAGGGTCTGCTAGCTGAGAAGAAGGAACTCCATAGAATGCTACAACAGCATCAACCTCTGAAACCAAGACAGAACCAGCAATAGAGAGAGCACCTCCCATACAAAATCCAGTTACACCAACCTGTTGCGATAAATGTTGATGAAATATTTTTAATAATTAATGAAAAACGTTTACTCCTAATATTTAAACAATTCAACAAAATTAAACTTTATTGATATAAACCAAAGTTATTTGGCACTTCAATCTAAGTACACAATCAACCATATCAAACATTATAAGAACACTGGCTTGCTATCTAAATAATTATCTTAATCCAACAAACACACCATTGAGAGAGACTTATATTTATAATAAAAACAAAAGCTCAGGAAATTATCTACTATTGGTATGATAGATTTAAAAAGCATGCCTGTAAAGCAATTCCAACTTAATTAGGTCAATCAACATGATCATGATAAATATTCCTCTAGTTCACAAATGAAAGGAAAATGGCCCCAAAAGATTATGGTTGACTGCTTGTCAGTTAAGGACTTCACATTCACTATTTCACTAGTTATTGGATCAAAACTCAAAAATATAGATCTATTTTTACATTAAAACTCCAAATCAAATTCAAAGCAGCAAATCTGGAGATATCATAAGTAAATTACTAGCCATAGTTATCTTAAAGGGTCCAAAGCAACTTCATTTTCACTCATGCAGTCTGTTTATATATAAGACCAAAGTAACTCATCTCAAACCTCACACTATGGTTAGCTTATATATGTATGAGTTGATAAAAAGTAGAAGAAACTTCTTCAACAATTTGCATTATGATAAAAGTACAATGAACTCTAAAGAGACAGGTTAAAGATGACCGAGCATTTCTAAGTTAGAGAATTTTTCATCTTGAAAACACAAAACAATGCCAAACCTTTTTTGAACCATTCGCTTTAAGCCAGTTAACCGAAGCAGCAATATCCTTGACAGCAGCTTGCCAATCAAGACCATCCATCAAATGCTGAGCCTCAGCAACATCCAGACCGACCTTTCCTCTGTACAGACTGGTTAAAAAATTTAAAACTCATTGGTCATCCAAATGCACATAACATGGGAAACATTGCCATGTAAAAAAGGAATTAGGAAAAAACTATGGGCCGTTTGGTTTGAGAAAATCCTCTGTTTTAATTTCTATTTTAAGTTTGTATAGGAAATCAAAAAAAATAAAAGACTTGTTTTCATTGTGTTCTATACGAACTTTAGAAAACAAGAAATAAAATGAAAACAAGGTAATATTTTTTTAATTAACAGTAAAAACAAAAAACGATTTCTCAAATCAAACAAGCCCTAAATACCAATATCTTATCTTACTCTGGGATAAGAGCTTTGAACCCAGTACCAAGCTGAGAAATCTTCACAGCATGGTTCTTAATTTCGTAATCCACACCCCACCACTCCTGAATCACAACAATTCCAGGAGCATCCTCTTTTCCAACCACATATGCGTCAAATGTCTGAACATTGGAAACAAAATTTGCATAATAAATAAAAATTGAGAGTTCCAGCTTAGATAGCAAACACGAAATAGTTACACTATGATGGAGAAAGGCAAAGGGAATAGAAAATTTTTACGTCCAACACCATGACTGGGAAGAATATCTTGTTTAAACCATTCCAATCTAAAATATAAATCACAACTTTATGCTGCAAACTACATCAAAAGCAGAAATGCATCAAACTTATTGGGCATGGTAGGTCAATACTAGCATAGAATGAAATAATCAGATCCAACTACAATTTACTTGTCAACCCAGATTATTGAGAAGTACCACCCATAAACAGTTTCCACAGTAAACATTGTACACAAGGGTAAGCGGAAGGTAGCATTCGTTACAAAAGATAAAATTGATAGACCCAAGATAACATCAAAGACGAAAATTCATCATCACAACACATTGATAAGAAAAGCTTGTGACTTTTATTTTGGGTATGTTGTAAAAAGAAAATCTTCACTAAAGATGACCATAGAATCCGATCAAGAGGAAAATAAACAAGTCAAAGATGAATTTAGCTTTAGAAATTCCAAGACCGGGAAAGATTATGCATTACAAAATGAATGGAATATATATAGTAAGCAGAAACAGTAAAAATAAGTGAATATTATCAGTGAATGTAGTCTATAAAAAAAGAAAAATAGTTGTAATGGGAATGAAAGAGGTAGACTCACAGTGTCATCCCTTTGAATCTGAATTTTCTTGAAAGGAGATGATGCAGTGGTAGCCATGGAATGGAATAGAAATGGAGCTCAGCGAGATACAGAGGGGAGAACTTTGCAGCATCGATGATCAACGTGGCCAATTTTATAAGAGAAAATACCCAAAGACGACTTCCAAACGATGTCGTTTCTTTTTATCTAAATGTTACAAGTGAAAGTAAAGCATTTGATTAATAACATGATTAACAAATTTTGTATCCTTATAGAAGTGTCTAATAGGTTCACAAACCTAATTATGTACAAATTTAACTTAATTTAATTTAATTATTTATTTAAATCCAAATTCGATCAAAATAATATATTAATATTAATATTGTATACAAATAAATTGAAAAATAAATATAAACTTAAGTATATTTTATAATATTGTTTTTAAAAATAAATAAAATTATTATAAATACAAACCGAAATGCATGTATTATAGTATTTCTGTGGCTTCTTTTATTATATTAATTAATTGAAATTTAATATTTATATTAATTTACTATATCATAGAGAAAGAAATTGAGAATATTTTTTTAATATTTTTTTTTTCAATTTTTTGTACTAGTGATTATTTTAAATTGAGAATTTTATTATATATTATTATAGATAATATTATATTAAAATAAATATTATTATTGTTAAATAATTTTTTACTATTAATATATAATTATTTATCAAAATTATATATATAATACACAACATTGAGTATCTAAAGAAAAATTCAAATAAAAAAAATACACAACACTAATCTTGTAGATGAAAAGGAAACAAGACACCATAATTGAAACTCATTGAAAAAAACCTTAAATATAATTTTTAAATCTAACCCATTCAAATTAATCTGTATTAGATAGGTTAACGTGCTGGAAGGAATCATGCTCTTCCCAACAAATATTTTATGATTATTTGATAAAATATTTTATTTATTAATAACTGATTAAAATTTAGAATTATATTTTACAAAATGCACTTTAATATGCGAAAGATGTTGACTTTTAAGATGATTTTGAGGTAATAAAATATAAAATTAAGTCTTTGCTTCCATAGTTTCATGAAATACATGGCACCCAAAACTATGTTATCTATACTTTAAAGAATTATTATTTTAGTACTTATATACATATTTATTTTATTACAATCCTAACTTACTACTAGAATAATTATTTATAAATTAATGTAATTTTTTTAATTAAAATAGATAAATGATTGAAATACATTAAATATACATATAAATATAAAATAATTTTACGCAATTAAAATATTATATAAATTAGCTATAGTGTGAAATGTACCTTCCAATTAGAGTGGTTGCATTAAAAGTATCATAAAGTAAATCAGTAATGAAATTTTAATAAGAATGTAAATATTAAAGAAAATAGTTTTAGGCTTTATGATAGTTATTATTTAAAATTTTGGTTTTAATAGTAATATTATGTTCAATTAGTTAACTAATTTCATGTTAAATGAAAGGTTAAATGAGAACGAAGAGATGGAAATTAATATATATATATATATATATAAAAGAATTAAAAGCAAATAATCTATTCTTTTTATAGAAATTAAAAATAATAATTTAAAACTTAAGGGATAAAAAAAATCAAAGTCCTTTTATCTTATAGAAAAAAAAATTTGAACCAGATTTACTAAATCTAAGGACAATGAATTTCTTTCTTGTGCTATGTTTTTCTTTATTACAATAATATAATTTGTTGTGATTTGGGTTAAATATAACTATTTTTTTTATTTATATAATTTATTATTTATGTATATAAAAATTATTATGTAGTAATATTTTTATCAATAAAAATAATAAATAATAGAAATAATATATCTAGTATATAATAATATATTTATATATGTATATTTATTAAAAAGTAGAATAATTTACAATAATATTTTATTATTAAATAATAATTAATAATACAATTAGATATAGATTTTTTTTTTCACAATATTTATGGCTTAATAAAAAAAATTACATAAAATAATTTTAACTTAAAATAATTTTTAGCTAGAATTGGTTAATATTTACTCAGATATTTGAACAAATTTTTTGAACCATACAAATATGATGGAAGATTGTTTATCAAATCAAAATCAAGCCGTTGACGTGCAAATCAGAGGTCTTTTGTATTTGGCTTTGTGCACCTTTCTCATAATTAATTTCAATAACATCACTTTCTATTCGCCTCTACAATTTCAAATTTGTCACCATTTTTTCCTTTCTCTCTATTTTCTTTTTCCTTTTTAATTAGGCTAAGAAAAAAACAACATTATGAATGTGATTCTTCATATCAGTGCTCTTCTTCTGCTAGAGGATGCTCCATCAATGATTTTCCATAGTGATAGCTTCTTTTTGAACAATTAGACATTAAAATAAAATATCAATTTATTTATTTATTTATTTTCTATGCTCCTAGTTATGTCCCTATTCCTGTATATGTTTATGTTTAAAGAAAACGTGTTTTGAAAACAGGCACTTAAAGAAGAATTATTCAGTACGAAACAAATACATAAATAATGAGAGTGAAAACAAACACCGACTTATAACCCAATGGCTGCACTTCCTTTGTTGACTGTTTCTATATCTCAATACCAATTGCCTAATCATTTCTAATTCATCATCTTAATATTTATTTATTCACATAGGTCAATAAATTTCATTTCAATATCATTTCTTTCTTCAATTTATTTAGCACTTCAAAAATAAATCATTTTAATATATTTATTACTAGATAATATAATTATTTTAAATTATTAGATAAAGATTAAAAAATATAAAAAAAGATTGGAAAGAGAAGTTAGTGAAGAGACGAAAATTCCAATAAATGTCACAATCTGAGCTGAAGTAAGCATATTACAGAATCTTCAGAAGATACAAAACTCTGAACATGTAAGTCCGCTTTCGATTGGTCAAAGTCTCTATCTTCATTGGAATTTGGTTACCCATTTTTTCATTCACGAAAGTTCCCTTTTGTTCATGTTAATTTTTTGTGTGCCATGTTCACTCTGCAGGTTTTTAATCCGTCAGCAGAACTTTATTCTAATTAACTTTGTTATATTTATTAGGACATTTTATATTATAAATTATACCAATAACTAATAAGCCTCTATTTTAAAATAAATTGACAAATATAAGAATCAACTTGCTCTAGTTTCTTGCAATTTGCTCAATGGCCACCCAAGAACATGATCTCCCTCTCTATGAAAAAGTTTGGCTCAACTGCACATTTCAAAGATTAATGGACACCTTCATTTTAGTCCTCCTTCTCTTGCTTCTTAGTTACCGTGTTTCTTCATCCAACAACTTCACTATCCCATGGTTTCTTGCTTTCATATGCGAATCTTGGTTCACCTTCACTTGGATTGTGATTCTCAACTCCAAGTGGAGTCCTGCAGTGACCATAACACACCCAGATCGTCTCTTGCAAAGGTATGTAACACTAAGCTAAAGTTCTAGTCCTAGCAACAATTAATAGCTAAAGTTATAGCTTACTAATATTGAATGCTTCTTGTTGCTTAATGCTTACTATATACATGACTTATAAGTATGCATGAAATTTTACACTTCACCGATAGGGTACCTGAGCTTCCACGAGTAGATTTGTTGGTCACAACAGCAGACCCTGTACTTGAACCACCCATCATCACTGCCAACACTGTGTTGTCTCTTCTAGCACTTGATTATCCTACTAACAAGCTAGCTTGCTATGTTTCTGATGATGGTTGTTCCCCTTTTACCTTCTATGGCCTTGTGGAAGCCTCCAAATTCGCTAAGTTTTGGGTACCTTTCTGTAAGAAGTACAAAATACAAGTGAGAGCACCCTTCAGATATTTCTCCAATGTTGTCACTACCAAGAGTGAACACTCACCAGAATTCAAGCAAGAATGGTTACGAATGAAGGTAAGTAAACAATAATATTTCTCTACCATGAATGATGAGACATCCATATCCTAGATAAGTTCGACCTTCCATGACCCTGGACTGGACCATGAGCCGCAAAATGTTTTGTAATTGCAGGCTATGTACGACAATCTTAGCCGAAAAATTCAAGATGTGGCCAGAAAACAAATTCCACTACAACTTGATGGAGAATACACAGTTTTCTCTAATACAGAGCCAAGAAATCATCCAACCATAATTAAGGTAACAAACATAGCAGTAAACTATATTCATGCATCATACTATAAGAATCCCATGATACAATTTAAAAACTTATTACAGATGATAAATATATAATTATAATTCTACATATCCAAATAACTAACATACTTGTTATACTTTTTTAAAATAAAGTAAAAGTTAGAAATTATTTTCCATTATTTAGAAAAAAAAAAAATTGTATTATCAATCCCGTTCTTTTCTTGAAATCATTCATATCAAGAACAAATCCAAGTATGGTTCATCAAAAAATAATGTTTATACATTTTTATATGTTTATAAATCTACTTTTATATGAACATGCTTATCTGTTCATATAAATTCTAATTTCTTTGTGCCATAGTTACAGTTGTGCATGCGCATGAAAAAGGAACGAGAAAGCAACTAAAAGGACTTATTTGCAATGTGTGTGTGCAGGTTATATTGGAGAATAAGGATGGTCTTTCTGATGGATTGCCTCACTTAATATACATATCTAGAGAGAAGAAGCAACATCAAACACATAATTATAAAGCTGGAGCTATGAATGTGTTGGTAAGTTTTTTAACTAACATTTAGTCGGTGGAGCTCTGATTTTAATCTTACAAGTTACAAGTTAATGACCAAACTCAACTTATTTTGAATTGATGACTCACATATCCCTTCTCATTGTTCTTAATATGTGCAGACGAGAGTCTCAGGATTGATGACCAATGCCCCCTTTATGTTGAACTTAGACTGTGACATGATTGTGAACAATCCCAAGATTGTCTTGCATGCTATGTGCATTTTGATGGATTCCAATAGTGGGAAAGAAGTTGCTTTTGTTCAATGTTTCCAGCAATTCTACGATGGAATAAAAGATGACCCTTACGGAAATCAGTGGGTGACTGCATTTGAGGTGTTTTTTCAACTTTAAATGAAGCTCTATGCTTTCTCTTTACCATTAAATTCTATCAACTGAGGATTTTTGTGAACCAACAATTTTCTTGTTTAATATCTAATGCAGTACGTAATAAGGGGCATGGCAGGACTACAAGGACCTTACTATGCAGGAACTAATACATTCCATAGAAGAAATGTTATTTACGGTCTTTATCCTGATGAAATAATAAAAAATGGAAGAAAAGGTCTTTCCCTCTCATAAATACACGAAATTCCCTCATTCATCATACATCTTCATGATCCAAAATTTCCAATGCACTCCTATACAAAAAGTTAAATTACATTGTGCTTATTAGTAGTAGATTCTGATATATATATGATTTTTTTATTTTATATCTTTAGCAGGAAAATTAGGTGAAAAGTTATTAATACAACAATTTGGAAGTTCAAAGGAGTTTCTAAAATCAGCAGATCATGCTTTAGATGAGAAAACATACTTTCCTAATGATATTAGTCCTTCAGATTTTATTGAGGCAGCAATTCAAGTTGCTGGATGTGAATATGAATGTGGTACTTGCTGGGGTAAAAAGGTATACAAACTAAACAAATTTATTTTATCTTTGCAAAATTTAAATTTTGTTAACAAGCTGTGAGGATTTTGGGAACTTTAGATTGGCTGGTTGTATGGATCAATCTCAGAAGATGTACCAACAGGGTTGAATATTCACAGAAGAGGTTGGAGATCAGAGAGTTGTACGCCAGATCCAATTGCTTTCACAGGGTGTGCTCCAGGAGGATTACTCTCAACAATGGTGCAACAAAAGAGATGGGCCTCAGGCCTTACTGTAGTCTTCTTTGGAAAGCATTCTCCTGTTATGGGCATGCTCTTTGGTAAGATCCAATTCAGGGCAGGTTTGTCTTATTTTTGGCTTACCAACTGGGGCTTGCGTGGTGTATTTGAAGTTTGTTATGCTGCTCTACCAGCATATTGTATAATTACCAATACCAATATCTTTCCTAAGGTTAGATCTTAGATCCAATTTGATTCCCAAGGTTATAATTCACACTATAAAGGATTCATAGTTACTTATACATATACTCATTCTTTTTATTCCAGGGACCTGGTCTATGGATTCCACTTGCTCTTTTGGTGATTTACAACGTATATACTCTTTCAGAGTACCTTAAAATTGGGTTGTCGATTCGAAATTGGTGGAATAATCAGAGAATGAGCATAATAACAACCACAACTGCATGGTTTATTGGGTTTTTGAGTGCTATGCTTAAGCTAGCAGGGATATCTGATACTGTCTTTGAAATAACAGAGAAGGAACACCCAACTTCTGATGCTGGTGGAAACAATGAAAATGCTGGAAGTTTCACGTTCGACGAGTCACCAGTTTTTGTGGTGGGCACAACCATTTTGTTGGTGCATTTGACAGCCATGTTCATGAAGATATTTGGGTTGCAACAAACTCAAACTGGAAATGGGTGTGGACTAGGGGAGTTCATTTCTAGTACATATCTGGTAGTGTGCTACCTTCCATATTTGAAAGGGTTGTTTGGCAGAGGAAAATATGGGATTCCCCTATCCACCATATGCAAGTCAGCTATCTTTGCATTTCTCTTTCTGCACTTCTGTAGAAAGTAACGTTATCAGTTGATTACTTGAATTTTCAGTTGCCATTGTTCTTATATTTACTGATTATTATTATGAATTTTCAGTAATCATTAAAGCATTGACCATTTGAGGTTGTTTAGGAAATTCAATTCAAGTCATATTTACTCATTTTACCCACATAACTATAGGTTATGCTAATATTAGACTTGTGTAAAATGGATTGTGTTTCATTTTTTTTGTTGGTTTAAAAAGTAGATCACAATTGATAGGAAAGTGAATTGAGCAATTCAATTTAAAGAAAGAACAAGCATTCTTTAAAAACTTGAAAACAAAACTGAGTTCCCTTTAAATATAGAATAATTTCTCAGAGTAACTAACAAAATAAAGTAATTAATTACTCATGCATGCCAAACAAATTATCCAAAAGTAAAACCTGGGAACACTCAAGAAACAAATTCTAAGATAGAGTGGATATCTATAATTATTACAAATTTTTAAAATAATGTTGACATATACTAATTTAAATCAAAGATATTTTAATCGCTTAAACATTTTATTAGGGTCTAATCGTGAAATTATTGACAGAAGTTTTACGTTGGATAATAACTTCGAGATTACTTGTTTTGTAAAGTGTTAAAAAAAAGGAAGGAAAAATCAATAGCAGGAAGGATACATGAATTTTAACAAAAAAAAGTCTATTCAATATAAATAGCAGCATCCTTTATCGTATTATATTTAAATTTAAATGTTGCTGACATTTCAAACATTGGCTTTAGTGGTAGACCCATCCAACCCAGAAAATAATTTAAAGCAAAAACCAAAACAGGCTATTTGTTAACCAAAATCATTTGTAGGCAAATACACTTTTGTCTGACTACCAATTATTGCTGGCATTTTGAAATGGAAAATGTTCACTTTTAACACTTTTAGCCTGTAACTGTACAATGAGTCTAATCTATTTCAGATACGCTCAACACCACAGGTTAAAAACTTTTCTGTTCTGAAGCCAATCACCCTCCGAGGAATCTCAAATCTCTACGCGTGCAACTATTTTTGTCTCTTACAATTTGATCAATGACTAACCAAGGGCACTGAAAAAGTTTGGCTCAAACGCATATTTCAAAGAGTGATAGACACCTTGATTTTAGTCCTCCTTCTCTTGCTTCTTAGTAACCGACTTTTCTCATCCAACACCTTCACTTTCCCATGGTTCCTTGCTTTCATATGCGAATCCTGGTTCACCTTCACTTGGATTGTGATTCTCAACGCCAAGTGGAATCCTGCTGTAACCCTAACCCACCCAGATCGTCTCTTGCAAAGGTATATAACAACTTAAAGCAATTGATGCCTTCTGTTTCGAATCTGGTTTCCTATTCCAATGAAAATTTTTTCTTTGTTCTACCAATACTTCCATAACATGCTAGTTGTTAAATGCTTATTCTTGCTTTTAAGTGGCATCCATGATTATTATACATGTGCTTGTACATTAATTTTTTAATCTCAGTAGGGTACAAGAGCTTCCACCAGTGGACTTGCTTGTTACAACAGCAGACCCTGTACTTGAACCCCCCATCATCACAGTCAACACTGTTTTATCTCTTCTAGCTCTTGATTATCCTACTAACAAGCTAGCTTGCTATGTTTCTGATGATGGCTGTTCTCCTCTTACTTTCTATGCCCTTGTGGAAGCCTCTAAATTTGCTAAGCTTTGGGTTCCTTTCTGTAAGAAGTATAACGTACAAGTGAGAGCACCCTTCAGATACTTCTCTGATGTTACCATAAATAAAAATGAAGACTCACTTGAATTCAAACAAGAATGGTTACAAATGAAGGTAAGTACAATAACCTTGCCCTGCATTATTAACATTCCAAAATAGTCTTCTATCTCCTAAGTTAACAGGCATAATAATGACATAAGCACCGAATATGAGGGCAAATGAAATTAGGAGATGTATATAGAACTTCAAATATTGACAATGAACTACAAAATTTTTTGTCTTTTTGTATTTTTCAGGATATGTATGACAATCTGAGCCAAAAAATTGAAGAGGTGACACACAAATCAATTCCATTCCAACTTGATGGAGAATATGCGGTTTTCTCAAATACTGAACAAAAAAATCATCCAAGCATAATTAAGGTGAAAATATCATGATTCTTAATTTGTTGAGACTGCATATGAGCTAAACAAAAAATTTTAAAAATAAAAAAACATCTTGATAATTATTGTTATAAGAAACTGAAAAAATATTTATACGAACTATTTTTGACGACCTAATTTTTAAATTCTATAATAAAAAAGTGAGCTTTGAGTTTAACTCAACCTTATAAAATCAATTTATAAGGTAAGGTTTACCCATTTATATATATTAATTTGGCCTTTGGTCATATCACTAAGTAATGTGGGATCTCTAATACACCCTCTCTCACATGTCGTCCTACAATTATCTTGGCACAATTGTCCAGTCTTTCTGTCTAGTCCCATGTTCGAGTTGATGTAATCTCGACGTGGAGGAGGTGTGTTAGAAATCTCATATTAGTTAATGATATAATCAAATTAATGTATATAAATAGAGTAAACCTTACTTCATAAACCAGTTTTATGAGATTAAATTAGACTTAAAACACACTTTCATAAAACCAACTTATAAGGTGAGGTTTGCCTCATTTATATACATTAATTTGAGATTTGGTCATATCACTAAATAACGTGGGATCTTCTAACATTCCTGACATACCGACATGTGATCTCTAACATTCCTGACATCCTGACATACGGACATGTGAGAAGTGTTATCTTCCCGTAAATCTATTTACTTTAACATTTCTACTCTTCTATTCTTTCGTATTTACATTACCCATTTTCTATTTATTTCTTGCTTCCAACGGTCAAATTATAAGAAGAAAAAGTAAATTTTCAATTATACGAACATGTTTCGTTCAAACAGCAAAGTTTTTTACATAACATCTTTCTAATTTTTGTACCTAACGAAGTTTCGGTGCCTGCACGTTTAAAGAACAAGAAAGCACTTATTTACATTACGTATGAACAGGTTATATTGGACAACAAGCAAGGTCTTTTTGATGGGTTGCCTCACTTAGTCTATGTATCCAGAGAGAAGAGGCCACAGTACTATCACAATTACAAAGCCGGAGCTATGAATGTCTTGGTAAGTTTGTTAACTGATCTATGTAGTTCATGGAATTTTGATTCTCATTCTTTCAAGTTAACCAAAAATTTAATTTGAATTAATAACTGATATGTGCAGACAAGAGTCTCTGGATTGATGACCAATGCTCCCTTTATGTTGAACGTAGACTGTGACATGGTTGTGAACAATCCCATGATTGTTCTACACGCTCTGTGCATTTTGATGGATTCACAAAGAGGAAAAGACGTTGCCTTCGTTCAATGTTTCCAACAATTCTACGATGGAATAAAAGATGACCCTTTTGGAAATCAGTGGGTGATTGCATTTGAGGTGTTTTTACTTTAAATGAACTTCTAAGTCTACTCTTCACTAGTGAAATTTATGAAGAAGGAGCTTCGTAAACTAACATTTTCTTGTTTTATTATGCAGTACATAATACGGGGCATGGCTGGACTTCAAGGACCTTTCTATGGAGGAACAAATACCTTCCATAGAAGAAACACTATTTACGGTCTTTATCCTGATGAAATTGAAACCGGGATAAAAGGTCCTTCTCTTACCCAAATACACAAAATTTTATATTAATCCTATGTTATTTAATACTTGGTTAATGAACACATAATAATGCTATTCATAGCCGTAAAAGAAATATAAATAAGAATTTTGGTGGTTTAATATTTAAAAACTTAACATAAATAATCAAAATAATATACAGTAATAATTCATGGAGTGGTTGGATACAAGGATAGTTTGGTTTTGATTCCTAACTGGCGGCCCCAACACATGTTTAGTAGTTTGTATCTTCTGCAGGAAAATTAAAAGAAAAGACATTAATGCAACAATTTGGAAATTCAAAGGAGTTCATCAAATCAGCAGCCCATGCTTTGGAAGGGACTGCATATTCTGCTAATGATATTACTCCTTGCAACTTTATTGAGGCAGCAACCCAAGTTGCCAATGGTGAATATGAATATGCCACTTTGTGGGGTAAACAGGTACAGAGCAGAAAAAATAGATATTGTTTAGACAATAGTGAATCATTTTTTTGCAAAAATGAAGTTTGATTAATTAGCTTTGACAATTTTGGAAACTCTAGTTGGGTTGGTTGTATGGATCAATCTCAGAAGATGTACCAACAGGGTTGAATATTCAAAGAAGAGGTTGGAGATCAGAGTGTTGTACCCCAGATCTAATTGCCTTCAAAGGATGTGCACCTGGAGGATTACTCTCTACAATGATACAACAAAAGAGATGGGCCTCAGGCCTCACTGTAGCCTTCTTTGGGAAGCATTCTCCTCTTATGGGGATGCTCTTTGGTAAGATCCAATTCAGGGCAGGCTTGTCTTATTTTTGGCTTACCAACTGGGGCTTGCGTGGTCTATTCCTAGTTTGCTATGTAGCTCTACTTGCATATTGCATGATTGCCAACACCACTATCTTTCCTAAGGTTTGATTCAAATTCCAATCCAGTTTTAATGACAAGGTTATATTATGTACTATGCTAGACAATACAAAGGATTCTCAATTTTTTCTTTTTTGTTCCAGGGACTTGGCCTTTGGATTGCAATTTCTCTTTTTGTGATTTACAATATACATACTCTATTAGAGTACCTTACAATTGGGTTGTCAACAGCACATTGGTGGAACAATCAGAGAATGTGTGTAATGAGAACCACAACTGCATGGTTTATTGGATTTTTGAGTGCTGTGCTTAAGCTATCAGGGATTTCGGATACTGTCTTTGAAATAACAGAGAAGGAACAACCAACTTCTGGTGCTGATGGAAACAACGCAGATGCTGGAAGGTTCACGTTCGATGAGTCTCCAGTTTTTGTGGTAGGCACGACCATTTTGTTGGTGCATTTGACAGCCATGTTGATAAAGTTTTTGGGGTTACAACCAACTCATAGTGGAAATGGGTGTGGACTAGGGGAGTTCATTTCTAGTACATATCTGATAGTGTGCTACTGGCCATTTTTGAAAGGACTGTTTGCCAGAGGAAAATACGGGATTCCTTTATCCACCATTTCCAAGTCAGCAGTGTTTGCATTAGTCTTTGTGCATTTTTGTAGAAGTAATATTATCAGTTAAAGCCTTTATTTTTCTCTAGATATTTTTCCCATAACATCACTTTCTGTAGCTCCTGCCAGTACAATATTCATGGATTAATTTCGAAATTTGTTACCATCCTTTCTATCATATTTTATTTGTAGTTCTGTACTACTATCCTCAATCTGCATAATCAAGCAAGCATATAAGCTGCTTTCAACAGGCTTAATGGCCAAGAAGAAAGCACTTTTGATGTTTCAGGCGTTAACAAAATGCAAATCACTGTTGAGATGTCAATGACAGCTTCACTCTTAAGAACAGTTCTGATTACAACAAAAATATATTCAATTATCATTTGTCTACCAAATATCATTTCTTAAATATTCAAAAGTTGGCAGCGGGAAAAGTTGGTAAGAATAAACTACAGTGCTACAGTTTTATTAGTGAAAAAAATATTAAAAGAATTATCATGGTTTGCATACAGATTTTTCTAATATATAGAACTTGTCTTTATTGATAAAATTTCCCTTTTTTTTTTAGAAATCACACATTGTTTGATATGGCCAAAATCCACTTCTCTTACATTTTAGGTCATATCAACTATTAAGATATCAACTAAAATACATAATTATATAAGTATTTTTTTTTTCTAATTATTTATGCTACTTTAAAATGAACATTTAACAATTTCATGTGAAAGAAAGTTTTTTAAACTTAAAATTAATAAAATTTTATCAAAGATTAACAATGTTATAAAAAATAAAATGAATTGTTTCTGTTATTGATGAAAAGAAAATGGTATATATTTCATCCTAATTAAAAAATAAATAATTATTTCAAATATCAAAACCTAAAGAACATGTGTTCACAATTTGATGATGTCTATTCACTTGTATTGTCATATTCACATCAATTTCATGAAAACGCCAAATCTCATAAATTTGTGATGAACACAGTACATGGTGAGTGAACAACATTGTCAGGTTTCACGTTTGCAATACTCTGCAATTTGCAGTGTGTTTAGGAAACCTAAGGAAGCAACCAGTTCAATTCCTTATTTGCAAGTTGGATGCTCAAAATCTTCTATGTTCCTATTCAACACTTGAGGAAAAGTATTGATATCATTCACTGTCTTCTAAAATACAAGATCTGTAATCTTCCTATGATATTTCCTCTACATGTTAATTTTCTCCTAAAGTTTAATTGATTTGTAAACATGCTGTGTATGTTGTCTTTTCTTAACTATAAGGAACTGTGATTTTATATAAGATATATAATGGCAAGGGTAAGATATTATCTCTTTTATTTTATTATGAGTATAATTTTTTAAGATAATTTTTTTTATAGAAAAGATTATAAGAATTAGATATTAGATAAATTTTATGTCCACTAATTGGAAAAATATTATAATTAATTTAATTTTTTCTAATTTTTCATTTTTACTCTTATTTTTAAAAAATTTGATCTTTTTTTTTAATCTAGTAAATTTTTTTTAAAATTTTTCTCAATTTTTTTCAAAAATTATCATTCAATTTTTATTTCTTTAAAAATAAAAAACATTAAGAAATAAAATATGTAAAATAAATTAATTTTATCTAAATAAAATTTTATTTTAAATAAATTTTAAATTATTTTAATTTGTAACTTTTTTTATTAAAATATTTAAAATTAATGATAAATTTTATAAAAAAAATATTTTCAAATAATAAAATTTATTGGATAAAATAAATATTTTATATGTTTAAATATTTTATATTTTATAATATTTTAAAATTATTAATAATATATAAAAAATCATTATTTTGATATATTTTTACCCATTTTTTTAAGGTGGCTTGAGTTTGTGACTAACGGACATGTGCGCATGTAGCACATGGATGGACGGAATAGAAGAAGAAGGTTAGGCAGGAAACTTTTCAAAAACAGACTAAATAATAATTATAACAGGAACATTTTCAAAAATTACATTTATATCTTTTTTTTTTCAAACTTCATAATCAAATCCCACCAAAAATATAATATTTTAAAAATATATGTACAATATGAAAAGAAATAATAATATAATATTTTAAAACAAATAGAAGATTTGCGTAAATTTTAATATAAAAAACACTGAAACTTATTGTAATAAATAAATATGGCATGCATGTCAACTTTTTTTGTTTGTTTCTTTGATTATTTTAATCTAATTCTTACCCTTCTTCTTTTTTGTGTATTTTGGGTAGTAATACCTGAGGCAAGCATGCCAGGTATTTTTTTTTCCTTCTCCTCTTGTGTCTAATTCTTCCTTCTTCTTTTTTTTTTGTGTATTTTTATTATTCTTCCAAATTTGAGTTCAGATGATAAGCTGAAAGAAAAACACATTGATGAATTTCTGGACTTCTACTACTTCAATCTGAATATTATAATAATCCTAAAAGGAAATGAAATAATACTTATTAAAATAACTTAATGTAAATTTTGTACGTAAAAAAGATATTTTTATTTAAAATTTATTTGAAAAAATTAAATTAATTTATATTTATTTTCTTAGATGAAATTGTATTAGAAATCAAATCGTACTTGAAGTCCACGAAACTCTCAATATGCATCTGATATGAATTTAAAAGAAATGAATAATGAAAGAATATCCATGTTTGTTAAAAGCATTCAAACTAAAAATGAAAAAAAGATAACTCTGTCTTTGTTTGGTTTGGTAATTTATTACATAGAAATTCAGTAATTGACTCATAAATACTTATATGTTTTACTTGTAATTAAACTCTAAAGATGACAGTATGCATGTTTTTTCCATAAAGTTATTTTATGTAATATAGATCTATTTCACATCACCTTTTTCTATTTTGAGAGATATAAAGATAAAATATTTATTCTGTTGAAAGATTGATTATAAGAGCTTTTTTAGTATTTCGTTAACACACGACTTAAAACTTGGACTATAATATGATTGGTTGTACGATTGTAAATTATGTCTTGAAATTATTTAAAAAGAAAGATACTTTAAGTAATTATTTTGAAAAAGAAAAAGAAGAAAAAAAAATCAATATTGATGATAAAAGTTCGGTTTAATTTATTTTTTATTAAAAAATTATTTGAATTAATTTTAAATTTTAAAAAAATATTCATTTAAATCAATTCTATCCATTTTTATTATTAAAAAATCATTAAATTTATAATAAAAAGTTGTTGTTACATTTTTATAATTGATTTTATAAGTATAATCTTAAATTTTTTATATTTATGAATTAATTACATAATTTTATTATTATAATATTTTAATAAATATAAATATAATTTTAATGAAAAATATTAATGTTTATAGTGATTAATTAATTTTAAATATATAATAAATAATTTAGTTTTATTTTTAATTTTCAAATAAAATATTGAATTAAAATAAAAAATAATCTAAATTATATTTTTAGTTTTGGATTTTAAACTCTCAAATAATCACATTTTGGTTTGGTTTGGATTACGTAACAATGGAAAGTTTCCTTGGAAGGATTGATAACCGTATGAATATGAGAATATAAAGGGAGATACTATTCACCCATTTGTAGTGTTGAGTTATCCTTCCATTTCTTGAACATGGGCAACGAAAACACTCTCCCTCTTTATGATAAAATATGGGTGAAGTACACTTTTTCAAGAGTAATGGATTCCTTCACTTTGCTCCTCCTCCTCTTGCTTCTTGGCTACCGTATTTTCTCTCATAACAGTTACACCTTCCCTTGCTTCCTTGCTTTCATATGCGAGTCATGGTTCACTTTCACTTGGATTATCATCATCTCCACTAAATGGTCTCCTGCACTCACCAAAACCTACACAGAGCGTCTCTTGCTTAGGTACTAATCATTCATACTCATCATAGCTAATACTATTAGACAAACTTCTTCTTCTTCTGCTATAATATATGCACCAACTCAACTAATACATGTGTGTTGCCAATAGGGTACCTGAGCCTGAGCTTCCACCAGTGGACTTATTTGTCACAACTGCAGACCCGGTGCTTGAGCCACCTATCATCACAATCAACACTGTCTTGTCTCTGTTGGCACTTGACTATCCTGCCAACAAGCTAGCTTGCTATGTTTCTGATGATGGATGCTCCCCTCTTAACTTCTATGCCCTTCTCGAAGCCTCTAAGTTTGCCAAGCTTTGGGTACCTTTCTGTAAGAACTACAACATACAACTTAGAGTGCCCTTCAGATACTTCTCTGACAACACCAACCCTAACAACACTCAAGATTCCCCAGAATTCATTCAAGACTGGCTAAGGTTGAAGGTATTAGCTTTATCCTCTTTGAACTTGTTTCTGTTGAGAAATTAATTACCAGAAAAAAAAAAGTCTATACACACATCTAAATCTTACACTTTCATCTAATTAAAAATTGTTATGTATATAATAAATTTAAGGGTTTTACTAAGAACGGTTGAAAATCAAGCATACCATGATTGTTGTTTAGAACTTTCTAAATAAAAAAAATCATTTCCTATTAAAGAAAGTTGATAAGTAATACTAAAAAAAATAAATAAAAAATATAATTTTTTTTATAAATTTATCACAAATTTTTTTATCATCATAAATTTATAGATAAAAAATTAATAAAAAATTATTTTTCATAAATAATTAATGATAAATTTTTTAAAAATAAATTTATGAAATTTTTTTAAAAATAAATTAATGAGTTTTTACAAATAAATTTATAAAAAAATTTTATAAAAATAAATTGGTGAGAAATATTTAATAAATAATTAATTATTTTTTTATAAAAATAATATGTAAAAAATATTTCATAAATAATTAAATTTAAAATTGAGAATAAATTTTAATAAAATATTTTTTCTTACCCTGACAACCAATTAAAAGTATTTTTTTGCTATTTATGTTTTTTGAAATTTTTTCTCAAAGTCAACCGCATATGCTATGGTTTTTTAATAAATTTTCGGTACATATATTGTTTTCTTTTATCACCTCTTTGATAAGTCTTGACAAGTTCCAATCAGTCCGGCATAAAAGACAAATTCATTGCTTGAAAAATTCAAGCTTCTTTTTAACTTAACCTAAACTTATCAACATAAAACAAAATAAAGTTTTGCAATTTGAAATTTGTGGACATTATTTGCATCCCAGATGTCAGTGTACCATTTGAAAATTATATCCTAACGTATGGGCAAACTCTCACGACCATTCCAACCAAGAGATGGAACAAAATTTGGCAAGTTTTAAGGGAAAAATATAGGAGTATATGAGTAGTAAAATTATAAAAATAATAATTTTATAAAAAAAAAAAAAAAAACAATGCAAAATCTTATTATCTTTGTTTGCAGAAGGAGTATGAGAATTTTTGTAGTAAAATTCAGAATGCAGCACAAAATTCGATTCCACTTAGAGGAGAATTTGCTGTCTTCTCAAATACACAGCTTAGTAATCATCCAACCATTATTAAGGTACAGTATATATTATTGCAGTTAACCGTACTTGTCCTTTTCTACTCTGTCAATTTGTTTTCTTTCCTTCGTCTCTGTGATGCTGTTTTATCTTTTCAAAATATTTCAATGAAATATCAATTTCTTTTTTAAATTGCCCTTAAATTACTTATTCTTATTCAATATAGTATATTTATTAAAAAATGTATTCTTTTTTAAATATTATAGTAACTATATTACAAAATACAACAGCTAAGTCTATACTCAGTTAAAAAAAATAAGAAAAGAAAGTTATTATAAAATTTTTTGTGCAGCTATAAAAGCTATTATTGTTAGACCTAGTCATGGACCTCTAATATCATGCAAAGGTTTTTTTAGATTAATTTATGAGATATATTTATTTTAGAAATAAATAATAGAAGATTAATTCTAAAAATATCATTTTTATTTGTACATTGTACTATTTTATCCCATGTGACATATGAGACCCAATAAAAAATAATATAATCTTTGCTATTTTCTTCGTTATTGAAAACATATATATTAAAAAGGGACTCAGTCTTTTCGATTACAGTCAATGACATTAAAAAAGGAGACAGTGACCAGTTTACAGTACAATGAATGTTGCTGGAGACTACACGTGAATATGGTTGGGAGCACTGTTCCATTGTCAAAGTTCAACAACTTATCATGCTTGTTTTAACTTGAGAAATCACTGGTTCACATATAATTTTTGGAATACATGCTTATCATAACTTGATCTAGGCATTCATAAATCAACCTATAAAAAGAAAAATGTCACTTAACTACTAAATGTCACCTAACTACTTTATCTTAGCAGAAGAAAAATGTTATTATTTATATGTTAACTGTCTAAAAGAAGAAAAAGAAATTCATGACCCTTGAATACATTGTCTCTTCAATGCTCAATCTGAACTGACATATTAATCAATAAAGGCTTAACTTATATCTTGAAAGAGAAGACATACAGATTCAAAATAAATATTTTTGCAAATGTTGGTAGGTAATATGGGAAAACAAAGGTGTTTCAGACGAGTTGCCACACTTGGTATACGTATCTAGAGAAAAGAAGCAGGAACATCCACATCATTATAAAGCTGGTGCCATGAATGTGTTGGTGAGTTTGATCTCTTCTTAATTAAAGAATAAATTATTGTGTTACTACTAGTCATGTGTACCATTATTTGTATTCAGAAATCTTACATGATCTTAAATCATTAGTTTAATTTTTCCTTTTGATCCCAAACTTATTGCCATTATTTGTATCATGAACAGACAAGAGTTTCTGGAGTGATGACAAATGCTCCCTATATTCTGAACGTAGACTGTGACATGTATGCGCATAATCCAAAGATTGTTCTACACGCCCTCTGCATTTTATTAGATTCAAAGGGAGAAAAAGAAGTTGCATTTTCGCAATGTATCCAGCAATTCTACGATGGATTGAAGGATGATCCTTTTGGAAATCAGCTTGTGGCAAAGTTTTTGGTGCGTCAAGTTTCAAGAAAGCGTTAATCATGTACTATGAGAAGTAATAATAAGCCTCCTTTTCATGTGTTTATGTAATGCAGTACGTAGGGGGTGGATTATCAGGGCTCCAAGGGATATTCTACGTAGGAACAAATTGCTTGCACAGAAGAAAAGTAATTTATGGCCTTTCTCCTGATGATCACATTCAAAGTGGAAAGAAGAATCATGACATTACCAATGGTACTTTGATTTTACTATTATCCTTTTATGAGTCTAAGTTTTTTATACTCATTCTAAGTTTGAAAAGGTTAGAGATGTTTAAATATTTTTGTCAACTGATGAGAAACTTCAATTTTTAAAATTATATTTATCTGATGTACCATGTTACAATATAAATATTTGTGCAGGGAAATTCTCAGAAAAGAAAAGGATATTTGGAAGTTCAGAGGGGTTTGTGGAATCAGCTACTAATGCTTTGGAAGGAAAGACATTTTCTCCCAATAATAATATCTGGAAATATGTTGAGGCTGCGAAAGAAGTTGGTAGTTGTGAATATGAATACGGCACTGCTTGGGGTAAACAGGTAAGCAAAAGAGAAGATAAAAAATAAGTATTCACCAAAACAACAATAACAACAAAAGAGAGAGACATTAAGGGATAAAGTAGCACAGTGAAAATAAAAGTTAATTTGTTCTTGAAAAAGTTTTACTCTTACTTTTTTTGCCATTATTGAAAGTGTTGAGAATGTTAGGTGGGTTGGATGTATGGATCAACATCAGAAGATGCACTTACTGGGCTGAAAATCCACACACAAGGTTGGAGATCTGAAGTGTGTGCACCTGAACATATAGCCTTTATGGGTTGCTCACCTAGAGATGGCATAACTGTAATGGTTCAACAAAAGAGATGGGCCTCAGGCTTGCTAGATATTCTTCTAGGCACCCACTGTCCAATTTTGGGAACCCTATTTGGTAAGCTCCAATTCAGACAGTGCTTGGGCTATCTTTGGGTCACCACTTGGGCCTTAAGATCTGTTCCTGAAATATGCTACAGTCTTCTCCCTGCCTATTGCATCATCAACAACTCTACTTTCTGGCCCCAGGTATCAACTTAGAACACATGCAAATTTCAAACTATAGTACCAGGAATAAATATTTAAATTAAATTTCAATTCTTGTAAAGTATATAAGTGCCTAAATATTCAAAAGTTTAACATACATAATCCTCAATATAATATCACAAAATTTAAATTTTGTAAAAGAATTATTAAAGGTGTTGTTTTAGAATGTTAGTCTTTATATATTTATGAAGTACTTAATTAGATAAAAAAAATGAATTCTATTGTACATATAAACTTAACTTGTGAGGTTAAATGTTTAATTATTTATTTGGTTAATAGCTAGGAAAGTTGTCGGAACATGCATGCATACATAATCATGATTTAGAACCTTAACATTTAAACAATCACTTTTTCTTCCATCAACCTATTTTTCATTGTTTACTCAGTGCTTTCTTTTAAGGCTATAAGTTTTAAGATAGTTACATTAATTCATATCCAGTTAATTACTCAATGCACATATTTTTCACTGTTTCAATGGTGGTTAAATGATGATCCTGCAGGAACTTGGACAGTGGATTCCTACCACTTTGTTTGTGATTTACAACATAACTACTCTTGTAGAGTACTTGAGAACAGGGTTGTCATTTCGAACATGGTGGAACAACCAAATAATGACAAGGATAACCACCACGAATGCTTGGTTTTTTGGATTTCTGGACATCGTGCTTAAGAAATTAAGGATATGTGACACTGTCTTTGAAATAACAAAGAAAGACCAACCATCATCCGATGAGAGTGCTGATGAAAACAATGGTAGATTCACTTTCAACAAGTCTCCAATTTTTGTGCCTGGCACAACTATTTTGCTTATTCAACTCACAGCACTGGTTACCAAGTGGTTGGGATGGCAAGCACCAGTTAGAAATGGTCATGGATCTGGTCTAGGGGAAGTGTTATGTTGTTCATATTTGGTTGTGTGCTACTGGCCATTTTTGAAAGGGTTATTTGGGAAAGGAAAATATGGAATTCCCTTATCCACCATATCCAAGTCCATGGTGTTGGCTTCCCTTTTTGTGTACTTTTGCAAAGCTTATTCAGGATGATCGGGTCATTTGGTTGTTTTTTTATGTATTTTGGTACTTCATCTTCTTCTCATTTTATGCTTCCATTGTGAGCATTGAATAATTGAAACATGAAATATTATTGTAAGATATCAAGTTATGAGAAAAGATCACTTATTTCTGTTTTAAGATTTTTGTTTTGCAGAACTAGACAAAATGAAAACATTTACAAACAAAATTAATTATTCGTGTGTTTAGTTTCCAACTCCTCTTGTTGTTAATAATGGACGTGCGTCCTTTTAAACCAAAAAGAAAGCTTCTGCATTTTTTTCTATGTTTTGATGTGAAATATAAGATACATGTACAACTAACAAACAACCAGACACAACTCAAAAATATGAACTTGATTAGAATATTAATAACTAATATATATATATATATATATATATATATTACACTTATATATTGTATATAAATCTAATAAATAGTAGAATAATAATATTTCACGTGAAATTAAATAAATTTTTTATAATTTTCCCCAAAGTAATATGAGAAACAAAGTATTTGTGATATATAAATTTTGGAAAGGTTAATTAGGATTCAATTATGTGATAAGCATGGTCAAAAGGCATGAGCATGAGAAGCACCAACATCAAAACTTTTAATAATCCAAAATGCAAGTGTAACGGAAAGTTAATTAGGCTCGGTGGTGGCAGAACCAATGTCTCTCCAAAAGTCAAAAACATAATAAATAAACAAGACACACACAAATATATTCCACTTGACAAAAATTTATCTAAAAAAAGAATAATATAAAATATTCATATAGTTCTTCTATTTCTTTTATTTTGAAAATGTGTTGAAATATTGTTACAATTGAAACAAAAACAAATTATTGTATATTAATAAATATAAATATATGATTAGATTAGCATAATATTAGTAGTATGATCGAAAAATAATTACACCCTTTAAGATATGCATTTATTGAAAAACATATAATGAAAAGAAGTGGCTTTCTAAATATAAGATAAAAAAAATGAAAAAGTAAAAAATATTATTAAAGAATTTAATGAGACACGGAGAACAATAAAATGGGATTTGAAGTGAATAAATGTAGAAGGAAACGAAAAAGGAGTGAAGAAGAAGGTAGTGTTTGTTTACCATTGCAGGCTTCAAATTCTCTCTTCTTTCTCTCTAAGCAGCACAACCCCATAATATACACTGCACAGTACAGAGTGCAGAGTTTCAGAGAGAGATGGGTTTGAATTGTGGTGGCGTTGTGGTCAGGTTTGGTTTGTGGGTGGTGGCGCTCTCCATTGCAGGGTACATAGTGGGTCCTCCTCTCTACTGGCACCTCATCGAACTCCTCAACCATTCTTCTTCTTCTTCTTGTGCTCCTTGCGTCTGTGATTGCTCTTCCCAACCCATCATTTCTATTCCCCAAGGTATTCTTCTTCTTCATACTATACTTTCGCACTAATTCAATTCCACCCCAATTACCCTTTTCCTTTTCTGGCTTCAACATCTTATCAATTTCATCTTTCCTCAAAATAACTGCTTTCATCATTTCATGTGTTTCGAATTTAGATCTGTTTCTGTTTTTTTTTTTTTCTTTATTTGATTAATATTGTTACTAGTAGAATAAAATGTGTCTTAGGTCTCTCAATTTGTATCACGTGACGATATGGGGACCTATTAAGTAGCATAAACAATATTCAATAGGCATGCCCTAGCTTAGGCTATAGCTTCCCTTAATTAAATATTAATTTTTTGTATAAATGATATGGTGAAAGAAAATTTTGTTAATTAATTACCAGTGTCACCGTTTTGCTTGGTTATATGCAGTTGTCGCATAGCATCACTATGAAACTAACAATAAAGAAAGTGTATCCTTCTTTAGCCTATTTATATTTTAAATTATAATAACTACTAACCTACAATAGCCTTGAAACATTTCTAAAGCCTTAGCTTGCTTATCTTTAATAAATTTGTAAATTTTTTGTTTCTGTATGTACTGTCAAAGCAATTCTAGTTCCAATTGAAGGCTGTTGTTTCATTATGATTGTTGCTGCTTTCTCTTGAATCCACACCAAATCAATCATATGCTTATTCCAGTTTCTTCATCTGTATTTGTGCAGGGCTTAGCAACTCTTCCTTTGAAGGTTGGTCTGTGTCTTCCTAAATGAACTCCAGTAAAATATTTCAGTTGATGTACTGTGCATGAGCAAACCTTTCTTTATTATCATGACCTCTCTGTGAATGAATTTGAAACACACTTGTATGATGATAAGAGCTGAAGTTACATAGTTACTCTCACTCACTTAATAAGTTAGCTCGTCTCTTTCTAGGTTCGGTGAACTATAAGGGTCTGAAATCTCTTGTGCCTTGAATGTATTTTCCCTTTATAAAAACTGATTCATTATTGCCAAATTTTCTTGTCTTTGAAAAAATCTATTATTTAAATATCGTGTAGTATATAATATAGAATATAGTTTATGTCAACATAGTACTTTACAGTGCTAAACCAAATCTTGGTACTTAGCTAGTGTTGAAAACAATTTTCTCTAAGGCAACATATAATCTTTTGTGTTCAAATAAAGGTATGAACTTGCTTGAGTTACATGTTATTTCATGTTTTGGGTGTGATGCATCATTTTCATTATTAATAGGAAATGGTCATGAAGTTAACATAAGGGGATTTCTATAAATTAACTTATTCATAGTTAATTTTAGTCTATGGAAAAAAAAAATTGCATTTTTACTATAAGTGTTTTTAGATAAATTTATTCAAACAAACTCTTATATTGGATAATATTGTCTGCATGAAGATGAGATGTAAAGCTTGAGGACAGAATTTTTATTTTGCCTGCAGCTTTCATCACAACATACTGTCTCTATGACTGTTTTTCATATCCAACTTCTGTTTCTTTTCTTGATTAATTTAATTGTCATTTAGATTGTGCAAAGCACGATCCAAAGGTGGATGGAGACACCGAAAAGAATGTTGCGGAGTTACTGTCAGAAGAACTAAATCTCCGGGAAACTGAATCTTTGAAAAATTTGCATCGTGCTGACATGGCTCTGCTGGAATCTAAGAAAATTGCATCTCAGTATCAAAAAGAAGCAGACAAGTGTAATTCAGGCATGGAGACATGTGAGGAAGCCAGGGAAAAGGCTGAGATGGCCTTAGTGGCCCAGAAGAAGCTCTCTGCATTGTGGGAACTGAGAGCTCGTCAGAAAGGCTGGAAAGAAGGGCTTGCCAAATCTAGTACTCGCTCAAAAGGGAAAGTACACACTGCTTAGACTGGTGTGGCCTCCATGTACTCATTGCATGCTAGATTGGAAGTGATATATATAGTAGGGTAGTAGCTAATCATCATAGGTCCCATATAATTCAGGTATATTCATAAAAGGTCAAAATTGTAAAAAAAACAATACATATACTCTTGTATTTCTAACTTCCATTTCTGGTACCTATTACATATGTAAGACTGTTGAAAGCTGGAAAATGTTAAGGTTTTTTGTGACAAACTTACATCACAATATTGTGTTACTTGTTTCTGAAAGTTCTGTTTTCATAATCGATTCTGACTGTAGCTTATCCTAGAAAGATAGCATTGAACATCAGCAATAGTAATTTTTATTTGCCTAAGATGTGCATTAAATCTAACTGAAAGTAGGTCACCAAATTGTTTATGCAGTGAGGAAGGATTTATTTACATATATTTGAATATCCTTTTATATAAATATTAAAGTAATTTTTTATAAATAAAAATTGCGTTCGATAGAAATTATTTTGTACTAGCTTCTTTAAGAAATGATTTTTAAATTAGACATATAGATAAACTAATTGAACTGTAAGATCTGTTTGTGAATTTTTCTCCCCTGTTCTTAGTGTTTATTGCATCTTCAGTTACCAACTTCAAGTTATTGCCGAATAATATAATACGACAAAGCTCGGAACATTGCTCGAATTGGCCTCTCCCTGTTCTTAATTAGTGTCTTATTTAATTCCTATAGTTCTTTCGTTTAGAATTTAATTGAAGTTTTGCCCACAAGAGCTACAACACGGGATGTCTTAAATAGTTTCTAGAAAGAGTTGGATCAGTACAAGGATGAATACTCATCTTGAAACCGAGAGATAGTAGAAGATCTCTTATGAAGTTTTTGTGCATTACCTTCAAATCCTACTGTTCTTAGATGAAGAATTGCAAAGAGAGAAAAAAAAGATATTTAAGATTACCTCAAATCAGAATATCAAAGTTGAAAAAATAAAAAACAAGCAAGTGCAGAGGAATTTGGGAATATCTCAAATCTATATATCAAGCACTATGCACTTTATTTTTTATTTATAGTTATGATTGTATATTTCATCATCTAAAGTGAACCTCATATTTAAGTTTGTTTTTAATGATTTGGAATCTTTAAAATTGAAAGAAAACAAATAAAGAAATTAAGTGTATTTATAATGTTTTGCTATCTCGATATTAAGATACGATTTTAAAAAAAAAATAGTCTTTAATATAAAGTAGTTTATTATTTCAATAATTTTAATTTTTTTATCAAAAACCTAGAAAAGTAAAGTACTTTCAGAAGCAACAAAAAGTAACAGATCAAAATAATTTTTCAGTGAAATTGTTTAGGTTTAGACACGGTGAATTAAGTTGTGAAAATAGTTTTAGAATGAACAAAGTGTGAGTAAAACAACTTCATTCTTTTTTTTCTGGAAGAATGGGATTAGGCCCCGAACCTATCAACAACAACATTAAAAAGCAAAAGTGAAAGTTGAAGAAAAGACAGTAACAAGGGTGCAAGGTATTTCATCATTTTGATAACAGAGACAAGACAATTCTGATCCTAATATGATAAAAAAAAGGTGAAAAGTACTAGGCAAAATCTTCATCAAGTGGAAAATATAAAATCAATATTTTTAAAAAAGAAGATATACTGTACTAGACGTATCATCTTCTAGTCATATCAACTATGATTTTTTTCTGTAATGATTATGTATATAATTGTGTCTTCTTATAGATAAATTGACCATGTTTCTTGTTTCCTCATCTTCCTCTTAAATGAATGATGGAAGAAAGAACAACATGATGAATCTGGTTTGAATCAATAAATCCTTTATAAAAAAGAGAAAAAAAAAAAGAAAGAAATGAGAGAGAAGAGAGATTTTCATCGTATGTTAACAAATAAATAAATATATATATATATATATATATATATATAAAATATAAAATAATTTATGATGTTGTATGTAATGATAGTTACTTTCAAATATTTTTTTACACATGATATATTTTTTTGTTTTTATTATAATAATAATAATAATAAATAATTAAAAATAATATTAAAATAAATAAAATTGATACCAATAGATAAAGTTATCCTTTCTTAATTAAATAATCTCATTTTCAATTTTTTTTTCTTTTTTTGTTACCATTATTTCCGGGTCCTAGTTTTTTATCCAAATAGATCCAACAACATAAATTAAAATATAAAAAAAAAATTGTACCCACTTCATCCCTTTCTTCCTTTGGGCTCAGAATTGATAACATAAGAACATAAAGAGAAGAAACAAGGGAAGGAGAAATAGAATATCTGATAATAACATATGGAAAAACCATAAAAAATACAAGTAATAACAAGAATATAAATAGGACAATATATCAATAGTATAAAGACTAAATTATCCTCAACTAATAAATACTAATCAATATATAATATTCTATATAATATCCTAACAAGAATATCCCATTTGTAAAGATTCGGATCTACTAGTTTTAGAATTTTTTTTTTTTTTTAACCATGATATTTAATCATACTTTTATACGAGGATAATAAATTTTAGATGATTCAATTAAGATACTTATTTGTTTATGTGTATTTACTTCTGGTTTTCATTAAGATAATTCATATTTGTTGAATGAAGGAAAATGAGGGAAAAAAAAGATAATATAGTATATTTGGTAGAAAGAATAAAAAGAGAATAAATAGTTTTAAAAAAATATTGTGACCTTACTCTACTATTTTTATTCATTTTTCTAATGTTTTTCTTCTTCAACTAAACATCTTTTATTTTTTATTTTATTTCTCCACTATACCAACTTAATTTTATGTTATTTCTTTATTCTCTCTACCAAACAAAAAACACAAGATAATAACACGAAAATGTCACCAAAAGTTATTCTAACATGGATATTTATCATCACAATCTTTATCATATTTTTTCGTTGAAATGTATTTAAAATATTTTGTATAGATCTAATAAATTATTTAATGATTTTTTACAATTTTTAATAAACCATAACCAATGAAAAAAAATATTAAAGTTGCAACTAATATTTCACTCATTTGATCTCATTGTTGCTACATTCTATATCGACAACTAGTTAAAATGAATTGATGCATTAAAAAATATGGTAGATGATAATGGATGATGATGATATGGTGAAATTATAGGATTTTAAGATTGATGAATTTTTTTTAAAGGAAAATAAAATAAAAATAGAGATTTCGAATAATCTCTTAATTATTATGGTTTGTTAAAAATAATTAATCGAGTTGTCCTGTTTATACTAAAAGTAATCCTATTTAAATAAAAGAACAAAAAACTTCCTAAAGATAAATAAGTTCTCTGAAAATAAAACACAGATTGAAAAAGATAATGATTCCAAATGGATATGAAAGGATTAATTTTCCTATGAATATAAAAAAAAACTGAGAAGATAAGATTCCTAAAATTAGGTAATATAATTATTATTTTTAAGAATTATAATTATTTTTAAAATAACAGAAAATTATAATTATTCTTAAAATGACATAAACGTAATTATTTTTAACCCTATAAATAAATTAATCTTGAAGAGTAAAAATAATTTATAAAAGCTATCTTGAACCACCATCCTTTTATCTCTATCATTAAAAGTATTTTTAATATATATTTTCAAAATAAATCTTAATGGTTAAATATTATTATATACAATAATTTGAATTATTCATTACCAATTTAAAATAAAATCCATATATTTAGATAATTTATTTGTTATAAGTTTCAATTATATTGCAATTTTTTACTAAAAATATGTACTTTATTATAAAATTTATTTATGTTAAAACAAACGTTTAATAAACCATTCAATGGTAGATTATTTTTGGGAGAGATTTTTAGGCATAATAATGAATTGTTTGATATGTGGTATTTGAATAGTCCAAAAGTTAAAATTAATAATTTTTAATTACCCTAATTTAAAAGCACATAATTTATTATTAATTAAAAAAAGTCCCATTTATATCAAAGTTTTGTTTTTTTTACTACTAAAATTTTATACATGTTATAAAATTTTGCATATTGCATTAATTCATTAATTAGTGTTATAAAGTCATATGTATTAACATTAATTTAAAGTTGTATGTCATGAATAATATTACTACGTTATCAATCAACTTGTCATTTGATAAGTCAACTGATTATAATGTCCACTCGAATAACAGTAATAAAAAATTAAATAAAAATGATAAAATTAGAAAATATAACGACAGAAAACGTTGAAAAAACTAAAATGATAATAATAATAATTAAATAACAAAATGTGTAATTAAATAATTATACATTTGTTTTAAATTATATTTTTAAATTAATAAATTAAATTCTTCATTTTAAAAACACTTAATTTAATATTTTTTTATATTTTCACAAAGTTCAGAAGAATTAAATTTACAAAATATATTATACTTAAATTTAATATTTAATAAAAAAATTATTACTATAAAATTAATAAAAGAAATAAATTTATATTTTTAATCTAAAAATTAATTAATCAACTTTTGAAATACAAGAATCAAAGTAAAATTAAAAAAAAATGTTAATCTTAATTTATATATATTATATATAAAAGTAGGAATTTATTCACTTTAAAAATAAATAAATAAAATAAATTTTCATTTTTTATCATTTATATTTTTATAATTTAAATGATTTAAAACAATAATTCATTTAAATTAAATGAAGGATGAGGATTAAATTTAATTCTTTAAATTTTATTTAATCAAATAAATGTTTAATAAAGTAGGAAGAAAGATTTAGTAAGATAATGAAGAGATTGGTATTTAGTTTTGTCATTCCTGATGAAGAACCCTAATCCTTACCCAGATTAATAGTATCATTCCATTAAATTAAACATAGAACTTTGTTTTTTTCCTGCAAGTTCATATTTTAAAAGGTTGTGAGAAATAGCACTCTAATTAGTTTATTATAATTTGTAGTAGAGAAAGTGAGATATGATTAAAAAGCACTGTCATTGGAATCATTCTGACAATGCACTAGCAGCCATGCCATGATTGCTTCCTTTAAAAGGGGAAGTTCTGAACATAAACCAATAAAAGAACTTCATTCTTAGTTTCACTTTCTTCATCTCTTTCCATGGCCAATCAAAATACCCTTCCTCTTTACCAGAAAACATGGCTCAAACACACCTTCTCAAGAGCAGTGGATTCCCTCATCTTCCTCCTCCTTCTTATTCTTCTTGGTTACCGTCTTTTCTCTTATCACCATTATTCTTTCCCATGGTTTGTTGCATTTCTATGCGAATCATGGTTCACCCTCACTTGGCTCACCACCATTAGCACAAAATGGACTCCTGCACAAATCACCACACACCTTGACCGTCTCTTTCTTCGGTAAATTTTAAGTTTTTCTCTGTCTTTCTTCTTTTCTAGATTCCTTTCTTTCTTGATTGTTTGTATTACTAATGTGGTACTTTTCTGGACTTATTATGAAGAAAAAGGTTTACCAGATTTGAATAACTTTTATTTTATTTAATGATATCATTTCAAAATCTCTTTCAACTAATCAAGATCTTATTTTTAATGATTTCTTTTATTTTTATGTTAATTCTTAATTGAAAACATTTAAGAAAAGAAACACAAATATTAATCATTAGTTAAAGATTTTAAAGTTAGCTTTTTATTAAGAGGTAAAATGTGCTTTTTATGATTTTTAATATTTTTATCAGAATCTCTTTTTAATTATTGAATGAAATTAATAGGATTAAATTACGCTGATTCTTTTTCTTAATTAGCATAGACTATTAGTTAATTTCGTTTGCATTTAAGTTTGAAGAATTAATATTTGTGTTGACTAGAGAGTCTATGGATGATGCTCTTTTTGTAACAGGGTAGGTGAGCTTCTGCAAGTGGACGTGTTTGTGACAACAGCAGATCCTGTGCTTGAGCCACCTATCATCACAGTCAACACTGTGTTGTCTCTTTTGGCCCTTGATTACCCTGCTAACAAGCTAGCTTGCTATGTTTCTGATGATGGTTGTTCTCATCTTACCTACTATGCCCTTGTGGAAGCATCCAAATTTGCTAAATTTTGGGTACCTTTCTGCAAGAAGTACAATGTACAAGTTAGAGCACCCTTTAGATACTTTTCTGAGGAAGCCACAGTTGAGAAGAATGACTTTCCAGAGTTTGAACAAGAATGGTTAAAAATGAAGGTAATTTATTTATGGTATTGGTCATTTTGTGTACCAAAAGAGAAAGGTTAGTTGTACACACACTCTGCAATGATTGAGACAATACTTTTTCCATTTTCTTGTATTGGTGAAAAAAAGAGAGAATATTTATCATTATCAGTGTTTCCTCTTCTTTTTTTCTCGTATCTTTAAAATGAATGTAAAGGGTAAAAATTAAAGTGTAGATTCTCCTACAAAGCTTAAATTGGCAGTTTGTGTTCATATAATTTGCAGGAAGAGTATGAACAACTTAGCCGTAAAATTCAGAATGCCTCCGAAGAGTTGAATCCGTGTCCACTCGTTGGAGAATATGAAGTTTTCTCAAAAGCACAACTAAGAAATCACCAAACCATAATTAAGGTACATTGCTTTAAGCCTTTTTGTATAAATATTCATACATCACATATTATTGGTATTGGCAATTTGTTCACTAGCATTAGTGAATCACATTTTTTTGAAATGCCAAATTTTCCTATCTAATCACTGAATCATATCATGATATTGTAGTTATCATAAATATATAGGAGTGCAAGAAAAAATGTCTAATTTTCCATTTCAAAAATAATAATAAGTGCCTTTAAGTGGTACAAAATATGAAGCAGTGTTTCATGTTATGCTGGTAGGTCATATGGGAGAACATAGAAGGACTTTCTGATGAAGTACCTCACTTAATCTACATATCTCGAGAAAAAAGGCCACAATATCCTCATCATTACAAAGCTGGTGCCATGAATGTGTTGGTAAAGTTTATTTTGATCTAAAATCAAACCTCTCTTTATCACAAATTAATGTACTTCTTTCTTTTGATCTAAAATTTCCCATCATTTGTACTTTGACAGACAAGAGTCTCAGGGTTGATAACAAATGCTCCCTATATCCTAAACGTAGATTGTGACATGTATGTGAACAATCCCAAGATTGCACTACACGCACTGTGCATTTTGCTTGATTCAAAGGGAGAAAAAGAAGTTGCATTTGTTCAATGTCCCCAAAGATTCTATGATACAGTAAAGGATGATGCTTATGGAAATCAGCTGGTGGCTTTGCCTATGGTGTGTCAAATCATTCACCAAACAAATTTACATTCTGAGAAAGCTAGCAATAGGTTTGGTATGAGAAATAAATTTGCATTCATGTTATGTGTGATGCAGTACATAGGAGGTGGATTTGCAGGACTTCAGGGGATTATATACGCAGGAACAAATTGCTTTCACAGAAGAAAAGTTATTTACGGCCTTTCTCCTGATCATGATATTCAAACTACAAAGAAGGATTTTGGTTTCATTGATGGTACTTCTTACAATGTTAACTAAGATTCACTAAGCTTACATGCTTTCAAAAATTCTCAGATGAATATAATCGTTGAAGGAAAACATGTTAGAATTTAGTCTTAATGTGTTACATATGTTGTGAAGGAACAATATCAGAAAAGAGAAGAGTGGAAATATTTGGAGCTTCAAAAGGGTTTGTTGAATCAGCTAAGGATGCTTTAGAAAGGACGACATTTACTCCAAATGAAAACCTTTTCAAACCTATCGAGCTTGAGGCAGCCAACCAAGTTGCTACTTGTGATTATGAGTACAGCACCGCATGGGGTAAAAAGGTCAGAAATAAAAAATATTTTTTTATTATTAATAAATTTTGATGTATATTATTAAAATATCAATTTAAGGACTATACATAAATTTTATTTTAATTTTAATATGTATTTAAAATATTAAAAGCTTATAGATTTTTATTTTATTTTAATTTTTAACATCAAATAATTATGATTTGTATGTTGACTATGGAGAATTTGTTAGGTGGGATGGTTATATGGATCAACATCAGAGGATGTACTTACTGGGCTGGTGATGCATACAAAAGGTTGGAGATCTGAACTCTGTTCACCAGATCCAATGGCCTTCATGGGCTGTTCACCTCAAGATAACCTGGGCCAAATGGCCCAACATAAGAGGTGGTCCTCAGGGTTGTTTGACATTTTCCTCAGCAGCCACTGTCCAATTTTTGGCACTCTATTTGGTAAGCTCCAATTCAGAGAGAGCTTGGCTTATATATGGCTCACAAATTGGGCTTTACGGTCTCTCCCTGAAATATCTTATGCCCTTCTCCCTGCCTACTGCATCATTACCAATTCCACTTTCTTGCCTAATAAGGTCAGCTCAAAACACATTCACTGCTTTAACCTTTTTATCAGTTTCATTGTTGCATTTATTGGTTTCACTCATTTTCTATTATTCCATGCAGATGTCAAATATTTTCATTCAAAAGTGTTCAAAAAATAAAGATAGCTCTAAAGTTGTACCAAAATCATTTAAAGAAGGATTCTTGATTTAGCACCTGTTCCTCTATGTTTTACTATAAGAAAACTATATCTAAAATACTTATAAGAATAGGTGTCTTCAAAAAATAATTATTTGGTTTCTCAAGAGAAAATAAAGAGTTGTTTTTTTAACAGATTATCAAAAAATAGATGTAAAAATAGTTTTTCTTTTAAGCTGTTCCACAGACAAGAGCTTAATTTTAAATAACATTCTCTTTTCTTATTCTAATCTGTGTTTGATTTTGAATTCGAAAATTCAAATAATGATTTATGCAAACACTTGACTACCCAAATTATGATTTATGAATTTCAGGTGGAAAAATTGCTTCTTTTTTATGTAAAAAGTACGAAAATTCACAGTAATTACCTTTGTAGCTAAGAACACATTATTTGATGTTTCAATTGTATGTAAAAACGATGATGTTGCAGGAAGCGGGCATGTGGTTCCCTATCAGTGTATTTGTGATGTACCACGTAGGTACATTATCAGAGCACTTGATATCAGGGTTGTCAGCTCGAACATGGTGGAACAACCAGAGAATGGGAAGAATAACAACCATGACTTCATGCTTCTACGGATTTTTGGACATCCTCCTTAAGCGCTTGAGGATATCTGACACTGTCTTCGAAATAACAAAGAAAGACCAACCTTCTAACAATGAAAACGTGGGAAGGTTCATATTCAACGAGTCTCCCATTTTTGTACCTGGCACAGCCGTTTTGGTCATTCAACTCACAGCGCTAGTTACTACCGTGTGGCGGTGGCAACAAGTTGAAAACGATGGTGGATATGGGCTAGGTGAGGTGTTTTGCAGTGCTTATGTGGTCCTCTGCTACTTGCCTTTGTTGAAAGGACTGTTTGGGAAAGGAAAGTATGGAATTCCCTTATCCACAATATGCAAGGCAACGCTACTAGCTTTCTTCTTCGTTCAGCTCTGCAGGAGTACCATTACCAAGTGATCAGTTTTCACTTGGTCCACTTTGATCTGTTGTAATTCCAAGGTTTCGTCGAATTATGTTCACATTGTAGACGTATGTGGTATTGATTTTTGACAGAACATTGAATATCATCAAGTTCTACCAGTGGGAAGATCTCTAACAAAAGTCACTTACTGATGTTCTATTTTGCAAATCACAAGTCAATGCAAACCTTTGTTTTAAAGTGTTTCGTCCTACTTTCACTTCAGATTTTTTTTTTTAATGGTGTATCCAAAAAAGGAAAGAAAAATAAATAGACATGTTAGCTGGAAACAATCATGCTACTTTATAAATTGAATTTACAAATGTTATCTACTACTCATATTCCCCCTTTCTTTTCTTTTTAGTGGGAAATGACAAGCAGCTCAAATGAGCATAAATATCGACAGCTAAAACGCCTAAAGCTAAAGCTGACACATCAAAAACACCCAAGAGAAAAATCGATGCCTTTCATCTCTTTCTCTTGGAAGTAATATTTGCTTAGAAAGAAAGAAATGAAAGAGGATGCCCAAGAAAATGACGGGAAGGAGAAGGAGAAAGATATGAAAGAGGATGCCAAGAAAATGACAGGAAGGAGAAGGAGAGAACAAAGCGCCCTACAATAATAGATGCCCCCTATGTATAAAGTTGAACATGGGATGGACGACCTATTGGCTTTGCGAGTTATATACAGAGAAAAGTTTATTAACGAAGGGTGATATAGCCGCAAGCAACGCCATTGGACACTCCTCGTGAGGTAGATGACCACATCCGGATATTGCAACCAGTCTCTGCACGTGACATGGGAAACAGAAATATTAGCCAACTTAGAAAATAAATGTTTGGGAAATTAAAAGTGGCGACACAAGAAATAATAAGAAAAGAAATTAAATTGTGTAAAGTATCTTTCTCCTTCCATTTCCACTCCTTCCTTCCCCTACCAACGCACACCCTACTGACCCCCTAGTTTGTCTCGTTCCTAAATTCTGGAGCATTCATGAACAACAGATAGAAACTAGAATACTTACAGAATTTACAAATTTGGAGGCCATTGCTTGACAATATTTCGTTGAGACGAGTGAATCTTCAGCACCGGCTATGACCAACACTGGAATGTCTTCTACAGATTGTAGCAATAAGTCTGCATTTTTTGCAGAGAGGATGGTTTCCGATGACAATTTACAAATCTCGTGAAGTGCTTCATCCCATCCTTCTACATATAGTGGAGCCTACACGTTTTAAAGAACAGTCACTAATAACACAAGTCAATCAATAAAATATTTTTCCAGAATTGATAACAAAAGCACGAGGAACAACCCAGACGGTAAGTAAAGAGGGGCAAATAGATCACATAAAAAGGTTTCTAAGCTAGAATTTCAGTCAGTAATATCACAACAAGAAAATATACAAGGCAACGACAATATATGTAAAACTAATAATATACTAGAAGATAATATACGTAAACTAATAATACTATGTATTCAATACGCCAAACAAAGTAAACAAAACATCGAATATAAGTGCCCTTTGGGAAGTGAAGTTCGTGAGTTAATTATTTTCCATTTGCCTCTACATCAAGTAATAATTTTACATTCTACACAATTAATTATTTCTCCGGTTTGAAATTTACAAATGGAAAAAACATCTCCTGCACAAGTAGTTTAAGGTACAGCACCTTATAGAAGTGCCTTTTGGAAAGGACATATGTAAAACTGCAAAAATCATAAAAAATATTACAAGTAAAATAATATTATGTATTCAATATGCCAAAACATTGTAAACAAAGCATGGACTTATAGGTGCCCTTCGGAAAGTATAGTTCGAGTTAAATATACGCCATTAATCTACATCAAGTAAGAATCTTACATTCTACACAATTAATTATTTCTGCAGTTTGAAATTTTTAAAAGGAAACAACAGCTCCTATACATGTAGTTGAAGGTACAGACGCACCTTATAGAGAGTCAAAACTTCTGTTGTCAGTTTGGTAGCATCATACCATGACCGCCGATTCACCACGTGGGTGATTTCGGTTCGTAGTAGTGGACGAACCAAATGTTTCTTTCCAAGTGATGTATGCAGAAGGATTTTAGCAAAGGAAGGAACTACTTCCCTTGACAAGTTAACATTCAACAATACAACCCCTTTCACTGTAACCTGAACGACAGAAAACAAGCCTAACAACTTCATCAAATGTGAAATGAACATTAACCACAAAATATTACCTTAAACATTAAGAATTAGCTTTGATCATATAACTTTATGGAATGTAACATGAACTATAAAAGTCAGATCTTCACATACATTAAAAAATATATACCAACCTACCTAACATACCCTTTACCATGGAATCCAGTTTTTTTATCTGTCTTCATCGTTCTGTTGCATAATTAGCAACATGAGACACAATAGGCTTAGATATATGAATTTGTATGCAAATTTTGATGGTAGATTGTGATCACACACGTCAAAAATTAAATAAAAAAAAAAAAAAAAACATCATGTTGCTTAAATTTCTTAAACCCCCTGTTGTTTGGCTGGAAAATTTAAAGGAATTATTGCTATTACAATACACATCAACTAACTTCTTTTAGTTTATCAGACCAGCTTCACAGGTCTAGGTAAAAGTTCAGCAGTACGATGCAGCTAATTGCGCTAATTAAGATACTAACTATAATGTAAGGAAGCAGGAAGAAATACTCACATTGAAAGAAGTGATTGATGTTTGAACTCTCTGTGCAGCCATCAGGGCAAGCAATCCTCCATCATCATGACCAATTAGCACAACTGAAGAAAACCCAATCTCAGAACAGAAAGACAACAGGAGACCAACCTGGAAAACCAAATCAATCAGATATGTAAATAAGATAAAACCCAGATTAGAAACTAAATACTGATGTGATTTTAACAATGCAAAGACTGTCTGTTATTTGGACAATGTAATGAGTACCACATTCAGTAGAATAGGAAGTCCAGTGTGGTACATTCAGTAGAATAATTTAGTCTTTTGGGATGGACTCGTGTATTTAGGTCATAACAATTTATGTTTTTGAAAGTTGAGCTATCGAAAAGGCCACTGGTGGACGAGATATAATACATCAAGGACTAGTAGGTAAGTAGTGAAGTTCCCAAAGTGCTGATAGTGTAAAGCCACTGTTGGCTCATCAAAGGAGACGACAATGTTAGTATCAGACTGGTTATGGTAAGAAGCTCAAGTAGTAAATGGTCATGCAGCTCTCCCACGTAATAGACTAGTTTCTTGGGTTGAGGCTCTCCTTGTGTGCTTAAGTCATAACATGGATAAACTGAAAGCTCCAGTATCTCCTTCAAAAGGAACTGGTACATGAAACTAGAAAAAATAAAATACTAAATGACTTCTCTAACAACTCATGTTAAGGATTCATAGTAATCACCTGGGTTTCAAGTTTATAAGGATTAGGCAGTTCTTTTTTCTCCCAGTCCTCCCGACTCAGTCTTGAAGTCAATCCCCAACCAGGCCTATCAAAAGCAGCAACTGTGCAATTACTCTGCCGGGCTAGAGGTCCCATTACATGACGCCAAGAGAAGACACCTCCACCAAACCCATGTATCAAAACAATGCCTACTTGACCAAAGTCCTCTACATTATGCTCCAAAGACAAAGACTCTAATTTAGTTGTTTCCTCATCTTCACAAATTTCATCTAGATGCAAAACAGGGATTTCTTCATTAAGATGGGGAGAGGTTACTGGACCATCTAAAAGAGGAGCATGTAGAGATGAGCCACAGAATTGATTGCTATAGCTTCGGTAGAGTTGCCGATGGACTTTTGGAGATATACACGTCAAATGTCTATTAAACTTTGACAAACCCCCAGCCATTGATGAAGTGGAGCAAAATGTTGAGGACATGTTCAGTGAAGCAGACCCAGGCATGCTGAGCTTGTAATGGAGAGTAAGACCTTGGCAGGGGATGAATAAGCTCTCCGAGTCTGCAAGTAATCTGAGTGGCAGTTCTTCATCACGAGCTGTTCCAAAAGGCCTCCTTTTTATTTCACCGTCGCTTTTTGGGGTTCTCCCCTCGGAGGGAACAGGGGACCGAGGGACCTTCTGATAACCAGAAAAAACATTCTTGCACGAAAGGACCTGCTTAATTAGAGAGAAATAAACAATTTTTTTTAGCATGCACATCAGCAAAGTTACTAATTCTCATTAGTTCAAAAATCTTTAGAGATATTTTAGCATGCGCATCAGCTTAGAGATATTTTAGCATGCGCATCAGCAAAGTTACTAATTCTCATTAGTTCAAAAATCTTTAGAGCTGAAGGAATATGTTGCCACCACCTATTTCGAAAGAATAAAAAGAAAGAAAAAAAAAAAACCTTCCGATGGCCGGATACAAACTTACCGCTTCGGGGTCAACTCGATGAAACATGAGCTTTCTCCTTGCTCTGCAGCTGGTTCTGTAAGCAACCACAGTGTGGCCCAGAGCAAACACAACTGACGAGAGAAATAAGACAGGCATTCCCCATGACTTCTTTAAATGGAGTCTCTGTCTTGTAGGGGAAATAGTGGCTTCTGCTTCAATCTGGGAATTTACAGAGAAAACACAAGCTTTGACTGATAGGAGGACAATTGAGAAAAAGGAAGACAGAGTCACAGTTCCAAGGTAAGGACCATGTGAAAGAGCCGGGCCATCACAAATGGAATAAACACCTGCATTCAGTTAAACAAGCAAAAAAAGGCCGAATATGAGAACCAAACTTCGTATATATAAAACCACACTAGTTAACACGTAGAAAGAGACGTTACAACTGCACCTCATACAGATTCTGTATACAGAATACAATTTGAGAAAAATATAAAAAAATCATTCTGTGATAAATTCCAACCAAACGGTATAAGAAAGGAGATAGTTCTGCTTAAAATATAAGTCAAAAAATATATTTCTCGTCAACGTGCTCTTCATCACTGTTGAAAGACAATCTGATATCTGTGTCAAGGAGTACGAGAAATGATTTCCAAAAAAACCAACGAGCAGAAGTATAAGGATAAAATAAAATAAAACAAAATAACGAACAGATGGTTCGGTAGACAACTTAACTAACGTATGCTCCACCTTCAACACACTCAACCTCAAGAAGAAAACGAGAAAAATGGCACAACGAATGATTCAATGAAGAAGAGAATCATCATCATCATTGTGCAACGTGATACATAATGCAAGTAAAAAGGGGAGGAATAACGGATCATACAGATAATGATGAAGGATCGTATGACCGAAACGAGAGGAATATCCGTCAAGGAGCTCTTGAAAGCGTATCGACGCAAATGCTCCTTGAAGCCGTAGCACTTGACGCAGGTGAAGCTGGAAATAAGAACGCAAGGGACGAGCACGTCGACGACCGCGACGAGCACCGGCAGCGACGTCACGAGCAGCGACGCCACCAATGCCGCTACGAAGAAAACCGTCCGAACGAACCGCCGAAGCTTCTCGAAGCACTGTCCTCCCCTCGCCATCATGGAAGTTCCAACAACAAAGGGATCGGTCAGCCGGTAACGGTCACGTCGTTTGAAGAAAAAAGGAATAATCGGTTAATTAATTAGTTGAGAGTTGAAAAGATGAGAGAGATCTCCAAATCCGATATCCAACTGAAACCCTAAGTTAGCTAAATTCAACAGAGTGTTATACGGCGGCGACTCAGCGGCCATCCTGGGCGGCGGAAGTTGAGTGTCGCCGGAATGATTGCGTTTGAGACAAGAAGAAAGCCCTGAAATAAACGTCGGTAGGGTTCCAGTGGACACGGACGTAGACAGAGAAAGAGATAAAGGGAGAGGGAGAAAGGGTGGAGTGGAACGATGAAAAGCCCTCTCTCAGATTTTTCACGAGTTTTGAAAATCCCCTTTGCCTTTCGCCTTCTCCAACCTCTCTTCTTTCTTCTTTCTTTCTTTCTTTCTTTCTTTCTCTTTTTGTATTCCTCCTTCTCGTTTTATTTATTTTGTAATTAATTTATTTTCATTTCTCTATCAAATCTTTCTTTAATAGTTAATTAACTAATGACAATCACTGCTAAGTTGACAGACAAAAAATCATCATTGGTTAATTCAAATTACAATAATTTTATATATTTCAGATTTTACACTATTGAATCGAACCATAGGCTGTTGCAAATTTCATACTATTAATGTGATTCTTTATTACACCAGATTTCATTATCTTTGTGTAAATATTATGTGAACTAAAAATTGATTTGACCTTAAAATATTTTATTCAAATATTGTTTTTATCATCATCATTGCTTAGTTGCATGCAGCAAAAACAAATAAATAAACAGAAAAATTGTAGTTAATAAAAAAGTGAGAAGTAACTTTTTCAACACCAAGTTCTTGAGCCCTGAAACGGTCTGAATTGAATTATTTTTCTTTTTTTTTTTTAATTTGAAATAGGAAGCACCAGGTCACGCATGCATGTTAGCAAAGGTTTAGAAAATTTAAAATTAATGAGGTCAGAGTTGTGTATATTTAATATTAATATTTAATATTTATTGATAGAAAGATTAGGAGGGTTGCAAAAGCTGCGTTTTCATTTTTATTTAAACCTAATTTGGTTTGCGTTGGTAGGTAGGTAAGGTATGTTTGTTGAAGTTGTCGAAGTTCATTATTCAAAAAATAATAATTTTCTTATATTTATAACCAAAAATTCTCCTAAAAATGTTTGATTCAAAAAAGAGGGAGGAGTCCTCAAAAATCGTAACGGTTATGGGGAGGGAGAGGGAGGTGGTCCGGTTCGGGACCGAACCAGAAACCAAATAGAATGCGAAGTGGGCCCCACAAAGCATGAGTCACCGTCACCACCACTCAGTCACAGCCTGTTCCGTTGCTTGGTAGTTGCCACGTGTACTGAGTGGGAATCATTTTGCTTTGCATGTTATGTTTTACTCTCTCTCCTGTTGTGATGTTAAAATAATAATAATAACAAAAAAAATTAATTATTTTTGAACGGTTAGTCCATGGTTTCAAATTAAGCTTCTCGAGTCTCAAGTATCCGTTGTTACTTCCAACTTCAACGGCCTTTTTACACTGCAATAATAATATTCAAATTCTATCTTGAGAATAAATAACAAATACTTTTGTCATGCATATAAATTTCGATATACAATTAATTAAATACCTCGTATCAATCATTAGTATTGGGTTGATAATTTTTATGTCATTATAAGTTTTTAATATGTTTAGACATTATATAAATGTTCATGATATATATAGTGAGATAAAATACTAATTATGATTTTTTTTGAAGAGAAAGATAAAATATACACAAACATATATAAAAAGGATAGCTAGAATTTAAGATTCCATGGTAGAAAAAATTATTATGAAATGATGTTAGCCTTTTGAGGAATGATAAAGAACTTACACAAACACTTTTATTTTTTAAAATATTGATATTGTTGTTGTTCCTAATCTAAGTTTTCATAGAAAGTCATGTGAAAAAAAATTCTACAAATACATTAAATAAAGAAAAAGTATATCAATCTCCTCTTCAAAAGATAATTGTTATTGGGAATAAAAATATTATGTCATGATTTAAAAAATATATATATATATATATATATAAAAGATTTCACACATAATGATGAAATTGAAATTTTAAGTATTATTATCTAAAGAATATTTAATATAAAACATAAATTAAAATATTTTATACGGGATCAAACCTTAATTTTTAAAGAAACAAAAATTTTATTAGAGATTATGTAGTATTAATTAGTGAATTAAAGAGAATTAAAAAAATAGAATCAAAACATTAGCGTTATATAAATGAATAATAAAAAAATATATTTTTTTTACACAAAATATATTTTGACCGAATTACATTTTGCTCTTTCTAATTTTTTTAGAGTTTTCATTAATTAAATAACTAATTTTAAAAATTTTCATCACTTTTGAAAAGTACATAACACTCACTCTTAACAATCACTTCTAACAATACAAAGTTTTTAATAAAATATATCCTTAAAAATTACCCCCATAAAGATATAAAAATTACAAACATTATTATCAATAAGATTATTTTTTTAAAAATATATGTAATAAAAATTACAAACATTATTATCAATGAGATTATTTTTTTAAAAAAATGTAATAAAATTTCTTAATAGTAACTAACACTATGAATTTATAATAAATAAATAAATTAAATGAGAATTTAATGAGTTTTTGAAGTAGAATATTTCGTTAATTTATTACATGAAATGTAATATTCAATTTATAAACTTTATGAGGTAGTAAGAAATATGATAATTTTTACTTTATCTGAGACCGTACATCTTTTAAATATTTTTTGTCTCGTAAGATATTGATCTTGAAATAATTTTTCAAATTTTTTTATTAAAAAAAAAGTTATTTCTTAAAACCATTCTGATATATAATAAATAAATTAAAGTATGTAGTATAATTTATAATATAAAATATAAATATAATTTTATTTAATAGAGATACTTATGATTTCTTTTAAAATAAATAAAGTTTATCTAAATTTAATTTTCTTTTTACCTAATATATAATAATTTTTATAATTAGGTTTCTATTAACAAGTATCTCGTGTCAAGATATATTTGAAAAATGTTTATTTAAAAAAAATATTATTTAAATAAATAATCACTCGTTTGATCATTAAAATCATTTTTTGTACACATTGATTATACTTGTAGGGATATTAATTAGATGACAATATAATTTTTGTCATAATGTTAGAGTAAAAAAAAGTTTTTCTTTTATTTATTTACATTTAATGATTAAAAAAATGTGTTGTTTGGGGAATTGGCAAGTCCAGAAATCAGAGAGAGTAACAGGGAATGACAGAAAGTGAAGAAAGGGAGGAGAAAGAAGTCTGAAAAAGATTTTGATGTATATGCAGTTTGCAAGCTTTGTAAAAAAAGTTATGGGTTTGGTTTTCCCATAAGAAAAATGGGGTTGGATTCTTAGGGCACATGAGAGCATAGCAAGTACCAAGGCAATTAAAATTATTTTTCCCTTCCCATAATTATTTATTTTTATGTTCACATGCATAGCATAACATGAAAATGGAAGAAAAGAGAGGGAATTGGCTTGCACAAAGTTGCGGATGCAAAATCGCGAATGCACGTAGATTTCAGGTATAAATGCACTCCTTCATATTTAATAAATTATATTTTTATTTATTTATTTATTTAACTCATCTTTTTTCAAAGTACTGTCTATTATCCTTACTAAAATATTTAAATTACTTCCACTAATTTAGAGTCTTAAATCCGCCAGTACAGTGACTACCAAAATAAAACACCATGGCATAATTGCATGGTTAGGGTTGTGAAAAAGATTTTGGACCTTTCTCCCAACCTCACCCCATAAGATAAAAGAACCCTCTATCTGCTTTTCAAATTGTAATTGACACTTAGGGCAGTTCAAAACACTCCCCATGATTCCAGATATTCATTATTTCACTCACTTTTTAATCACTACCTTCTTTTCACATAATAAAAACCATTCCTCAAAACACCATTCTTCACTTTAATCATATGTGTTTGTTTATATATGGATTAAATGTTAGAATAATTTTATATTGACGCTGTCAACTGTATTAATTTAAAATAATATTAGAATAGGATTCTCAATTTAAAATAAAATATATATTAGAATAAAATTTTCAAGTATTAAAATAAAATTGTCTAATTTTACGAAGAAAAATATTAAAAGAAATTTAAATTATTTATCTCAATTTACAGAATTTAATTTATATATTTGTTACAGAATTTATTTCATCATTTTAGGCTGAAATTTAATTTAATATTAATATTTATTTTCAATTTTAATAAATTTATCTATTTTAATAAGTATTTGTAGAGAAAAAATATTAAAAAATATTATACAAAATCAATTAATTTTAAAATAAAATTTAATATTTAGAAAAAAAAAATCAAATATCTATTATATAAGTTAAAATTTATCATTTTTTTTTAAATATTTTTAAAAATTTGATTGTATTAAATATTTTTTATGTTATATAATATTTGAACGCAAATATAATATTCAATTATTTTATATAAGTATTTTAAAAAGTATTAATAATATTTAGGTAAGATAATTTTTTATTAAAAACTGTTTTCTTAAATGAAATATTTCTTAATTTTATTTGAAAATAGATTCTTGATATAGAAAGGCCAAAGAAATTGTGGTTCGGTGCGGTGCGGGCACAGTGAGTTCTCACCCTCTTTCCTGTTTGATCACAGGATACACATATATATGTACGGATGTAATGATAGACTGTTTTATTTACCGTTAGGAAAACAGAAGCATCTCTTTTCTGCAAATTTTTGTGTGGTAACATAAGTGGCAATCTATCTTTTACCTTTTAAAATTATGTGCATTTATTTTAAAAATTGTAAAAAAGTTATATTTTCTTTTCTCAGAAATTATGTTTTTATCTTTTTATTATGGTTTAACCAATTATATCGAATTTGAAAAATGATGTCGTGTTAATCAATAATCTCCCTCAAAGTTTAAATATAACCTTTCTTTTAGTATATCTAATTTAATTGTATGTTTTAATTATGTTTAACAAGAGAATTTATATTAATCAACATGATTATGTGAAAAGGATTATTAAATTTTCAGTTCTGTGTTTGGTAACATTGAAATTGTGTGGAAACTCATTAAATAAGAATTTATAAAAGCTCCTTTAAAGTACTTATTTTAAAGAGTGTGCAAGAAAATATATTTTAACCATGTTTATAAATTGTCATTTAAGTATCATTTCTACCAAAATGAAGAGTCTCGACTAATAAAAGTTGATATACAAGAATTTTCAAATTTTGTGGGTCGAAGTTCAAAAAAAAAAATGTAACAGATAGCATTTTTTTTAAATAATTATATATTAAGAATTTTCAATTTAACAAATAGCATTTTTTTAAATATATGATTTAATCACATCTATATAATTTGTTTTAATTGATATATTTTATTAAAAAAATAATGTCAAATCAATTCCATTTCATGTATATTCACAATTAAATAATTTTTTGTATAAAAAATATGAATGAGATAATTAAGATAAATCTCGAAAATAATGAGGACATTGATATGATTTGATGCAATTTCCCTCTTTCAATTATTAAAGTAATTCTAAGTACTTTAGACAGCATGAATTGATTCTGTTGATCATATGGGGCCATTGTCATATTTTCTTTGTCTGCACTAAACCTAAAAATCATATTTCTTAGGGTACATAGAATTATTCTTTTTATATAATTACACACATGGCTTCAATTCAAAATCTCTAAATAATTACTGCATATAAGTAAAATGACTTCAAAATAAATTACATGAATAAAAATATCATAAGTGAAACTACTTTTATATATCAATCTTCTGATACAATTACAAGTATGAGTGTATAATTTGGTTGATATGGTAGGTCCAGTGCCAGTGCTGGCAATATATCTTATTATGAAATATAGAATCTCTGGCTTTATGTATGGATTCTACTTCCAACATTGATTATTCTAAATCTCCTTGAATCACGCAAATTTGAGAGTGTAACTATAAACTATAAGATGTTTCAAAAGAAGAAAACAGAGTCAATAAAGTAGTATCCAAGAATTTTGAGCTGGTGTCAGAAGAAGGAGTCTGTTTTTCAACTCTCCATTTCTTTGCCACTTCCAATGCTCAAATTTTCAAAGTTGAAGAAAATAATTTAACACCTAATCAAACAAACACACAAAGAACACTGAGCTGTTCTGCCAGCACAGTTGTTATAATAATCTGATTAATGATTTATAGATATAGTGAGACAGATAGATGAAGGGTGGAACAATCCCTGTCTCTAGCAACAAATTGTGGAAACAATAGAAGGATCTTTGGCCATTACATTATTGCATACAAACAATGAAGCAATGAAGCAATGATGCAAACCCTTAAACATGTTCCTATTTGATACTAATCTTTGTTCTTTCTTTCCCTCTCAGGACAAGCATGAAGCTTTGAGTTTGTGTTGGCATGCACATATATATATATAAGTGGTCCCTTTTGTCATAGGCTTTAAGTCTGCATGTACTCCAACCTATTTGGATTGTTGTGCCTTGAACCCGTTATATTATTGAAATATTCTTCATAATAATGTTCTTAGACACAAACAATAAAACACTTCCAACACTAAGTCCAGACCAGCTTTATCTTGTTCAGGAAACAATGATGTGCCTCATTTTCTGCAATATTTTTTGTGATTTTTTATTTTTAAATTGTTATAAGACCTAAAAAATGTCCGTGTAATTTTTTTATAAGGTTTTGTCACCATAGAATTGTAAAAAATTTGCTCTTGTATTTAGTTAATGTTGACAAACAGGAGTTATAGAAGATGACAAAGTTCAAGCATCTCAGTATTGTCCATTTGATGATAAATTACGTATCTCAAGACAACCTAAGTCAGAAGACCTGCAGCTTATTTGTTTTTCAACCCCCTACACATCGTATAGGGCTTGACATTTGAACAATTTACTTATATCTTAATTTTTTTAGTTTTTTGGTTCTAGTTTCAATGGCATTGATCTACTTTGCACATGAAAAATTATACCATGTTTTATTATTTTACATAACCGTAAATGATTATTTTCGTAAAGAAAGAAAACTGCACGTGAAAAAACAAAGCCAAAGTTATCAAAACCAAGAAAAATTAAGAATCCAATGCACAAATTTGTTAAAGAATGAATATGTTAATTAACAGAGACATTGAGAGAGGAATAATGTTTTGTCAACCAAGCTTCATTGCTTATAATATAACTAGTGCCCAAAGTGACCTAGCACCTGTCTACAGATAAAAAAATCTTAGAAAGAAGGTTAACTAGTACTATAATGCAGGAAATTAGCAGTTGGCACAAAAAAAGAGTATTCACACTGATAGTAAATAAAATGTTTTTATCACAATTAATCTTTGACCTAGTTTAACTCGAAATCCCCGAAGAATAGCCTTCAACAAAATATCATCACATTCCCATGCTTCAAGTCCCTAAAAATGTTGAACACTCATTTAGAAATAAAGAAAATGCCATATATATAAAACACATGTTGAAAATCCAAATATTCCAATCTTATAAAATCTTGAAAGTGAAACACTATCTCTCTAATTTGTCTAAGTTGACCAACTCATTAACGAAGAATATAAAAAATTTGTTGGTTTGATTCACGAACAATTTGTTAGAAATTTCACATTATCTAAATATATCACCAAATTAATATATATATACCATGTTAAAGAAAATGATTATGAACCTAACTCACCCTCAAAATTAGTTCAGAAGGTGAGGTTTACACCTCACTTATATACCATAGATCGACCTTAATTTTAGTCAATGTGTGATTTTCCAATAGTTTCTTATAAAACTAATTTGTAAGTGTATATATATCTTTTCAACAAGCTTAAATTCATTTTATAGTGGTAAGTATGAGATTTAATCTTGTAAGTTAATTTCGAGCCATAGCTATCATATAGGAAGGACCAAATAAAGTGTCCAATTCATCAACCAAAACAAAATCTGTGTTGAAGACAAAGACTTGGTGGTTGCATAATTTCCTTTATCTGTTTTTTAATAATTAGGAAAACAGAAAAGAAATAAGTGAAGAAAACATTTATATTCTATTTATAAATTTCATATCATTTAAAAATTAAGGTTAAAAATAATTTATAAACATTTTTTTAATCTATTAAAATATTTATTAAGAATAAAATTGTAACAAAATCAGTATCTAATTCCAAAACAATGTGATAATTTACCTTAATTATACTACTCATTAAAGTCGGAAGAGTAGATATAGATTTACAAAATTGTAGTAGACTTATAAGTTATTTTTTCTCTATTTCTCATTTTTTATTATATTTATTAAATAAGACATTATTATTTTCTTTCTTATTTTCATTTATCTTAATTTTCATATATATATATATATATATATTTTTTTTTTTTTAAATCCTACCAAACAGGCCGGTGTGAGGAACAAAAGGAATTAATGACCATGTGGTTGGGTCCATTATTAATGCTTTTGGGATTCAGGATTTAATTGTTGTGACATTTGCGTCATCTTAGGGTTTGTGTTTTAGTCTCTTGAAGTGCAGATCCTAAATTGTGGCCACAATTGAACAACTTTTTAAAAAAAATTAGGTTGGAAATTAACTAGACATGTAATGGGCCAAATGAATTCTTATTTAGTACCTAATAATATTTTTATTTATATACCTCTACATAATATTATAAAGTGGTCCAAGCCCAACTAACAGAGGTTCAAGCTCTAAAGAATAGGGCTAAAGCCCAACTAACAATGGCCCAATCAATCTCAAAAAAATCTTATTCTAGAGGAGATCAATTATTAAATATGGTGGCTTCGTGGTGGATAATTCCAAACTTTTGTGTATATCTTTTCAATAAAATAATCTAAACGGTTTCGTTTCGCATAAAAAGTAGGTTTGATGAAAAATATATAAGAATAAGGCTATGACTCAATTCCACGTTTTACTCCCAATCGAATATTATCCATCACTTTCAAAATTCTTATCCATTTAACAACGTATTATAATTTTCCTAGGAAACTTTAAATTTATGGTTTAAATAGAAGTTACGCCAAATATATTGTTGTCCAAGTTTTATTTAATCAACTTCACGACAATTATCATTCAATTTTAACAAAAATTATCACGATCAATCATAACAATATGAAAATATAATTTAACAACTAAATTTATAATAAAATTATTAACGATGTAATATTTGATAAAAGTTATATTTATATAATTCGATTCTTTTAATAGATTTAGTCAATCTAACAAATTTTTCTTTTAATTTTTAATCTATTTTTGTATCAATGAAATAATTTGAGCCTTATTCAAAAATTGAACTAAACTATTTAATAATTTAAATAATAATATTATATATTTTTAAATTAATAAATAATTAATAAACATACTTTAAGGTTGTTTTTTTATTTGGTTAAATCATACATGTTTTCAAGGTAAATAAATACTGACTAAGTAACTAATATTACTAGATAGCAATTAAGAAAATAAATTTTTTTAATAAAATTCGTTTCTTGTTATATTTTAATTTCTACTGTAATAGTAAAATCTATATTCGGTGTCTCTCAACTCAATAAAAAAAAAAAAAAAAGGATTAAAAATACAATGTTTTTTTTGTTTATTTTAGAAATTAAAAGCTTTTATGTATAAATAATGAAAAAACATTTATGTCATGTTGATTCATGACCAGTTCACTTTCCAAGTCAAAAAACCTAAAAATGGTAAATCCTTGCAATACTGTGATTTTTGATTCACTTGGTAGCATTTAGACAAGTAAAGAGAGAAGGATCCTATGAATGCTCTTTTGTTCCTTCGCTTGACCGTTTCCGATGCAATTTTCACTCCACCAACTACAGTTTGTTACCACACTCACTGAATTTAACCAAACCCATTGTTCTTTTATTACCTTTGCACATAAAAATCTAAGGTTGTATTTTTACATTTGCTGTCTTCATCAGACAATTGAGAAAAGATATTTTATTAGTATCTGCTGCCCTTTCATTCCTCCAAGAAAGATACATAAAAGCTTCTTCTTCTCTACTCTCCACTGCAGCCACCTTATCTCCCTTTATCCCTCTCTTTGGTTCTTTCTTTAGTTCTCAGAGGGAACTGAGAGAGAGATAGTCATGGACGTTGTTCTTCAAACCAGAGGCCTTCTCTCTCTCCCCACAAGCCCCATTAACAAGGTCTCACTCTTACACCCCTCCGAAGGTTTAAGGCACAGGCTTTTCTCACCAAAGCCAAAAATCCTTGCTGCCTCTTCTCTTTCATCCAATGGTTTCCAGAAACTCTCACCAAAACCCAATGTATTTGCCCAAAGGGACAAAAATCAAAATTTGTTCCTCTGCAGGGCTGAGGCTGCAGCTGCAGCCTCCTTTGGGGAGTCGGAAACTGAGAAACCAAAGTTTTTGGGTGTTGAAGTTGCCACCTTGAAGAAGATTGTGCCTCTGGGCATGATGTTCTTTTGCATCCTCTTTAACTACACCATCTTGAGAGACACAAAGGATGTGTTGGTTGTGACGGCCAAAGGAAGCAGTGCTGAGATTATACCGTTTCTCAAAACTTGGGTCAACCTTCCCATGGCCATTGGCTTCATGTTGATATACACGAAGTTGGCTAATGTGTTGTCCAAACAAGCTCTATTTTACTCTGTTATCCTTCCCTTCATTGCCTTCTTTGGGGCTTTTGGTTTTGTTCTTTACCCTCTCAGCAATTATATCCACCCGGAGGCGTTTGCCGATAAGCTTCTTAACATCCTTGGACCTCGGTTTCTTGGTCCTCTTGCAATTATGAGGATATGGAGCTTTTGTTTGTTTTATGTCATGGCTGAATTGTGGGGGAGTGTGGTCATTTCTGTGCTATTTTGGGGATTTGCCAATCAGGTTGTTTCATTGTTTGAACTTTGAGCCTACTTTGTTAGATGGTTTTTTGGTTTATGGCTAGATTTTTGTTATAGCATGTGTTGATGTCTTTATCATCTTATCATTTTTTTATTATGGTGTCCTTAACATGCTTCTTGATATCATCATCATCATCATCACCATTGGCTACTGTTTGTTGGATTGTTTTACTTTTCATCTATTTGTTTTGGTCATATTCATTTATATTCTGCCTCCTTCTTTATAGCTTAGCCGCTCTGCTTTTGATGAGTCACATGCATGTTGATATCAATTTGTGCATGTTTGTTTCACTCGTGATAATATGCATATATCTAGAAATCTTATCTGGATAAGATGCGAATCATGTGATGATAGGGCAAGCTGTTGAATTCTATAATGTTATGTTTTAAACATGTTTTCCATTTTGAACTACTTCATGCAAATTATAGCATAATGAGTATAAGTTATAAAGATGAATATGATGCTGTGTGTTCCTTCTGTTGCTTTGTGAAGGATAATGCTAACGTTGATTTAAATTTTTTTTTTTTTTCTTTTGTGCAGATAACAACTGTTGATGAAGCAAAACGATTCTATCCTTTATTTGGACTTGGGGCCAATGTAGCCCTTGTGTTCTCCGGTAGGACAGTGAAATACTTCTCTAATCTGAGGAAGAATTTAGGTCCTGGAGTTGATGGCTGGGCCATCTCTCTAAAAGCAATGATGAGCATAGTTGTGGGCATGGGACTTGCAATCTGTTTCATATATTGGTGGGTGAATAATTATGTTCCACTTCCTACACGTAGCAAGAAGAAGAAGGTAGTTTTTTGTAAGACAGATATACTCTTATGCGTATAATTTTCTACCTTAGGCAGGTTGAAGCATGTCTATTGTTTCCACTGCTTCCATTTTTTGTTTATTCTTGATTCTACTAATTTAGTTGTTGAGACAACTGAAAGCAAAGTTAGTAAGTAATATAGCATTCTTAATTTTTTTTTAATGCGTCTTTGGTGTTAAATGGTACAGGGAGTTTTTTTTATGTAAAAAGGTGGCTTTCAACGTGATATTAATATGATTGCAGTATGATCGACTCATTTCTTTGCGTCTGTCTGAAATTATCATAGTTATTTGGTGTTATCCATTATTTTAAATGTGTTGGAAAATATGAATCCCATTCCATTTTTTTATTAATATATGAAATAACTAACGGTTTACCCTGTTATGGATTTTTCCAGGAGAAGCCCAAAATGGGAACAATGGAGAGCATAAAGTTCTTGGTGTCTTCAAAATATATAAGGGATCTTGCCACTTTAGTGGTTGCATATGGAATTAGTATTAATCTTGTTGAGGTGACGTGGAAATCAAAGCTCAAAGCTCAGGTAACGTAAACCTTTCTTGTCTTTGGTTTTACTACTGCAAATTTGTCTGTGCTCTCTCTCAAATTCTGCAATTTGTGCAGTTTCCTAGCCCCAACGAGTACTCATCTTTCATGGGAGACTTTTCAACTGCGACTGGAATTGCTACATTCACAATGATGCTTCTAAGCCAATATATATTTGATAAGTATGGATGGGGAGTTGCTGCCAAGATTACCCCCACTGTCCTGCTTTTGACAGGAGTTGGTTTCTTCTCTCTCATATTATTTGGAGGCCCAGTTGCTCCTGTTATTGCAAAGTTTGGAATGACTCCACTGCTAGCTGCTGTATACGTGGGTGCCTTGCAAAACATATTCAGCAAGAGTGCGAAATACAGTCTATTCGATCCGTGCAAAGAAATGGCCTACATACCCTTGGATGAGGATACCAAGGTTTTTATTTTCATCTGCTAAAATTATATTTGTGCAAAATCGTCATGAAACTTCCACACACACATTTTTGAGAGTTAATGGTTGAGTTATATCATATATAGAGTCAAAATTGTTTAAGTTAATGGTCTTTATACTCTTTAGTTAACATATTTTTATCTGCTACAATCATATTTGTGCAAACTTGACTATGCAATCATATATAGATGGTCAAGATTGTTCAAGTTAAATTTGATTATGACCATTTATTTATGGTTTTTATGATCAGAGATGAATTTTTCATGCAGCTATATCCACTAATAATTTGACTTGTACTAAATTCCTTTGCTTGTAGGTGAAGGGGAAGGCAGCTATTGATGTTGTGTGCAATCCATTGGGGAAGTCTGGAGGAGCTCTAATTCAGCAGTTCATGATCTTAACTTTTGGTTCACTGGCTAATTCAACTCCATACCTGGGAGGGGTGCTTCTGGTGATTGTTCTTGCCTGGTTATCAGCGGCCAAGTCGCTTGATTCCCAGTTTACTGCCTTGCGTAGAGAAGAAGAGCTTGAAAAAGAGATGGAAAGAGCAGCTGCTGTTAAGATACCAGTGGTGGCCAACGATGAGGATGGAAACGGTTCTCTTGCAAGCGTTCCACTGTTGAATCCAACAGTTGGTGGTGACTCCACAATTGCATTGAATTGAAGTAAATTCTTCCCAATAGTTGAAACTTGAACTTCATTAAATTGCAAGGCAGCAGGACCAGCCCAACTCATGAGATGTGTTAGCTCAAACTATTAGTTGTAGGTTATTGTCTAATGAGTTTGATTCTCACTTTTTTAGTTTCATTATTGTTACTTTTGTCCCACAGATAAATGATTTTTCTCTCGAACCTTTCTTATTTGTCAGCACCTAAAAAAAGAAGAAATGAAAGAATGAACACATTTGTAATCTTGTTTCAAATAGATAAGTTCAATGGTTATAAGGAGCTATGCCTCCTCTTACACACCCTACACACAAAAAAAGAATAAAAAATTACTCTACATATAGGTTTATTAGGTAAGATAGTTTTGATTTGAATTGTTAGAATGGAAGCATTGCATTATCTTTATATTTTGACAAGTCCTAACAACAAATTCTCTGTTACACCTTTTCAAGCACACATTTTATTAGTTACAATTTTTATGAAAATTACAAAATCAAGAATGAGAAGGAAAACTTTTTAGAATAAGAAAGAAAGTATTGTTAGTATTTCTTTGTTGGGTCCAACCAATAGTGGTTCATTTCACTCACTTCGTGCATTTCACTAATTTCTTCTACCACCTTTCATTTATTGTGAAATGTACAAAATACATTTTGAGTAGTGTACAAAACCAACGGGCTCAATCTATTGAGGCCCGACGCCAAAAAATAGTGTACATTTTGAATCCAACTGAGATAATATTTGTCCAAGATGCTGCAGAACTGTAGGGAAGAATGGAATTCTGCCATGGAAAAGTGATACGTGTCCAAGCCAATCATTTTGGGACCATACTGCCGCTTTAAATAATATCATTATATTTTGATATTGTGAATTATTTCAAATAGCATAATAAAATTAAGAATGGTCCATGATAATCAGAGGTACATATGTCTGCTTCGAAAGAAACAAATAACTAGGGGGGGTTCACGAGCTTGGGATGCAAAAACAAACTTTGGCATTTACATAGGTCCCTCTCAGGTTTCCATTTCCTTCACTTTCCATCACTATGTGCCAATTGCCAACTGCAATGCACAATCTTAACGCACGATCACTTACATATACTGTGATGTAAATGTGGTCTTATAAAGTAAACAAATATGCTCCAAATTTTGTTTCCATATCCGTCCTTTGCCCATGTAAATTGAACAAGTTCAAATCTCTCACGCAATACGTAAGACACAGAGAAAACAAACTAGTCCTTGTCAAGTTTGATGCTATGTTGTAATTACTTTTGTTCTGTATGCTGGTTGGCTTCATTGAACGAAGGACATGAATGAGAGTACTTATCTATCTTCTCTCGCTAATTTTATAATTTATCATAAGCAAGACACTAGGTGCCGTATGAGTAGCGGAAATGAAGAAGCAGTGTTGTGAAGAATCAGAAACAAATGTTGGATCTTGGGAATGTTGGTTCGATGATGCATGCATCGTTGACATGGATTACTTTGTAAAGACCCTTTCGAGCATCAAACAGAAGGGTATTCGCGCAGACTTGATTGGTTCCATCATCACTCATTATGCTTCCATTTGGCTCCCTGACCTCTCTGTCTCTGCTGAGAATGGTGCCACCACTCAATTCCAATCCCCCGAAAGCGTCACGAATTCATGGATGAAGAAGAGGTTCTTTGTGGAGACCTTGGTGAATATTCTGCCTCCTGAGAAGGATTCTGTCCCATGCAACTTCCTCCTTCGCCTTCTCAGAACCGCCAACACGGTTCGGGTTGATGCTACTTATAGAGCTGAGCTCGAGAATCGCATTTCATCGCAGCTAGATCAAGCTTCTCTCAAAGAGCTCATGATACCCTCCTTCAGCCACACGTGTGGAACTCTCTTGGATGTTGAGCTTGTCCTCAGGTTGGTTAAGAGGTTTATGAGTATGGACCGCGATGGTGCTGCTTTGGTTAAGGTGGCCAAGTTGGTTGATTGCTACCTTGCTGAGGCTGCTGTGGATGCCAATTTGACCTTGTCTGAGTTTCTTGCACTTGCTGGAGTTATTCCAAGCCACGCAAGAACCATTGATGATGGCTTGTACCGAGCCATTGACACTTATCTAAAAGTATGTCTTCTCATTTTAGTTTCAAATTATTTGATAAACAAAACATTATGCAGTTCCATGTGCTTCTAGTAATGTTCTCTTATTAGAATTGGAGTTTCCTCAGTCATCCGTGCCATAAAAGTTTGGATTAGAAATCAATATAAATTATCAAGGTTAAACTCCATTTCTAATTGAAAAACAACAACAGAAAAATACCTATGGAATTGTCTATAAGGTTTCTTGTTTCTTGATTCAGTAGACTTAATTTTTTTGTTATTCATGCCTCTTAATTTATGTATATCGATGACAAGGAGGAAGGGGATGGTTTAAAACGTTCATTCTGGATATCCTGGAAAATGCTTCTCGTGTAGTCAATAGCATGAGATTCTTTTGAGTGGGAATAGGTGAAGTGAAACTGAAATAACATAAATGTCTTTCATGTGGGGCCACTAGACATAGCTGTGATACATTTTTTTCAACATTTGGCTTTTCTCTTGTCCCACGTACTGATAAATGTAAAAGTTTATGCAAATGTTTTACTGAAATGGAACGTAATTAATGATCTCTTGAGAACAGAAAACTCTTTCTACTTTAGACGTACAAGCTTGGCATTTCCTTCTGAGAGCTATGTGTATTTATTACTTCTTGTCACTCCAAAAGGTGCACTAGCCTCCCAAATTTAGGTAACCCGTCATGTAGAAGTAGGACCATATATTAGTAGTTCCACATGTTATTTGAATAATACAAACTTGTCCTATTTCTGATTAGAACTTCATTTTACTATTGAAAATTGCATATACCCTTTTTGCCACTTTAGACAGTAATGATTGGTTATAGGCATGTTACTAGCTATTGCTCAAAATTTATGCTGATCATGATGAACCAAACTATAGCCCTAGATTAGATACCGTTTTTAGACTTGCTGATCTGAGAAGCATGATTCTTGCACTATTTGAAGTAATAGTATGATTTTGAAAATCTAAACTTTGGTTATGTCTTGTAGGCACATCCAGGTGTGTCAAAGCAAGAAAGGAAGGTCCTGTGTAGACTGCTTGATAGCCGGAAACTTACACCAGAGGCCTCACTTCATGCAGCTCAAAATGAACGGTTGCCTGTCAGAGCTGTGATTCAGGTGCTCTTCTCTGAACAAACCAAACTCAACCGTCAGGTAGATTGGAGTGGCTCCTTCAGCTTGAGGAGCCCAAGTAGAGGCCTTGACCCTCCGGGACGGTGCCTTTCAAAGCGAGAAATGAATGCTCAGCAATTGGAGATAAGGAAGCTGAAGGAAGATGTTTACAGACTGCAAAACCAGCTCAATGCCATGAAAGTGCAGATGGAGAGATTGGCTGTGAAGAAGAAGGGCCTATTCAAATGGAAGAGGTTAGGAATGCCAATGTTTAGTAGAAATGTGGGAGAGGTGGAGAGAGTGGAAGAAGAAGAGGAGGAATCTGAAAGAGAAGTTGGGTTTGGAAAGCAAACGCCTAAGGACACGAAAACCAGTCTGGTCAAAAGTACAACTCCCCAAAAGTGGAGGAAATCTATGTCCTGAAACATTGGCTATGAACAAAAATATAAAATTGATATAATGCAATATTACACAAGTTCTTTTTTTGGTGTTAGATTTGAGAAATAATGTAAGATATAACTCTGGTATTTGGAATAAATTCAATAAAGATGTGTGTATACCAAAGTTCTTTACATAACTGTGACTGCACAAACAAAGGTATGCCAAGTAAAAGCTAAGAAGTTAAGAACTGAAGACCAGACCAAAATGGATAGATTTGATTTGCAGAAGGAAAGTGCAATGAGCTTCTGTCTTGAATATTTCATAATTTTTAATATACAACGTTAATTTTATTGGAGAGCTAAATTTAATGCACAAGGTTATCTTCATGCAAGCTGCATCAATATTGCTTTTTCTTCTCTGAGTCAGGCTTGAAAAACAATGTACACACACAAAGGAAGGAACAACAATTAAGACCATTTCTATTTGTAATTCACTAATTCAAATAAATAATGTGAATGATGAATAAGAAAGTAGGGAAGTCATTATAAAAGAATGTGGTAATTCAAATTTTTGTAAGACTTCAAAACTTTTGTGGTTTGTAGTAAATTTATTAATGTGGTGGTCTTTTTTATATTTTTTTTTGTTAGTCTTTATTAATATTTTTTTATTTGATGTCGCTGTTAAATTTTATTATTTTAATGCATGTTATCGGTACATTATTTATGTATTTATCTAAATTCTTTTTATATAATTTTTTATTTTTAATAAGTTTACTAATTTTATATTTGTTTGTTTAATTTTTTTCTCTTTCTTTATTAGTCTTAAATAATTTTTTTTTATATTTAGTCCTTATTATTAAATTCTGTTATTTATATGAAAGTTTGATGTTTTTTTTAATAAATTTGTTAGTATTATCCATTAGATATAAAATTTTTATTTTTTTAATCTTTAGTTAGTGAGTGTTATATAAAGTTATATTTTTTTGTTTTTATTTTAATAAATACATAAATATAACTTTATTAAGGATAAAAAATTGAAAAAAATGATAATAACATTTATTCTTGGTTTTATATTTTATAATATAAATAGATAATAGATATAAGGCCACGTGGGAACAACTAAGGGTGTGTTTGGAAACCAATTGACACCAGCTTGATTAGACGTTTTCTTCAATGAAATAAAATTTTCCTTCTCTGATGCTTTGGAACATGCGAATGTTTGTTTGTAGCATCTCAAACGGATTCCCAAACAAAACACAAGAACATTTCTGTTTGTAATTCCCTAATTCCTATAAATAAAGTAAATGCCCATAAGGGCGAAGCAGGAAAGTAAAAGAAAAAGAAACCTAAATTGCTGGTAGCAAAAACAAGGTGTTATCACTTATCAAATATTTGACAACTTTTAAATCTTGTACAAATCAAACAATAGAACGTCTACATTTCACACATTTATTTTCTCTCCTTTTTTTGGATTATAAATTTCACTCATTTGATTCAGCCAACATCACTCCAATTGTAAAATAGTCAAGAAACATAAGGTACAAATGCTAAGAACTGAGGTACGAATGCATTATGCATAGCCTCAAATTCACAAATTCACAGCTTTCTTGATTGTCTTGAAGGATGACCTCAAGAAACTGTTTGATGCTGCCAGATCATCACTTGCTGTTGGCTTCTTCCGAATGCAGTCAACACCTTTTCTGATACCAAAAAGCAAAGATGGAGATGATGGAATTCGCCTCAAGGTCCTCGCGCTCTCTGATCTAGGAAGTCTTTTTTCCTTTTTATGTTGTTCCTTTCTTTCCATCCCTGCAACATTAGGGGTGCAATTTCCTTCACCTATGCATGCTTTTTCAGAATAATTCTTATGTCCTGTCGGCATAACACTTCTAGATTCATTTTCTATTCTATCTTCTTTCTCTGTCCACCCATTCTTGTCTTCAAGAAGTTGCAGCTGTTTCTCTTTATCATCAGAATCTGAAACTTTTGAGATCTTCAACTCCTTTTGTGGGAACTTCTGATTCAGTTGTTGGATTATTTTTTCTTCAGTTCCAAACACAGCATTTTCATTTGTTTCTTCTGGATCAGTTCCTGGTTGTTGACTATTTTCTAAAAGCATCTGTAGCCACTTCTCAACATTCCCTTTTCCACGTTGCTTTCTGGTCTCTTCATCTTCCTCAATTTCTGTCTCATTAAGACCTGTGAATGAAATGCCACAACTCCTCTTGCCTTCGCTGATTTTAAGCTTCTCAAGTCTTTGCTCGATTGAGTTTTCTTCATCCAATGCAACACTTGATCTAGTATGCTCCTCTAGCTTCTCTTCTGTGTCATTTTTAGCTGGCATTTTCATCTTCTCTTCTTTGTCTTCCTGCTTTTGCTCTTCGTTTGCAGAAAAGTCGACTTCGGATGCCCTTTGTTCCTCCTCTAAAAACACTCTGAGCTCCTTGTGCGAAGGTGTTCTTGGTCTGGGCCCAAGCAAGTAAAGAGCAGGTTTACAGTCTCTCTCTTCAAAAGTGGCATCATCTATTCTTGACCTCTTCCTTCCTTGCTCCCATTCAGGTCTAATCTGTTTCTCTATGTCATCTCTTTGTTTGTATTTCTTGTGAAGATCTTTCTCTGCAGCATCACAGATTGCCCTCTGTGCTTCAAGTCTAGCCATTAGTGCATTAGTTGCAGCCTGGTTCAATCTTACCTGTTCCTTATAAATGACACTCCTGCAACAAATACCAAAGTTGAAGTCCAAAGAAAAAAATATGTAAAATACAAGAAAAAAACTTCTCCCCCGCCCCTAGTTATTAGACACTTTTAACTAATTTACATTTTTTTTTTAAAAATTAGTTAATTTAGTTTGATAATAATAAATTTGTCAATAATTTGTATTGTTTCAGAATTATCTTTATTGTATTTAATGCCAAAGTAATAAAATGAGAATTGTGTATTCATATTATTTATATTCTCCGATCATAATGGAATAATTAGTGTATCAGACAAATAATTTTATTCAAGGAACAAATAATTTAATCAAAGTGTCTTATAAATAGGGACAAGGGGAGTGGACCTTTTTAAGTTTTGAGAGTGTTTTTGGCATATATTAATGGTTATAAAGAGAAAATACAGTCTCTAACACTATTGCAATCCTCGGATATTGGGACTTACTGGTGCATGCTGTCTCTAATCATCTTCTCTAGCATAATCCTGTAAGAGGATTGAGCCTCAGCTAACCGTCTGCACTTTTCTGCCTTCCTCCTTCGTTTTATGAGCGCCAATTCCAGGTCTTGAATAGTGAGCTTTTCTTCCTCATTTTTGAGCTTCATTTCATTCACTTCATCATCTAGCTTCTGTATTTCTGCCTGCATTTTTGTAGTTTCCTCTCTTTGCTTCAGGGAATCTCTAGCCATGACAATTGCTTGGTAGGGATTTTTCACAAAATCTGGATCTTCATTTTCTTTCAGAAGATTGCCATTTCTTTTCCTTGCAGCTACTGAAAAGAGTTTCAATCAGAGGATGGTCAGATTAAAATCAATGTCTACCTTCAAATCGTTTAACCAATTCAAATTTCGAACGATAGTCATCAGCTGACACCAACCTATTGCAGGAGACATTGGCCTTGGCTTCCTATTGTAATCGAGTTGTCTCAAGGCTAATGCATCACAAGGTTCCCTTCGAGATTCTACGATTGCAGCTGGAGCCAGGCCTACCTCTTCTTTCAACCCAAAAAAGTGTTGTGGAAAAGAATGAGAATCCACTATTTGTGAAGCATTCAATTCTTGATTTTCTCCTTCATAGAACAAAAATGAAAAGGCCCTGTGCCTGTCATTTGCAAATACAAAAACCATCACCCTTCCACTAGACGTCCAAGAAAAATAGAGGAACAACACCAATAAAAAATCAACAAAAAAAAACCTGCCTGAAGTCTGAGTTTGACGATGCAAAAACAGACAGGAACTGGTTCACTGAGATCCCCAATTGGAAATCCCACCATGGCACCAAGAAATCCAGCTTGTTTTTCTTCCTCTTACAGACTTGCCGCTGTAATATCCTTAGATTGCTAAGAACAGTCAAACCACCCCCTGCATTGCCATACCAAAGGAGCAAAATCACACCATGTGATACAAACACCCCAATTGAATTCTACTTCCACACATTCTCAAATAGAAAGAGAAAGAAAGATTACTTGAACACGGAAACCAGTGATCAACGTCCCAAGCCAGAGGAGAAGCTGAATCTGCGTGATAATAGAGCACATTGCCATAACCATCCACTCGAATTACAGCAGGGTCAAAGCCAGCATTCCTGAGATTTGCCAAATTGTTAATAACATAACACAAAACAATGCATCAGAAATCAAAATTGAAACTTTCAGAATCTTTCAAATTGAAAACCTACCCAAGATGGCGGAGCTGCTTCCACAAGACACTGACAAAGATCTTAGGCTTGCTGGTCGCCTTAGCTTTGGGATCAATAATCGGAAACAGGTCATCCAAATCCCTAACTCTCTCAGCCTAAAACAACAAACAACAATACAAAATTCTTGATTTCAAACTTGGAATTTGTTTTAATTGTGTTCTTTAATACTTAAGCTAAACCAAAAATGCTAGAGAGAAATATCAATTTCATTTGTTTACCTCAGGTTCTTGCAAAGCATAAGGGACGAAGGTAAAAGGAGGGCCATGGCTGTAGGGACTGAAACCCCGGTCACGGCAGAGTTTTGCGAAGGCTTTAGGGTAGCCAAGATTCTCATTGACTACCATTTCATCTGGGGCGAATCCATAATCCTCAGCTTCCGCCATTACCGTTGATTGGAGTTCGAAGTTGTTGTTTGTTGTTGCAGTTTTTGTGGGGGAAGGAGGAGCGTGTTTTGTTTGGTTGAAGTAATGTACCTAAGACTAAGAGAGGCAACGGTCGAATTGATTTTAACTTTCAAAGGTTTGAAACAGAACAAATTGATTTAAAGATTTAGGTCACTTTACATTACATGTAATAAATTTGGGTCACTCTCTATTCTTTCTATATCTTGCTAACGGTTACATAGTAGGACCATATGTCATACTCAAGCTACCTAGTTTTTGTTAGGACTAAAGTGCCCCTGAAATTTCAATTTATCAAAAAGGATTGAGTTCATGTCATATAATTTGTAGGTATTTTTGTAAGTGAATCTTGAAGTTTTGAGAATTTAATTAGTTAATTTTTTTTATCAATCTTAAAATATCTGAAACATTAACAATTAACCTAATAATAAAATTGTATATGATGATATAATATTAAATCAAGAATTAGATTGATATTTATTTTTATTTTTTAAACAAAAGGGTGAATGCTGATGGGATTCGAGATGAAAAAAAGAATAAAGTGGGTGAAGACTAGTTGTTGTTGTTGTGGAGGATTAATTAACGTCATGAAAGAAAGATTTGAAATCAGAAAGTAGGAAATGATTTTGTAACAAATCAATTTGGTTTGAACAAATTGAGGGCACTGTTTTGAAAAAAGCTACGAAAAAGTCTCTTTTATTTGAAAGTACACTCCGAAAAAAAGAAACAAGATTGTAATGTTTTATTATCCATGAAAGGTTGGAAATTGGGGAAGGTACATACACTAAGCCAGGGTATGAATGTACAAATATGGATATTGACTATGCCATTGTTGATGATTAGTGGGGTAAGGTGCATAAAGTTGGTTTCCATATCCATTTTTTTTGCTTCTCTTTTGAATCAAGAACCCTATTTTTGTTGTTGTTGTGGACCTTGTGATCAAATTCTCTTAGTGGGCTAAGTGTACTTAAGTGGAAAACTTTACCATGGATTTGATGCTGAAATGTTGCACTCAATTGAAGCTTTTGGGTAACAGATGTGATCCTGCCAATTGCACTTGTTGATGGGAATTGCTCCATATTTGCTACTTTCTTGAACATTCATCATGCTCTTTCACTATCCCATCACATTCACCTCCATATTTCTCTTTCAAATATATGTTTGAAATTTTTAGTTGTTTCATCTAATTTTTCGATTAAACTATTTATTGTCATTTGATTCTAAAACATGTGAATATTATTATTGAAGAAACATTTTTTTTTTGAATTTTAGAAATGCATCAAACTTTATCAACATTCAAAATTATGACGTATTATGGATCAAATTGAGTTTTGCATGGACTGGCTCTCAGCCCGATTCAGTGTTTACTTTATCTGGGCTTATCCAGAAAAGTTTAGCCCAATTTACACGATTTGTCGTGAAGCCCATTATATTGATAGCATGTTTGAACTCTGTCGTATTAGAGATTTTGTTTCATTATTTCAATCAAGCTTCTTTAAACCTTTGAACATAGTTAACATTACGTATGATAGAGTGATAATAATATCCAACATTTCTTGTTAACTAGATTAACATATTTTCAAATACTGCAAGTGTTGGTTTTATGGTAGCCAAATAAACGTGCGACACAATGCAATGTTTGCATTTCATTACTTTCCACCTGCCCAACGCAATATCCAAAACTTGATTTCTTTCAGTTTTTAGCTTGTCCACGTTCCATATTTTTAACCAACCCTTTTTTTTGCTTTACCAACCTTTTTCATTATGGTAAAGTGTAATATGAAACAAAATAATAGCATTACTTGAAAGACGTTGTCTTCCATAATTTATTATATGCTGGCAATCAAGCATTAGTTTAAATGATTTGTCCTTATAAGTACTACTAGGAGGAAAAATTCAACAAGTGATAGATTATGCAGATAAACAAATGAAGTTAAGAGTCCTAATCAAAGAGTTCTATTCTCCTCAGTTTCATTTGATAACAAGTGTGTCCCCTGACCCATTGCACGGATAATTTGGTTTTGGCCACAAAGTCCACGATGATTGCGTAATCCTTGCATGGCTCTAATGTAATTTTATATAATAGTGCAAACCTCACCTCATTGAACCAGTTTTATAAGAATGAGTTAGGTTTTAATCTACCACTAATATGATACTAATATTACTAATATGGTATCAGAATCAATCCGTGAGGAGGGTGTGTTAGAAAGATTCCACATCGACTAAAGATAAGACCAAAGTAAGTTTTATATAGTAATGCAAGCCTCACCTCGTTGAACCGGTTTTATGATAAGAATTAGAGTTTAATCCACTACTAATATGGTACTAATATTATTAATAGCGAGACTCACCCTCTACTCCTCAAAACTTTATACTTTACCAGGAGCACTTTCACCTATATATTCATGCACACCACTCTTTTCTTTCACATATCATTAGGAATAAAGGACTGAATACTGCACAAGCAAAGAGTGTTTGTTTCAAATTTTTAGCGACTGAGATCAATCGTTTAGTCCACCCTTTCTTATGATATTCTTGTTTTAGTGGGTGCAATACTACTAGTCCTTGGTTTAGAATGATGTTCGGAGTAACAGTTCTTTGGTTAAAATAGAATTTCAATTACAGATAAATTGATTGGGTGAGCTTGAGAAGTTATTGCAGCTCTATTTTTTATTTTTTTCACCCTTTCTTGGTTGACAATGGAGAAAGGTAGCATGAATAAAGCTACTAGCAGCTTTCAAGTAAGCGATTCTTCAATTTGGAGAGATGCAAGTGGCGTTTTTTCTAGGAACTCTTTTGGAGAAGATGATGAAGAAGCTCTGAAATGGGCTGCACTTGAAAAACTCCCAACATACAATCGTTTGAAGAAAGGCTTGTTAATCACATCTAATGGTGAGGTGAATGAAATTGATGTCACTGATATTGGAACACAGGAAAGGAAGCAAGTGTTGGAGAGTTTGGTAAGAGATGCTGAAGAGGACAATGAAAAGTTTCTGTTGAAGCTGAGGGAAAGAATTGATAGGTAGTAAATCCATTGTTAGTATTTATTTTTATCTCTTTTCCATCTATTTTCACTTCACCTCGTCTTGGTTCTTATCATCAATACATACATTTTATGGAAATATTACAAGTCAAATTGTTTGAGGTTTTATTATTTTGTTTTTCCATGTCTTTTCTTGACATTGCATCTGAGTTTTCTACCCCTTCACTATCTTTCAATATTTCTAGAGTTGGGATTAGTATTCCAACAATTGAAGCTAGGTTTGAGCATCTGAATGTTGAGGCAGAAGCTTACGTTGGCAGCAGAGCTTTACCAACATTCTTGAACTTCATTGTTAATACAGTTGAGGTAAACCATGTAACAATTTGATACTTTTTTTGCCAATCAAAGTTATAGTTGCTTTCTGATTATCTTTGATTTACAACTAATTCTGACAAATTTGATGTTTCAGAGTTACTTGAACTATCTGCATATTCTTTCTAGCAAAAAGAAGCACGTGACCATTCTTAAAGATGTTAGTGGAATTGTAAAACCTAGTAGGTGAGAGAGTAGAATTCAAAGAAATTGTAATGCTCAAACCTCGTTCATTTTCTTATATCTCAGTCTTTGTTAAACGAGGCTTTAATCATAAAACAATAACTTATTTTTATATATATTATTTAGGTCGTTTGAAACTTTTCTAATTTATAAATCTTAATTTGAAGCAGCTATTATAATAATATATTCTACTTCAACTAAACATCAAACAACGAATGCATGAACTTTGAAAATAAACTAGTATGATGTAGTTGTAGTCAAGTAAAGAAGGTAACAAATCAAGCTTCTATACTAAGTTACATATAAGCTTTTCCATCACCATCATTTTTAGAAAACTATTCAATTATAGAAGAAGAGTTTAAATAAAATTACAACTCTCCACTTTAAATTTTTTCAACAAATTTATTTGCATAATTTCTTTGTATCATAAAATTAATGCACTTCATTTACGAAAAATATCTCATCATTTCAAGATTAATCATTTCAAAAGTAAGTAACTAGCAAATCATCAACATAAAATGATATAATAATTTTCTTTTCATTGTCCACAATCTTTCACATAGAGAGTGGACTCATTTTGATTCCTCTTAAAATCATTTTGCATAAAAATGAGTCAATTCTAATGTACCAAATTTTTAGAACTTGTTTCAACTTGTACAAGGCTTTATGAAGTCTACAACTTTTTTTTTTTCATAACATTTAAAGATTTCTCATTCATATTGAGATAATAAAATAACAATTAATCTATTTGTTTCATGCCTGACAACAGGAGTATATGTATCACCATAATTAACTCCATCCATTTGAGAATGCTCTTCACAACTAGTCTAACTTTATTTTTTTTAATAGAATCATTAGGTCTAGGTTGTAACTTTGTTGCATAAATACATTTTATATCAATCATATGTTTGTTCTTGCGTCTTGAAGTGAGTTATGAGGTTACATCTTTGTTAATTATAACTAGCTCCTACTTCATTGCATCATTCCAGTTTTTGGATACACTATTAAAGGAAGATAGCTTTAATCATAACAACATAATCAAAACAAAAGCATAACATAAAAAGAGAAAAATGGGGAAGAGAAATAGAGTAATTTTTGTATATGCTGTATTGTATTATATACTCTGAAATATATTTAAGAGTAAATACATGAAAAATGATAGCCTATCATATCTATATATGATGTCAACAAAACATCATATATCCATTGTATTTAGAGTAGAATTCTTCAAAATCAGAGTAAATTCATGATTGAACATTACTACTAACATAAGCAAACTAACTGAAATAAATAAACATAATCACAACGGTTAAAAAAGAAGATTTTACAACCTGTGAATTAACAGTCTCATACTTCATTGCATTTATCAGGATGACATTGCTTTTAGGTCCTCCAAGTTCTGGAAAAACCACACTCCTTTTGGCTTTGGCAGGAAAGCTTGACCCAGATCTTAAGGTGAAAAGAATTCCACTTGTCCTTGGCTTTCTATTTCAATCAGCTATATCCAACTCAAGTGCTGATGTATGCTGTAGGTTTCTGGGAGAGTGACTTATAATGGGCATGGGATGAATGAATTTGTACCCCAGAGAACTGCTGCATATATAAGTCAGCATGATGTTCATATTGGAGAAATGACTGTTAGGGAAACCTTGGCTTTCTCTGCAAGGTGCCAAGGGGTTGGATCACGTTATGGTTAGTCAGATTTTTATCTTGGAAACTTTTCACCTCATGCTGTTATTGTAAGTGATAACTTCTACTTATGTAATCCATGCATTACTTGGTATTATTTTGACCATGTACAGACTTGCTATCGGAACTGTCAAGAAGAGAGATAGCAGCGAATATTAAGCCTGATCCTATTATTGATATCTACATGAAGGTGAACAAATAGCTTTGAAGTGTGTTTTGTTTCTAACACTTCCATTCAAAAATCTGCTTAGGAAAGATTTTCAGTGTCTACTTTGCAAGTAAAAAATGCTTAGGAAAAATCATTTCAGTTATTGAAGTTTGCCAAACTCTTATCGTCCAGGGATATTTGTATTATAAAGGCTATGATTAAATAAAAATTCCATGATTTTTTATTGTGATGGAGAAGTAGTCTTTTCATCTTATTGGCTTCTGATGATACCAGGTAACAGCATCTGAAGGCCAGGAAGCAAATCAAATGATGACAGAATATGTACTTAAGGTGATATTGATATCTCCAGTATTCTTCAAAGTGTTCTAACCTTACTCCTACTTCCCAAATACTTTCTTAATAGCTCTCAATAAGCTGTTTATTTGTAATTTACAGATCTTGGGGCTGGAAATGTGTGCTGATATTGTGGTGGGGGATGAAATGTTGCGTGGTATATCTGGTGGACAAAGGAAGCGTGTTACCACAGGTGGTGATCCAAATGCTTGAGCCCGTAAGTGATTCCAATTCAGTTTCTACATTGTATATTCATATTTTACATGCATTATATACAGGGGAGATGCTGGTTGGTCCAACAAATGCATTGTTCATGGATGAAATATCTTCTGGCTTAGACAGCTCCACAACTGTTCAAATTATCAATTGTCTTAGACAAATTGTTCACATTCTAGATGGGACAGCAGTTATCTCACTATTGCAACCAGAACCAGAGACATTTGAACTTTTTGATGACATTATCCTCCTCTCTGATGGCCAAATAGTATATCAAGGACCTCGTGAAGTCGTCCTAGAATTTTTTGAATCTATGGGTTTCAGATGTCCTGAGAGGAAAGCCGTTGCTGACTTCCTTCAAGAAGTGAATCGAACTTTACCTTTTCTTATCTCATGATATTGAAAGTAAAAATATGCACGTGTATGAATCAGAATATCAGATGTATCTATATTCTTTGCCAGGTGACTTCAAGGAAGGATCAACAACAGTACTGGATACACACAGATGAGCCATACAGTTTTGTTACAGTTAACGAATTTGCCAGGGCATTTGAAAGCTTCCATGTTGGTAGGGAACTTAGAGATGAGCTAGCTGTTCCATTTGATAAGACAAAGAACCACCCAGCTGCATTAACAACCAAGAAGTACGGGGTAAACAAGAAGGAGCTTTTGAAAGCTAACTTCTCTAGGGAGTATTTGCTTATGAAGAGGAATGCTTTTGTATACGTCTTCAAGCTATCTCAAGTTAGTTCTAGCCAGTGTTTAAAAACAATTATGTTTGATTGTAATGAGTCTTACTTTTGTTTTGCATGCATGGTTTTCACTTGATTTTTCTCCTTTTGCCACTAGCTCGCAGTGATGGCAGTGGTAGCAATGACAGTATTCCTCCGAACTGAGATGCACAAGGATTCTGTGGATAACGGGGGAGTTTACACTGGTGCACTTTTTTTCTCTATAGTAATGGTGTTGTTTAATGGGATGGCTGATATTTCTATGAATGTAGCGAAGCTTCCTATATTTTACAAGCAAAGGGACCTCCTATTTTACCCTGCATGGGCTTATGCTATTCCCAGCTGGATCCTTAAAATCCCTATTACATTGGCTGAAGTAGTTGTCTGGGTATCTATCACCTACTATGTAATTGGATTTGACCCAAGTGTAGGCAGGTAAGTAATCTATTGTTAACTAATTTGGACTTAGGAAGACTCATTGTGAGTGTGGCATTAGATCTGAGATACTACTATTGCTGTAGGTTTTTCAAACAATATCTTCTGTTACTACTACTTGGCCAGATGGCTTCTGCATTATTTCGTACAATTGCAGCAACTGGTAGGAATATGATTATAGCTAACACATTTGGATCATTTGCAATAGTTACACTTCTGACGTTGGGCGGTTTTATATTATCAAGAGGTACAATTACTCAATAGATGTAACAAAAGTTTTCAAATTTTTGAACCTTACTTGGTTTTCCCTTTTGTTTTCATTTTCTCTTGAAATAGAGGATGTTAAGAAATGGTGGATATGGGGTTACTGGATTTCACCAATAATGTATGAGCAGAATGCTTTGATGGTCAATGAGTTCCTTGGGAAGAGTTGGAGCCATGTAATTTCTTGAATTATTAAACTTCAAATATTTCCCAATTTTCATAAAGTTTTTAGAAAATCTATTTTCAACTGCAGGTTCTTCCTAATTCAACTGAGTCACTGGGAGTTGAGGTTCTGGAGTCTCGCGGGTTCTTCACACATGCATCCTGGTGTTGGATAGGGGCTGGGGCATTGCTTGGATTTGTTGTTCTATTGAATACGACATTCACTCTAGCTCTCACTTATCTCAACCGTGAGTATTTCCTCCATGCAGTTTTTATATTCCTGCAGAAATGTTACTGAGTCAAATGATATATTGATTGAGCAGCACTTGATAAGCCACGGGCTGTCATCTTGAAAGAACCTTATGGAAATAAGCACAAAGACAAAGCTGTACAAGATATTGGATTACCACTTAGACTCCCAGGAAATGCCCCTAGTAGCAACCTAGAGTCAGGTTATTTATTTAATGTGTGCGACCTGCATATACACAATTATTTATAATTCATATCAATTCTTTCATATTTTGAAAAACCTTTCAATTGTCATTCCCCAGTGAGGCCAAAGGAAGTTGTTGAGTCCAGCCACAGGAGGAAAAGAGGAATGGTTCTTCCGTTTGAGCCACATTCTCTTACCTTCGATGGAATCACTTACTCAGTAGACATGCCACAGGTGATTGATTTCCACGAAAACACTGCAGATGAGCACATTATCGTATCATAAGTCTGCTTCTGCATTTAAAATAGAACCCCTTTTGATTTCAACATGCAGGAAATGAAGAATCATGGAGTAATTGAGGACAGATTGGTCCTTCTGAAGAGTGTTAGTGGTGCATTTAGGCCGGGCGTCCTCACAGCTCTGATGGGGGTGAGTGGAGCAGGTAAAACAACTTTGTTGGATGTGTTGGCTGGAAGGAAAACTGGAGGGTATATTGAAGGGAGCATCACAGTTTCAGGGTATCCTAAAAGGCAGGAAACATATGCTCGAATCTCTGGCTACTGTGAGCAGAATGATATCCACTCTCCTCATGTTACAGTGCATGAATCCTTGCTCTACTCAGCGTGGCTTCGTCTATCGCCTGAAGTCAATTCTGAAACCAGAAAGGTAGCATATAAAGTCCAACAAGATACATTTGCAATTGCCTATATACTAACTGAACTGATCATAAGTTTAGATTTAGTTATCTTTACTATTGGATCTGATGAATGATTACAGATGTTCATTGAGGAAGTCATGGAACTGGTAGAGTTGAACTTACTGAGGAAAGCTTTGGTTGGTTTACCTGGTGTGAGTGGCCTCTCCACTGAACAGCGCAAGAGACTAACCATAGCAGTTGAATTAGTGGCTAATCCCTCCATAATATTCATGGATGAACCAACATCAGGTTTAGATGCCAGAGCAGCTGCGATTGTTATGAGAACAGTTAGAAACATAGTGGATACAGGAAGAACAATTGTTTGTACCATCCATCAACCAAGTATAGACATATTTGAAGCTTTTGATGAGGTGAGAGCAGCTCTTGATCAAATGATACTGCGTTTCTCACTTTTCTTATGTGGCTTGCATATTACTTGAACATAATAATAAGAAAATTGGTTTCAGCTTTTCCTACTAAAGCGAGGAGGACAAGAAATATATGTTGGGCCATTGGGTCGCCATTCTAATCAGCTCGTTGAGTATTTTGAGGTAAGGCATGTCTGAGAAAAATCATTGACATTTATAGTTCACGATGTTTGTTACAGATATTACTATACTATTTCTAATCTTGTTTTCAAGCAGAGGATTGAAGGGGTTGATAAAAACAAAGATGGACATAACCCAGCGGCTTGGATGTTGGAAATTACAACTCCAGCTCGAGAAATGGAATTGAATGTTGACTTTGCTGACATATACAAAAATTCAGAACTATATAGGTAAGTTGTTTTGTTTTGTAGTGTACTAATGTTGCTCAACATTATGATTTAGTTAAATATATATATATATATATATATATATATATATATTAAATATATTAAAAGGATATTAGCTCAAACAGTGCTGAAAAAAAATGTATTCCATATGTTAGGAGGAACAAAGCACTTGTAGCAGAATTGAGCAAGCCTGCTTCAGGTTCCAAGGAACTTCATTTTCCTACACAATATGCGCAACCATTTTTCATTCAATGCAAGGCCTGTCTATGGAAACAACATTGGTCCTACTGGCGCAACCCTCCATATACTGCAGTGAGATTTTTGTTCACTGCATTCGTAGCTTTGATGTTTGGGACAATGTTCTGGGACCTAGGATCCAAAACGTGAGTTACTATTGCTTAGTGCATAATGAAAAAGTATTATGCTATACCATTCTGCAAATTCTTCCTGACTCTTTACACTGAATGCAAATACATGTCTTGTAATCATAAAAAAATTCAATTCATCTCAAACAAAGCAAGTGGGAGGATTAGTAAGAGAATGTTGACCGAGGATTTAGAATTATTCATTTAAAAATATGCACAAGTTTTTGTTAAATCCATATCCTCCTGGGAAATTGATCCCCTAGTGAACACCATGCAGAAGAAGGAAACATCTGTTTAATGCTATTGGTTCCATGTACAATGCCATTCTCTTCCTTGGGATTCAGAATGCCTTTTCTGTGCAACCAGTTGTGGCCATTGAACGATCAGTCTTCTATAGGGAAAGAGCAGCTGGAATGTATTCTGCAATCCCCTATGGTCTTGCACAGGTAGTTAATATAATTTCTAGAAGCAATATTTAGTATTTTATGTCAGTTTTATATCTCAATATGTCAATGTAAATTAATACACTTTTACTTCTTAGGTTGTAATAGAGCTACCATATGTTTTTGTCCAAGCTGTAACATATGGCATCATAGTTTATGCAATGATCGGATTCGAATGGACAGCATCCAAATTCTTTTGGTATCTATTCTTCATGTACTTCACATTTCTATACTTCACTTTTTATGGCATGATGACTGTGGCTGTAACACCAAACCAACACATTGCTTCAATTGTGGCTACTGCATTTTATGGAGTTTGGAATCTATTTTCTGGATTTGTTGTCCCACGACCTGTAAGTCATGTAATCTACAAATGCAATGAGCAATGCATGTTAGGAAATTCAGTAGATGTACGTGTATACTGATGCTTAGTTTTATATTCTATATGGTGACAGAACATTCCTGTGTGGTGGAGATGGTACTATTGGGCATGTCCTGTGGCTTGGACCTTATATGGATTGGCTGCATCACAGTTTGGGGATGTAACAAGTACAGTTGACGTAAACGAGACAGTGAAAGAGTTTCTGAGAAGATACTTTGGTTATAGAGATGATTTTGTTGGAGTTTGTGCAGGTGTAGTTGTTGGGTTTGCAGTGCTATTTGCTACTATCTTTGCTCTTTCTGTAAAGGTTTTCAATTTTGAAAGGAGATAGAATAGATGCTTTCAAGTGAATACCACTAATGTAAAATAAAGGGAAAAAAAAATAATAATAAAAAAACAGATATGATGTTATTAATGTTGGTTTGAATTAGGTGAGGACCCCTTTGTAAGCATTGATTCAAAGGTGGCTTACCACGCTTCTCAGTTTGGACTTTGGAGGTACTTTAAGTTGGCATTTAATCAACTGTTTGTCCAACCAGGTTCGATGTCCCTGATTCATCAAGAGAGGACATTGACCCATGTTCTTATCTATGTAGACACTTGACATTGTTATTATATAAAATGGTATACAATGAAGCTTTTATTTGGGTGGGGTGGGGTTTTGATGATACTTATCATGTAAAGAAAAAGTTAAAATATTCTGAATAACAAAGCAAAATTATAAATGGCAAGTTGCAAAAATCAGCAAGTTGCAAATTACAATGGCAGTCTTTGAAAAAGGTTCAAAAGAGGTGGCAAAGACACTCTGGACAAATTTCTTGGTAGAATTTTCCCCGTTCCACCTTTCCACCTTATATGTCTTCCAAGATAGTCTAGTCTCCTTTGGGGTATACTAAAAAAATAAATTAAATCTCTATGCATAACTACCAATTAGGTCAAAACCAAAAACGTGATTATATTCAATGTGTATAGAATATTTATTAAACTGAGTATAGAATTATGAATGGTTGCATACAATTTATTGGCTATAGCAGCAGGAGTACAAAATATTAAAGATCAACTATCAAATTAATGAATATATATTTTCTTAGAAATAAATAAAGCATCTAGAAGAAAAGGACAATTTAAAATAGGAACATGGTCACTGGTCAAGCCACCGCATCTGATCCGATTAATGAATTTAGATGGGAAAGCGACCAAAGAGAACGAGTCCAACATCAATTTATTGATGGGTTTTGGCATTTGGCATGCTGAATGGTAACTTGAGGTTTCGTCTTTCATACATTTTTTTCTAAACAAACAAACTTCTTGGCTGCTTTCCTTTATGCATAGGCCACTTTATTCCATCTAGAAGCCTTGCAACTTGTTTCAACTTTTATTGGATAAACAATTTGAAAAACATGTATGCTGCATTGATGCTATGCCATGATCACAAGATTCATGAACACTAACCAGGACTAACTAGCCTCATACATGCTTTACCCACAAGACAGAAAAAGAACTACTATTTTATTTTTCTGATGATTCTTCTTAATTTTTATAAAAAAAAGTAACACTTGTCTTAAGTACAAAAGGGATTTTAGTTTGTGTTTATAAATTCAAAGGACCAAAGTTTTTTTCAACGAAGAGAAGAACCGATCAATTTTAGTGACCGGTGTTTATCAATCTAGAAAGTCAAGATTTCAAGGCTTTGATCATTTCTAGTTGCCAATGTTTCGGAAATGAAGACTCAAAAGCAATACTAGTGAAATTCAACTTTCGGAAACTTATTTTCTTTAAATTAAAATTAAAGTAATCGAAATTTCCGAGAATGACGTTCTTCCTGATGTAATTTATAAGTAGATTCTGCTATTTTTTTTTTTTTACTTTCTCAATTTAATATAAGATTAGATATCTTACCCCATACTTTAATTTACAGCCATAAAGTTCAGGTTCCAAAGTCTTCACTAGATATTTTTTTTGGATAATCGTAATCTTGTGAATCACATTCATTTGTTTTTAGTTTTGTTATTTTATTATTATTCTTTCTCAATTATTTTTTCTTATGATTAACATTGTCAACTACTATTATTGTCCCTAATCATTCATCCAACATGAACGAGTAGAGGCTTAGCCGCCTTATTTTAATCCAATAATTACGAGCAATATTATTATTTTTTATAAAAAAGAATTAGTTATTTATTAAATTAATTTCTGTTTATCAAGACATCTTTAGTACAAGTGATAATTGAGAAGATGATCCCACGTATTAATAATATGATAAAAAAATTTATATATATTCAGTAAGCATGGGTTTTACGAATCCCTAGTTTCTGATAATTAAATACATCATGTGAAAGTTACAACAGTTCATGAGGACCATGGCATGACCCGTGTATTTTACGGTTCGTTACTAATTAGTACTGTAATTAATAGTTGAATAATGTTTTGGATAAAAAATTTATTTGGGTAACATTTGGGCATTTAGTTCTTTGTTCTTGGACTCAACCATAAAAACTCGTCCTTTTCTAATGTTACGTACAAGTTGAACTCAAAATTTCATCTGCCAGTTTCTAGAAGGATGTGTTTTGCGATAATTGAATTTAGATTTTAGCTTGCAAATTCACCATATTTTGTTAATTAAAATTTTAAAACAATATTCATGGTTCATTATGATATAGTATCTATAAAAGAAAATTTTAAGAGATAGAACATTTAATAATAAGTATTTAATATATTATAATAAAATATGATATTAATAACGGGACATAGGGATCGACAGACACTGACAGCTGTAATATTTGTTTGGAAGAAATAACGAGGAAATTAGGTGTTTTTTTGAAGGAGAGGGTAGAATTGAAGTTTCCTTTCGGACTGGGTATAATTTTGCGCGTGTTTTTTTTATTTGTTATTTCACTGCTGTCAAGTATTTTTTTTTTTTATTAAGGAAAAGAAAAAAGAAAAATAGTAATATTTAATTTGAAGGTTTTGACTCTTGAATATGAATCGCCACCAGTTTTTGGCGTCAAAAGTATAAATAGATAGACATGGTTTTTCCATTTCTTAGTACTCATTCCCTGCCATCGTCACAAAGACAACAAGCCACCGCAGTTCACTTTCATTTTTATTTTTTTCTGATTTTTTCATTCTTTTGCATTCACCATAAAACAGCACAAACAGTAGTGTCTCTGCGTGTGTTATTCGGTTTAGTTACCAACCTTGAAGAAGAAGAAGAAGCAGAAGAAGAAAAGACAAGAGACAAAGTGGTGGTGGTGTGGTGGGTGTCACGGCAGAATGGAGGGAAGCGATATATACAGAGCAAGTAACAGTATGCGAGCGAGAAGTTCAACGGTTTGGAGAAACAGCAGCGTGGAGGTATTCTCGAGGTCTTCTCGTGAAGAGGATGACGAAGAAGCTCTGAAGTGGGCTGCTCTTGAGAAGCTCCCTACCTACAACCGTCTCAGGAAAGGCTTGTTGACAGCATCCCATGGAGCTGCCAACGAAATCGACGTGGCTGACCTTGGCTTCCAAGAGAGACAGAAACTTCTTGAGAGGTTGGTCAAAGTGGCTGAAGAGGACAACGAGAAGTTCTTGTTGAAGCTCAAGGAGCGTATTGACAGGTATCTTACCTCTTCTTTACACCCTCTTCTTAACATAGTAAGACCATTTTTCCCACTCTCATCTTTTTCTCTTTTCACTTTCTCTTTTCAACAGAGTTGGACTCGATATTCCAACAATCGAAGTTCGATATGAGCACCTCAAGATTGAGGCAGAGGCTTTTGTGGGAAGTAGAGCTTTGCCCTCTTTCGTCAACTCTGCTACTAATGTCATAGAGGTACACAATGGCTCCTTCCCCTTCCTACTATTTTCGTTTCTTTCTTCTGTTTTCTCTTCCAATTAGTCTCTCAACACGGTTTTTCTCTATTTGGTCTTCCAGGGATTTTTCAATATGCTCCATATTATCCCAAGCAGAAAGAAACACGTCACTATTCTCAACGATGTCAGCGGGATTATTAAACCTCGCAGAATGACACTGCTTTTGGGTCCTCCAAGTTCTGGAAAGACCACACTCCTCTTGGCCTTGTCAGGAAGGCTTGATAAAAGTCTTCAGGTTAAACACATTTCTTTTCAATATACTCATTAGCATATTTTCGTTAAAAATTAAAGGAGAATCAAAAACTAATATGGATACCAATGTGTTGTTCAGGTATCTGGAAAAGTGACTTACAATGGTCATGAGTTGAACGAGTTTGTACCCCAGAGAACTGCTGCTTACATCAGCCAGCATGATGTTCATATTGGAGAAATGACTGTGAGGGAAACCTTGGCTTTCTCTGCAAGATGCCAAGGGGTTGGATCACGTTATGGTTAGTCCCACTTTACCACCTCTCTGACCTTTTCAAAATCTAATTTAACATGTATGCAGCCTAACTAAGCATGACTCATCATCATTTATTTTTTTTGAATCCACAGACATGCTATCTGAGTTGTCTAGAAGAGAGAAAGCAGCAAATATCAAGCCTGACCAAGATCTTGATGTCTACATGAAGGTCTCAAAAAGAAGCTCTTATTGATCCTTTTTTTTCAGTTCAAAACAAAAATGTATATACCATCTTTGCATTGCATCTGATTATCTTTTGATATAACAGGCAACTGCAACTGCAGGCCAGGAGTCAAGCATAGTGACAGATTATACAATGAAGGTAATCCCTAAACAAGGTTCATTTCATTTATGTGATGACATGTACCTGAGTTTGCTATGAAGGCCCAAGATATTGAACAAGTAAAATGTATAACTTTGCAGATTCTGGGGTTGGATATTTGTGCTGACACTATGGTGGGGGATGAAATGTTGCGTGGGATCTCTGGAGGACAAAGGAAGCGTGTTACTACAGGAGAGATGTTGGTTGGACCAGCAAATGCTTTATTCATGGATGAAATCTCCACAGGGTTGGACAGTTCCACAACATTTCAGATTGTGAGCTCTCTCAGGCAATATGTCCACATTCTAAATGGAACTGCTGTCATATCTTTGCTCCAGCCAGCACCCGAGACTTATGACCTTTTTGACGACATTATCTTAATCTCTGATGGCCAAGTTGTTTACCATGGCCCTCGTGAGTATGTTCTGGACTTCTTTGAATCCATGGGTTTCAGATGTCCCGAGAGGAAAGGTGCTGCTGACTTTCTCCAAGAAGTGACTTCCAAAAAAGATCAAGCACAGTACTGGGTGCGGAGAGATCAACCGTACAGATTTGTGACAGTTACTCAATTTGCTGAGGCATTTCAATCATTCCATATTGGTAGGAAACTTGGAGAGGAGCTTGCAGTTCCATTTGACAAGACCAAGAGCCACCCTGCTGCATTAACCACTAAGCAGTATGGCATCAACAAGAAGGAGCTGTTAAAGGCTAACTTCTCAAGGGAGTATTTGCTCATGAAAAGGAATTCATTTGTTTACATCTTCAAGCTATGTCAGGTTGGTGCTAGACTTCTACCTTTTTTTATCAAGAAAAACTATGCACCATAGTGCATTTACACGTATATGATGATGATCACTTTTACTTACCATTTTGCTCTTGATGCTTTTCAGCTTTTCATCATGGCGTTAATTGCATTGACACTGTTTTTCCGAACCGAGATGCACCGTAATAATCTAGATGATGCGGGTGTTTATGCTGGTGCTATATTTTTTGCAATAGTAACGATCATGTTTAATGGAATGGCTGAGATTTCCATGACCATTGCTAAGCTTCCTGTTTTCTACAAGCAACGGGATCTTCTATTTTTTCCCTCTTGGGCGTATGCTATTCCTTCGTGGATTCTCAAGATTCCCGTTACAATAGTAGAAGTTGCTCTTTGGGTATTCCTGACCTACTATGTTATTGGATTTGATCCAAATGTTGGGAGGTAAAAAGACTGGTTTGAATAGTTAGGAGCTTGTGAATGTTGCTGCTTCTACTAATTTGCATGTTACTTATGATGTGAGTCCTTGTATTTGGTGCAGGCTCTTCAAGCAGTACCTCATCCTATTATTTATTAGTCAGATGGCTTCTGGATTATTCCGAGCCATTGCAGCACTGGGAAGAAACATGATTGTCGCCAACACTTTCGGATCCTTCGCAGTTCTCACGCTTCTTACATTGGGCGGTTTCATTCTGTCGAAAAGTAAGTTCAATAAACACAAACACGCGATAAAAAGATTGTTGCATTTCTAACAATGAGAAAGCCTAAGCTAATGCTTCTTCATTCTATTTCCGATGAAACAGGGGATATCAAAAAGTGGTGGATTTGGGGTTTCTGGATTTCACCTCTGATGTATGGGCAGAACGCTTTGATGGGCAATGAATATCTCGGGAACAGTTGGCACAACGTAATTTCTTGAACTCGCAATTGTATACTTCTTTGGTTAAGAAAAGTACGATTCTAATTTCTTTGCCATCTAATTACAGGCTACCCACAATTTAGGACTTGATTATCTGGACTCTCGTGCGTTCTTCAAAGATTCATATTGGTATTGGCTAGGCTTTGGGGCACTGGTTGGATTTGTGTTCCTTTTCAACGTGTTATTTGGTTTTGCTCTTGAATACCTTGACCGTGAGTACCTTTCAAATTATTTGTACTTTGAAATTCTTTCAGAAATGCAAATTCAAGGTTTTAGTAATAAGTATGTATCTGAATGTGCATGCAGCATTTGATAAGCCACAAGCAGTAATAGCCGAAGAACCAGCTGATGAAGGAACCGCAGCAGAAGTTGAATTACCGCGCATAGGTGAGCGATGTTGCTTATAAATATCACTCAAATTAAATATTCAACGGCAAGCATACTCCTTTATTAGCAGCAATTCTATTATATTCCAAGACGTTGAACAAGTTTATTTTTCAAATGTCTTGCAGAAAGTTCAGGAAGAGGTGGTTCTGTTGTGGACTCCAGCCATGGAAAGAAAAAAGGAATGGTTCTTCCTTTTGAACCGCATTCTATCACCTTTGATGAAATCGTATACTCTGTTGACATGCCACAGGTAAATCACACTCCAAGTTATAAATTTAACAGTTGGGTTTGTAATAGTGTTTCTATTTTAACGCTTCTTCAGCCAGAAAAGATTGGATTACTGACTCCCTTGATTTCCACTGGCAGGAAATGAAGGAACAAGGTGTACAAGAGGACAAACTGGTGCTTTTGAAGGGTGTTAGTGGTGCCTTCAGGCCTGGTGTTCTCACAGCTTTGATGGGTGTAAGTGGTGCCGGTAAGACTACGTTGATGGATGTTCTGGCCGGTAGGAAAACCGGTGGTTATATTGACGGAAGCATAAAAATTTCTGGGTACCCTAAGAAGCAAGAAACATTTGCTCGTATCTCGGGATACTGTGAGCAAAATGATATCCACTCACCTCATGTTACAGTTTACGAATCCTTGGTGTACTCAGCATGGCTTCGGTTACCTTCAAGTGTGGATTCCAAAACCAGACAGGTTAGTTAGTAAGGACTGAGAACAATAAAATCGTTTTAAGTTTAAGTTGGTGATTGAGATAGCTGGCTTTGTCGTCTTAGAGGCTGATTGTTCAAACTTTTTGGATTTGACAAATGGTTGCAGATGTTCATTGAGGAAGTCATGGAACTGGTGGAGCTGAACCCATTGAGGAACTCGCTGGTTGGACTGCCCGGTGTGAGTGGTCTCTCTACCGAACAGCGGAAGAGGCTGACTATTGCGGTTGAATTGGTGGCTAACCCATCTATAATTTTCATGGATGAGCCTACTTCTGGGTTAGATGCAAGAGCTGCTGCTATTGTTATGAGAACAGTCAGGAACACTGTGGACACTGGAAGAACTGTTGTGTGCACCATCCATCAGCCCAGCATTGACATATTTGAAGCATTTGATGAGGTGAGTGACGGCAATGATGAATGAAGCAGTGTCTTACTTGGTTATTTTCCCTGCAGGCCTGAATCTAACATGATGTCTTCTTGTGTGATTCCAGCTATTCCTAATGAAGCGTGGTGGACAGGAAATATATGTCGGGCCACTGGGTCGTCATTCTAGTCATCTGATAAAGTATTTTGAGGTAAGATCGTACTCTACTTCAATATTATCAAGTGAACTACTATCATTCTTGGCAATAAACTAAATTCGTTCAATAATTTCCATTATGTCCAGAGCATTGACGGGGTGAGCAAAATCAAAGACGGATATAACCCTGCTACTTGGATGTTGGAAGTTACAACCACCGCACAAGAACTTAGTTTGGGTGTTGATTTTACTGACTTGTACAAAAACTCTGATCTATATAGGTAGGTCGATGCACATGGATATGAATCTACTAACTCTTTCTTGGTTTCTTGATTTTCAAAATGCTTAAAAGAGTTTTTGGTGTGTTTTCAGGAGAAACAAGCAGCTTATACAAGAACTGGGTCAGCCTGCTCCCGGTTCAAAGGATCTTCATTTCCCTACTCAATACTCTCAGTCGTTCTTGGTCCAATGCCAAGCTTGCTTATGGAAACAACGTTGGTCATATTGGCGTAATCCACCATACACTTCTGTGAGGTTTTTCTTCACTACTTTCATAGCCATAATGTTTGGAACGATGTTCTGGGACCTCGGAGGCAAACAGTAAGTCAAATAAATCCTTATTATTACTGACAAAAAAGAAAAGCGCATAATATACATATATTGTGAGAGACATCTTCCAAATACCAGTTGAGTTCTGATTCCGTGTGGTGCTTTTACAGCTCAACAAGAGGAGACCTGATGAATGCTCTAGGTTCAATGTATACTGCTGTTCTCTTCCTTGGAGTACAAAATTCTTCCTCGGTACAGCCAGTGGTGGCAGTTGAAAGGACTGTCTTTTACAGAGAAAAAGCTGCCGGAATGTATTCTGCCTTACCCTATGCATTTGCACAGGTAACTAACATAACATAAGATCATTATTATAAGTTACTTACAAGTACTTTTAGTTTGCATATATTTATACACATTGATTATGTTAACAAACAAACTGGGTAATTTTTGTCACAGATTCTGGTAGAGCTACCCTATATCTTTTTTCAAGCGGTGACATACGGTGTAATAGTTTATGCCATGATCGGATTTGAGTGGACTGCGGAGAAATTCTTTTGGTATCTATTTTTCATGTACTTCACACTGTTGTACTTCACCTTCTACGGCATGATGGGTGTGGCAGTGACACCAAACCACCATGTTGCTTCCATCGTGGCTGCTGCATTTTATGCAATTTGGAATCTCTTCTCAGGATTTGTTGTCGCAAGACCTGTAAGTTGTTTGTTGCCACCCTGACTTTGAATAAATAAAAATAGATTGAGAAGAAGGGACATGCATGCATAGAGTCATATATATGTGGCATGGTTTCAATGGATGTACATAATAATAATAATAATAATAATAATAATAATAATGTTGTTTTCCATTTTGAACAGAGCATCCCAGTGTGGTGGAGATGGTACTATTGGGCTTGCCCAGTGGCTTGGACTTTATATGGATTGGTTGGATCTCAGTTTGGAGATATAATGGAGGAAATGTCGGGTGAAGGTGGCAAGACTGTGAAAGTTTTCATTGAAGACAATTATGGTGTCAAACATGACTTCATCGGAGTTGCTGCTGTTGTGGTTGCTGGCATTGCAGTTCTCTTTGCAGTTACTTTTGCTGTTGCAATCAAGACCTTTAACTTCCAAAAGAGATAGTGAAATAGATAGATAGATAGATTCCAACCTGAAAGATTAATTCTTTATATTTTCCCTTTCAATTTTCCTTGTTTTTATTTTCTCTTTAAACTTATAATGTTTGTTTGTATCTATCGCTTGTGAGCAACACCAACCAATTTGAAGGTTCTACTTTATAAATGTATGTATGACCAGTTTCAAAACAAAAATTCTCAACACCTGCTTACCTCATAATATTAATCACAATTACATATGCATCACACTAATTAATCAAACTCAAACCCTAAACCCTAGTATAAAAAATTATTCATTTATTTTAAAAATAAGTGAAATAAACTTTTTCTCTTTTACAATATTAATTTAATTTAATTTAATTTAAGGGTTAGATTAAAAAAATAAATAATAAAGATAAAAAATAAGTCTTTACCTCTTAATTTAAAAATAAATGTATTTTCTAATAATAAACATATTATTTTCATCATTATGTTATGTAAAAATAGATATGTACATGTGTAGTTCGGCTTATTTTGTCAGGTAAATAATAAGAAATTCGAAACAAATGAATATTCTTTAAAAACTTAATTAAAAAAAATATAGATAATACTTACTAAATGAATAAAATTATTTTAAACAATTAAAATATATTACATGTACTGAATTATTTACCATAAATTGTAAAATTGTAAGAGATTAATTTTTTACACATTTTAGTTTAAATTATAAAACTTTACAAAACAATGACTCGTTGCAGGTTTGTAATGATTTTCCGGCCATCGGAAGACATTTTATTTTTCTTTTTATTCTTTCGAAATAGGAAGTGACAACATATTCCTTCAACTCTAAAGAAGATTTCTGAATGAAGTTTAAATTGATAACTTTGCTGAAGTGCATACTAGAAAAAAAATTGTATCCAAATAAATAAATATAACATAAAAACATTTATTTATATAATATTATATCTAAAACATTAAATATTATTTCAAGAATTTTTTAATTATATTTAATTTATAAATGCATACATTTTTATTATAAAATAAACTATATTAGAAGAAAAATATTTACATTTTGTGTGTTGAAGGTCACCAAAAATATTAGTTATTGTTTTTAATAATAAATAATCCGTACCAGTATTATAATTAAAAAAAATATATATTCTATAACATGTTTTGCTTGGGTTTGGGTTTGGGTTTTATAATAAAACCTTGATCCATTCGATTACTATTTGTGGTAACAACAGAAATGGGCTCATTAAAGGGGTTTACTATTTGTACCATTTACTCTTCACTTCACACTCCTAAATATTTGAATTAAAATGTAATACTTAAAATTTTCCGACATTTACAATTTAATTTGGAGTCTGAGATTCTTTTAAAAATTATAAATTTTAACTGTGTAGTGTGATAAGAACAGATTTTATTTAATTGATTATTTTTTTTTAGCATGATATTATATTTTAATGATATTACTTATTTTAAAACATATATTGTAGACAATATTAATTTATATTTATATTTCTTAAGATTTAGGACCATTAAACTTAAAATAAGTATGTTTTGAAATAAATAATTTTAAAATAATCACTGCCTTTATCCGAAAATAGGATTTTCTCATTAAAATAATAAAAAAACACTTATTTTTAAAATAAAGTGATGAAACAAATATATAACAAAACATAAATTTACATATACACTGACTCAAATATATTTTTAATTCTTATGTAGTAAATATGTGTTAATTTTGGTCTTGTAATCTTATTTTTCTTTTTATAATCACTCTAAAATTGAAAATTATTGTTTTTTATAAAGTTAAAGTTAATAATCGTATATTTTATATTATAAAAAATTAATAAATAATTAAAAGAATCAAAATTAAAACTCGTATATTTTATGATATAAAAATTATATTTAAGTTTTTATTAAATAAATATTTTAAAAAAATTAATACAAACAAATTTACGTGAACTATATGTTAAATTATATTGTGATGTTTTGCAGTGATAAAATTTTCGGGAACAATCACAGATAAGGTTGATAAAAGCAACTAGAGGAGAAAGACTAAATATTTAAATGATAAAGAAGAGAGTTCTCCTTATAAAATAATTCGGTAATTTTCTCATAAGTTCCACAAACCATGACATTAATAGCAGCAGCTTCAAAACTACTAGATTCTAAATTTTCATCTTAATCTATATATATTGATATCACCTTCTGTTTTCTTCTACAATAGACATGCATGAATGTGAGATCCCTTCTTCAGGGATTGTACATTTACCATGTAATATCAAATTCATCACCATTCATCCCTAAGAATCTCTGCCTGGGGATCCATTTTCATCAGGGTATACCTGTAAATCCTCAACATTCAAACAACACAATAACATTCACGTGAGAAAAAGAACAAAAAATGTTAAAGTACGAGTTGAATTCTAATAAGTAACAGTGGAAATTGTTGTTACCTCGAAATTTCTTTCCTCAGTAAAGCTGACAGTTCTAACCTTCAACTCCCCTCTATTAGTAGTTAACTCATCTAATATTTCAGCATTATATATTTCCTTTGATCCAACTCGGGGTGATTCTACCTCCTGTTAAAGTAAACAAGCTCTTTCGTATCTCACACTGGAGTATAATGTAAAAGAGAGTTAAGTTGAAATGGTGATAATGTTAAGTATGGCATCTTACCCTAGAAGACTTATTGAAAATTAGTTCATTAGCAGCAACTATTTCTTCATATTCAGCACCATCTAGTTCTCTAAGATGGTGAGGCTTGAATAGTTTGGGGAGTATATGCTGCCTCAATATGATCAAAAGAAAGAAAGGCAAGGGGAACAATATTCCAGCTATGGGAATCCATGTCACTCCAAAACAAATCAAGAAATACATACACTGGAAAAGTGTGAAGAATACTATGTATCTTTGAGGTACTGACTCAACAAAGGAAGCATGATCCCTCTCCAACAACCTGCCAAAATTATGCATAGATTGATCTTAGAAAGAGAATTAATTGAATAAAAACATTAAAAGTGAAAGTTTCATACTTTAGTGAAAATGGTGAAAGAATAATAACTTTTACTTACTTGTACCACGTATTAGGTGTTACAAAAAGAGTAGAATTCTTTCCCAGAATTGATTTCCGGGAAGACTATCAATAGCCATGTAGGCAAAATATCCCCACAAAACTGAAGTTGGTATCTTTTTTATGACAGGCATAGTAAAGACTGATGCTCCTACAAGGATTGATTGTAAGAGATTGCTCACTCTCTGCTCCTTTACTCTTACAGGCATATATGCCTCGATGTGTTTCTCAAAATCAAAGGTACTCTTGTTGTCAAGTTCTTTGTCTTCACTGTTCAAGACAACCTCTTTCAAATCCTCTAGTTCTTTGACCACTAAATGATTCTGCAAGCAATCAAGTTCAGGACCAAAAGAAAACTTAGCTATTTATCAATTGACTTAATTTCACAAGGGCAAAAGGATTAAGGGCTTATATGCCTACATCTGGACAGTTATCCATTTCTATAAACACTGCTTGCATCTTCCCGTAGATTTCAGAATTGCTAACTTTCTGACTTATGCTTTCCTTGGCACTTTGAATCATCTTTCTTCGGATCAACTGCCATTAAAAAAAATCACAACATCAAATATCCAATTCAATCATGATAGTTACTATAAATACCAATACTCATTTAGCCTATCCACCTGTTTCTTGAGAACAGCCAGGCTCTTGGTGTGCATAGGAGATTGAGGTAGAACTCCATTTGAAGGGGGTAAGCCAATTAATCCACAAAGTAAAGTCTGAAATTTTTTATGCAAAGCAAATCATCAATTCCACTTGGATCACTAGTGTAAATGACAATTAAGCAACTAAGTACAAGAGAGATATACCGTTAGTCCTAGCAACAATATGTCATAGTGGTATGCAGAAGGTTTCTTGAGATTGAATTCCTTCTGTTGAGCCATCTGGGAAGCAACGTTATGGTCAAAGAAGTAAAGTCCCGCTATCATTACGGCGGGAATAAAAGCAGCAAAAATATATGTCGGAGAAACGTTACCCATATCCTGCATATCCTGCAGCAAATGCTATGTAAGTAATCTCCGAAACTAATGAAGCTAGAAGTACTGTAACTATACAATATTACATATTACTTTTATTACTGTCCATTGTTGTAAAGATGTAGACTCCCAAACAAGAGGAGAGGTAAGCCTTCTGGGAACTCCAGAAGGCACTTTACTCGGTACTATGAATGATAATGTTGTCCACACCACCACCAGGAAAGGCACCCCATAGTCTGCAACGAAACTTCTAAACCACCCTGTTCAATGAACAAACTATATCAACTTCACCCTTCCAACCATGCTATGACTCAAATCACTTGAAATTCATTTAACAAACCTGTGCCATATATCCATGACCTTGCTCTTCTGCTCTTTAAAGAAGTATAGAGAAGGCCAAAGGTGAATATAATAGCTAGCAATCCATTTGCATACAACCAATGAAAATGATACTTTTCCAAAGTTGGGTCTCCCTCTTTAGGAACATTAAACTCACTTACAATTCCCTGAACTTGCAAAAACTTGTATCAAAGTCCTTTTCCCATGTCTCAAGCCAAATCATGTTTCATTTGATGCTTAATACCTAGACTAATATATAAAAAACTGACCTTTATAGCCTGTTGAATGAACAAGACTGTGATCAACATGCCAAAAAGCTCACCCGCAATCCTTGTAAATCTATTGATGATATTTCCAGCATTGAATATTGCAAGAAGAAACAGCAAGAGAGCAGTCCATACACAAATCCTGGGATGTTAATTATATCAATTAGGCAATGATTGCACAACGAACTTGGATCATATAGAAAGTATTTTTCTTACCATCCTGCCCAGGCTAAAAAGAGTTCTCGACCCAAAGATTCCTTATCTTTGGAAAAATTGTACAAATAGGTGTACATAATGATAGTGGGTTCAGCAACTCCCACAATTAGGAGAGGTTGGCCGCCAAATATTGAGTGTATGATTCCACAAATAGCTGTAGAAATCAGTGTTTCTACCGTACTCAAACTTCCATCTGTTTACATACAACAACTTGTTCAATATCTTATTGTGAAGTTTGTTTTTAAACTAATAAATTTCACCAACTTTTAAAAAGCAAGTTGATCGAGATTACAAATCCTTAACAAATGTATTTTTAATAAGTTACTCCTATAAATGAAGTGTGTTAAGTTGGCAAACATCTTTTGTATACTCATATATGGTAAGACAAACAGAATAGAATAGAGAAGAACATAAAAAAAACCTGTGTCTCTACTTAGCTGCTCGCCAAAGGCAATGACAGGAAGAGCAGAAGCAAAGAAAATATAGGTAGTTGGGGCCAATATTCTGTCAATAAAAAGAGTGTTCGTAAGAAATTACTATTTTTTTCAATGATCTAATATATAAGAAACTTACCCAACTCCTGAGTAGAGACCTGTTGTCCAATCATCTTTGTAGTACACTCTTCTTCCTCGAAGGTCGTTTTTAACACCCTTCAAAAGTGTTTTTAAACTTTCCATACCTGCATCCACACTCTGATGAGTCCTTACTCATTAAAAAAATTCTCAAACATCCAAAAACATAGAAAACATTAAAGTAATTAACATGACACAATATACAATCATATATACAAGCCTTAGGTTTCTCTCCATTGGTTTTGGCTTCTTTCACCAACCAATTTGACGAGAAACAGAGCACATGGACCATTAATGGAACAGTCAAAAGAAATGAAAAAAAAAAAAACAAAAAAAACCCGGAAATATATGACTTCACACACGTTCAATTTGAGGTTTGTTTTATAAGACAAAAACATGAAATAACGGTACTTGAGATGAAGATAAGAAAAAGAAACAGTAAAACAAGAAATCAGAATACCTGCAACACAACAAAGAAGCCAAACTTATCACATTTATACGTACATGCACAATGAAAACACAAACCAATAAATAAGAAAAAGATATGATATAATGCAGATTAAACAACGAATGCATAAACATGATATATATAATTAATATTTAATGTTGAATTGATAAAAACGAAAAAGAAGAAGAAGAAGAGAGAAAAGAGAAGAGAGAAGATGCAGTACGTAGCAGAGATGTTGACATGGTGAAGAAGAGAAGAACAACGAATTGGTTTTGATTTTGAGTTTGAGTTTTGCGTTATTTATAATACAGAATAGTATTGAAATGAATGAGAGTGAGAAAGTCCACGTTGTTCACAAATAGAGTCATAGCTGGTCCCACTGCACATATCACTGTTCTACAATTCTGAAATAATTTCACACTAAAAAAGTGCATGAAAAATTAAAAAAGATGAAGTGTTAGGTCCAAGAACAGAGAAGAAGGGTTAAATTTTTGTTGGGGGATGTGTTCACTTTTAATGTCTGACTCTACTTTTAAAAAAGATACAGTAACGCATACTTGTAAATTCAGTGAGAAATTAATAATTTTTTTCTTTAATGCTTTCTGTCAACAATTGCTTCATTTATTTAGGGTTCTTTTCTTTCCAAGCCCACAACCAATTCGAAAGAAAATTCATCACTCTCAATTTTTTTATTTCCTCAATATGAAATTACATTAACATTTTTTTAAGAATTTACATGGAATGTATTTAAAGTATGGAAAATTGTATTTCTATTTAATCATCAATTATCATTCATGGAAAAACTTATTAACTTTTTTAATAATTAATTTAAATATTATACCTTTTATGATTTTTTATTGGTTGATGATATACAAATGTACAAAAAAATATATAATTTTAAGCGAACATTTTCTTTCCTTTAATAAAAAAAGTGGCACCTGTTTGTGACAAATAATATTTTTAGAACATAATAATATACTACTCATTAATCCAACTAGTCAATATATCTATTATAAACCTCTTAATTATTATTAAATATTCTTTTAAATACAATTAAATTTTTTATGTAATAAAATAAATGAATAATTTATTTGTGTTTTAATAAGGAAATAAATTAAATATGGTAATATAAAATGATACATAACAAAACCTTTTTTAATATATAACATATTAATCATACATTATTTTATTATTTCTTATTTATCTTGTTGATATTTTCATTGCTCTTCATATTTTTATATTTTACTTATAAGAAATTTTCCTTTATAAACTTTTCAACAAGTAATGATGTATTATATTTTATGAGTTAAAAGAACAGTATATCTTATTACACATAATACATAATTTATTAATAAAAAAATCCTATTACATATTATTTATAATTACAGTTTTTAATTTTCATATTTAAACTCTGTTTACAAAATATTTGAATCTTTTTTTTTTAATTCACTTTAAGAAAACAATAATTAGAGGATATGTATTTTTTTTTTCTATAAACATGACTTTAAATTACTGTGATTCAAAATTAAAAAAAAAAAAAAGAGAAATGCAATGAAGAAAAATAAAAAAAAAAAAAAGAGAAATGCAATGAAGAAAAATAAAAAAAAAATATTTATGTCGAAAATAAAATTTACTATAGATATTAAATAAGTATTTTTAATAAAGAGTGGTATAAATATTTTATTTAATTATTTAATGTTGGTGTCAGTAAGTGTTAAATGCAGTACCATGATTCTTTGTGATCAGTAATGAATCATAAAAACAGCATTTAATAGCCTTTTTGAAATTCTGACACCTATTATCCTAAAATTTAGACGTGTAAATATATATTCTTTCTGTTTCTTTTTTAATATATGTGGTTTAAAGTTTGGATATATAATATTTTCATTTTTGTCTTTTCTCACATAATATTTTTTTAAAATATATTAATTAATAAAAATATAATTGGTAAAAAACAATTAATATAATCTTGAATTTTATAAGTGATATATGTTTAAAAATAATTTTTTTCCAAAAAAATTATAATTACAAAAATATAGAGAAAATATTATATTGTTATAAATGTGTAAAACAAATATTTGACTACAGAAACTCATTATTTTTCTTAAAATTTACTTAATATTTTGAGATAATTTGCATTAGGATTGTGTCTAGAAGTTACGAAATCCAAGACAAATTTATTGTTACTTAATGCACTTGTTTATCTTTATTTGATTGTTAATAGCAAAACATTTTAATATAAATCTCATGGTTAAGTATTTTGAAGATATCATTCTTAATATATAAAATAATAAATTTATTTAATATATTTTTTTTGACATAAGTAATATTAGATGATGTTTGAGTAATTTTAATTTTAAAACTATATTTTTGTGTGGGTGAAAATATAAAAAAAAATATAAAGATTGTGAATTATATTTTAGAAATAATGTATATATTTGAAAATAAAATATTATTTAGATATAACGTGATACTTGTTGAATATGATTATTTTCATAAATTTCTTACAGTATTTTTATTTACAAAATTTAAGATTAATATATTTTTTCTTTTTCAGTTTATTCCTATAACTCAATTGTTCTAATATAGGAACTTATTTTATAATCTCAACCTCATCAAATTCATGTTTGATAACAGAATAATGCCTAAAATAATTTATAATTAGTACTGTGGTTTGGTAAATAAATTTTATGGTAAATTTAAGAAACTACGAATGAAACGTATCCCTAATTTAGACTATGTTATCTTCTCCATTAATGTTTCTTAATTAACAATAACTTTTATTTATTCATTTGTTTATTTATATTTATTAATAATTTAATTACTTAAAAGACCAAATGTATTATTTCCTCTTATTTAAATTAAGAAAAATAATTAATTTATTAATTTTTAAATTATTTATCAATTTTTTTATTTTACCTTTTTTTTTAATCATTATTAAATAACTTAATAACAATAGTCATTATTATCTTAATAAGAACATGTAAGAAAAAAAAATAAAAAAGTAAATGTATTAAAACTGTATAATGTTTTATATTATTTATTTTTTTCAAAATTATATCTTATGATAAATATATTCTATAATAAAAAATATTTAATTTTATTTTCTATTTAATTTTTCTGATATAAACCTATTTAATTATTAAAGAAATATCAAAATCAAACTTAAGGTTTTCATTTCTCGAAAAGGATTGGATCCTGTTCACCAATTCGAAAATCAAATTGAATAAATAAAAATCATTGCAATTAGAGGTTTTCATTCACCACATGTATTTGTCACTTGAATTTTAGAGGTTTTCCATTCACCACATGTATTTATCATTAACCCCTTAAAATAATCAAAAAATTATAAATATATTACTTTTTGTATTCAAAATATTTTAAGATTTAATATAATTTTTTATTCGTCGATTTTATTTCTTAAACTTTTATTCCTTCATATTTTACTTCTTACAGTTAGAAATTAGTATTAAGTGGTAATTTAACAGTCATATTCTTACTCATCTCACTTAATAATTGTATGAAAATTTTGGATTTTCTAGCTTTTATATTTAAAAAAAAAAATTCAACATTTTATTAACTAATTTTAGTTTTTTAATATTTTTAATCATTTAATAAATTTAATTGATTTTAGTTTGTCAACAAAATGAATTAAAACTTATGGATTACCCTAAGCTACCATAGACTCGGGTCTCATAGATGAAAAAGTATTATTATTATTATTGTTTTTTTACGAAATATTTTTATCATCATATATATATATATAATCATTCAAATAGAGTATCATTTATTAAATACAGTTACAAAACAAAATAAATTTATGAGAATCTTACAGAAATCATCATCTTAGGAAATAACAGTTCGTCTCAAATCATTGAGTCGTTTCTTAATTCTAAAGTTTAGATTAGTTTACATATTTCTTTTAAGTTTAATGAATTTATCCAAAAGAATTAACAAAGAATACCTTTTTTTTTTTTTATCGTAATAAAGTTTAAGAACCCTAATAATAGAGTTCTACTATTAATTATATAATTTTTTTATCATATTTTTTTATTATTTTTTTTACGTTGTCGTATATATATATATATATATATATATATTATGTTAATTAAAAAGTTATATATAATTTTCGAGTGAAAAAAATAATTAAGAACTGATTATTAAATTTTATTCTATTATTCAATTACATATAATTATGTATATAGTCGAATTTTATATTTCAATTATTTAAAAATTATTGATTCGGCGTGTAATAAAATTACTTTAAATTTAATTGATTTTGAATTAACGTAAAATTTTATAAACTGGATCTGAGTTTATAATAACTTGACGCATTATATATTTTAAACTCTCAATAAAAAATTTAAAAAATTAAAAATAAATTTAAAAACTATTTTAATCTCTTAAATCTAAAATTAAAATCATATTTTTTTAATTTAACAATTTAAATTTTTAAAAATTAAAATCATAATAATCATAAATTTTAAATATTAACATAATTAGTTTGAGTGTTTAATTATAGTTTTGAATAACTAGAAAAAAACTAAGAATGAAATGTAGTTTATGTATATGTTGTTTGGTAACATAATGACGTTATAAAATAATTTATTAATTATTAATTTTGTTAAATAAATTTTATAGCTAATTTAGTAATTAGCCATAAAGCAATTTAAGGAACTAAAAATGAAAAGTACCTTAATTAATAATTTAGACTATGTTGTCTTCTTTATTAATGATTCTTAAGTAGTAATAACTTTTATTTAATTTTTTTTCTTTTTTAACTTAACCTAATTCAAACGGTGTCTTACTTAACATCACTTCTTGCCATCACTTTTTTATTATTATTATTTAAAAATTTTTATTTTTATTTATTTTAGGTGATTTTTATTTAGTTTTGTTTTTTTAATTTAAAAAAAATTAGAAATCCAAATTTTAGACAATTACTTTTTTATACTGAATTAAAAAAATAAACTTGTTTTATAATCATTTCAAAGACAAAATTTTGTTAAAAATTTGTTATCCAACCTAACATAACTAATTAATTACCTCACTTCCACGAATTTAGTGATAATAAAAATGAATTGTATGACATAATAATTAATAGAGGTGAAAATACATAAAGATAATATAAAACCTATCTTATTATAAACTTTTTAGTTTAAAAAAATTGAAATTTTTTTAACATAACATATATATATATATATTAATTTTTAAAAACTAAAAAATCTAATATTGTTTAAAACTGTAAAATATAATAAGTGTTATTTTTTTCTATTTTAGTTTTTAGTTTTAAGAAAATTGTAATTTTAATTCAATCAGCAATTATACATATTTTATTTACTTACTTTTAATTTAATTGAATGCTAAACCTAACATACTTTTTATATACGATGAAATTTTGATGTTTTGAATACTGAAGTCATCATTACTGGTGTTAAGTAAGGTTGATGTAACCTATATCTCATGTCACTCAAAATCACTTACTTAATTAAAACATTTTGAAAAACGCAAATTCGACTTTATTTATTTTTTAAATATAAGTAGGAAAATAAAAAATACCACAGCTATAAACAAAATTAAAATAAGATCAAAATATGAGTTTTTAAGTAAAATATATTGCTTATTCTTGTAAAATTAATAAGTTCTAATTTTAATTTTTATAATTTTTTTATTTTAAGTTTAATTTTTTATTTTAAGTTTAAAAATTGAAATAATTTTTCAGTCCTTATAATATATATATATATATATATATAATATAATTTTAGAGGTTTTAATATTATTTCAAGATGAATGAATACATTTATTTTATGATCATAAGATTTTTTAAGTGACATACACCTTATAAAAAAAGAGAGATTATATAAAAAAGTTAATTTGATGAGTATAAAAATATTATTTTCTTTATATTTTATTATTATTTTATTTATATATGAATAGAAAGTAAAATACATGATATTTAGTTAAAAATGATTTTCTTTATATAATAAAAATTATTATTTTTTATGTTTATTGTGAAGTATGAATAGAATTTACTCTTTATATACTTTCTGTATTGAATTCCAAGGTTAGGTATATTATTATATACTTTATGTTAACTTTAATTAATAATTAATGTCAATATTAGTTGTTCTATGCATAGGATTTTGGTCTTCTTAGTTTTTACAATTATCATTATTTTGTAAAAGTTTCGGGTGAATATGATGAAAATACAATTTAAACTTAAAAAATGTGTAAAAAAATTAATCTCTTACAATTTTACAATTTATGATAAATAATTCAGTTCAGGTAATATATTTCAATTATTTAAAATAATTTTATTCATTGAGTAAGTATTACCTGTATTTTTTTAGATTAAGTTTTGAAGAATATTAATTTGTTTCGAATTTCTTATTATTTACCTGACAAAATAAGCTGAACAGTTTATTTAATTACATCATGTTTATTCTTAAATATGATAAAATAATGTTTATTATTAGAAAATACATTTATTTTTAAATTAAGAGGTAAAAACTTATTTCTTTTATCTTTATTTTTTTTTAATCTAACCGTTAAAATAAATTACTATTGTAAAACAGAAGAAATTTATTTTACTTATTTTTAAAATAAATGAATAATTTTTTTATATTATTAATATTAAATTTATAATAATTATTTTTTGTTTGTAATATTTGTTAGTTTTTCTTATATAACATTAAAAGCCGTTCATCTGATGAGAATATTATAATTAATGTATATAATATTCAATAATTTAATTATAAGTAATTCATTTAATAAATATAACATTTAGTAATATTAAATGAAATTTGTTTATTTATATTTACTAACAATTTAATTACTTGAAAGACCAGTTTATGTATTATTTCTTCTTATTTAAATTAAGAAAAATAATTAATTTATTAATTTTGTATTTTTACCTTTTTTTAATCATTATTAAATAAATTAATAACAATAGTCATAATCATCTTTAATAAGAATATGTAAGAAAAAAACTAAAAAACTAAATGTATTAAAACTGTATAATATGTAAGAAATTATATCTTATAATAAATATATTCTATAATAAAAAATATTTAATTTAATTTTCTATTTAATTTTTAAAGAAAGTGGTGGTAGATGAGATAGAGATGGAAGAGGTTTTGAATGTATCTATGAAAATCAAAGTTAGGGTTTTCATTTCTCCAAAAGGGTTGGATCCTGTTCACCAATTCCAAAATCAAATTGAATAAATAAAAAGCATTCCAATTAGAGGTTTACTATTCACCACTTGTATTTGTCACTTTTCCACGTTCCAAATAAAAAAATCAATCACACGAGGGTGACTAAAAATATTCCGAAAGTTCAGTTTTCTTTGTGGAACGTAGAAAGAAAAATAAACACTTTGATAAAAAAAGATTTGTGTGATAAACATGGTTGGGAAAATTTGTGTTGCAGCGGAAGCAATTTTAACTCTGCAATTGATGAAAACAAATAATGTTAAAGGGTGTTATTGGCTTTGTTCTGCAACTTGGTTGCAAGAAATTGTGACAGAAGATTCTCTTTTATGTATGTAATAATCATTTCCAATGCAAAATTGAGACATATTTGTTCGGATCATAAACAATTTGTAGGAGGTTACGTTGGAAAATTTTATGACAATAATACCTAAAAGTATGTTTTTTTAAAGCTGTTAAAAAAGAATGATGTTTTCTAAACAATAAAACAAAAATTAGGGTTGCTTATTCGTCTTTGTCCAAAGCCCCAAACACCAAAGGGAGTAGGTTCTATTTATTAATAGCTTTTCAGTTGGGTGTTATTGTTTGTACCTTCTTTTTTTCTTTGTATTGGCCATATTTTTTTTTTCTTCTTGTAAATTCAAAATTGGATAATTAAAAATGAAAATTTTATATTTGGGAATAAAAATAATTGGAGTAGATTTTAAATTCATTTGTATACAGTCAATAAAAGTGGTACTATTTGGTTCTCCCTTTATAAAAACATTACATTCACCAATTTCTTAAATATACAAAAGCTTGTATCAAAATCTTTTTTGCATGTTTCATATCACATTATGTTTTATTTGATGGTTGATGTGAAGTAACATATACCAAAACTCTCATTTAATATATAACATATTAATATTACATGATGTTAAATAGAAGAAATAATGGAAAAGTATTATAATCCATTATGACTTTTATTTACACATGGTTGGATGTCTTTATTTTTCAAAATTTTAGATCTAGACTCAAAATTATGTTTGTTATTTAAAAAAATGGTGCAATCACCTTCTATTAGGTATACCCAACTTTTACTTTATTTCTAATTTTAGGAATAAAATTAGAAATAGTTGTTACTAACTTTCAATAAGTCTTTTAGATATGATGACATACTCTCATCATACCCTGAAAGACTTATTGAAAGTTAGTCCTGAAATAACAACTATTTCTTCATATTCAGCTGTATCTAGTTCCCTAAGATGATGAGGCTTCAACAATTTAGGAAATATATATTGGCTCAGTGTGATAAGAAAAAAAGAAAGGTAAGGAAAACAATATTCCAGTTATGGAAATCTATGTCGATCCAAAACAGATCAAGAAATACAAACATTGAAAAGTGTGAAGAATACTATGTATCTGTGTAGTACTGATTCAATAAAGGAAACATGATCCCCTCCAACAAACAACCTGCCAAAATTATACATGGATTGGTCTTAGAAAGAGAATTAATTGAATAAAAATATTGATAATGGAAGTTTCATGCTTTAGTAAAAATTGTGAAAGAATAGTAACTTTTACTTACTTATACCACTTACTAGGTGTTACAAAAAGAGTAAAATCCTCTCCTAAAATCAATTTTTTTAGAAGACTATCAATGACTATGTAGGCAAAATATCTCCTATAAAGTTAAAGTTGGTATGCTTTTTATGATAGGTATAGCAAAAGATTGATGCTCCTATTGCTCACTCTTTGCTCCTTTACATTACATCCCTTCTATTCTCTTTCCCACCTTTTTGTTTACCAAAAAAATACCAAGGAAGTTGAAAGGATAATTTCTATAATTGTAATAAGAAATTACAACAAAGTAAATGTAAAATTTGACACCCAACTTAAAATATTAGAATGGATGTCACTCCCAGTCCCCTGCAAAAACATGTTTTAAGAAGTCGAGAAGATGAATCGAGCCTGCTACACTTTTTCTTGCTATTAGCTAAAAGTTTGAAAAACAAAATTTTTTCGAGTACAATTTAACAATGACTAATCAGAAAATTTCCTGTCGATTTTAAGCTTGCTCTTCATATCTTGTATCTCCTTCATTTGTCTCTGCAAGACAATCAACTTATGTTAAACGAACCACAAACCTAGGCATATGATCGTAAAATATGCATTGGCAACAAGCCAGAATAAATTCTTCACAATGCTCACCTGATATAGTTAATTCCAGTGCATTTCTTTGTAAAAAGCATGAAACACGCAATTTAAATCATATTTTCTAATATGTGGGGTGTAAAGGTAAAACAATGAATTAGGTGAGTTAGGATACCAAAACTAAAAATCAAAATCAATTCATTACTCTTCTCATTCACCACGTTTCTGTTTGTGAACAATGTGCACTTTGTTACTTTCTTTCATTTCAATACTCTTCTGCATTATTATAAGAAATGAAAGTAATAAAGTGCACGTTGTTTAGTCACTACAAATGAGATAGAGAATCCGTTTGTATATCAATATAAAAAAATATGTATAATTTTAAGTGACATTTGTTTTCTTTTAATAAAAAAATATACTTGTTTATCAGAAATAATATTTTTAGAACATAATAATATAACTCGTCAATATATCTATTATAAATATCTTAATTATTACAAAATATTATTTTAAATACAAATAATTTATTGATATAATAAAATAAATGAATAATTTATTTATATTTTAATAAGGAAATAAATTAAATACGGTGACATATAGTAAAATTCTTTTTTAATATATAACATATTAATTATATATTATTTTATTATTTCTTATTTATGAATGATTCTTCCTTTTTTTCTAAACTTTTCAACGAAAACAAATAATGATATGATGTATTATATTTTATGAATTAAAAAAATAGTATATGTTATTAGAAATATAAGATGAAAAATAATTTAAAGAAAAATTCTAAGATTAAAAATATATTTAATTCTAAATAAAATAAACCTAAATAATCAAATCAAAGATAATTTTGCATGAAACATAGAAAAAAAGACTTTCATAGAGGCTTCTACAAGTTTAAGAAATTGATGAATATAATGTTCCTAAAGAAATAAACCTAAATATTTATGACACTTGTATGATTGGGAGATAGACATCTTAAATCTTAAAACTTGAAGTTTGATTAATTAGTGTGATGCATATGTAATTGTGATTAATATTATGAGGTAAGCAGGTGTTGAGAATTTTTGTTTTGAAACTGGTCATACATACATTTATAAAGTAGAACCTTCAAATTGGTTGGTGTTGCTCACAAGCGATAGATACAAACAAACATTATAAGTTTAAAGAGAAAATAAAAACAAGGAAAATTGAAAGGGAAAATATAAAGAATTAATCTTTCAGGTTGGAATCTATCTATCTATCTATTTCACTATCTCTTTTGGAAGTTAAAGGTCTTGATTGCAACAGCAAAAGTAACTGCAAAGAGAACTGCAATGCCAGCAACCACAACAGCAGCAACTCC